>JALPQD010000239.1:1544336-1904336 GCA_023101885.1 Typhlomys cinereus | reverse complement strand
AGGAGAAGAAGGAGAAAGAAGAAGGGGAAAGTGAATGAAGGGGGAGAGAAAGGGGGGCAGGGATAACTACTAATTATACTTGTAAAGCTAGAAAAATGAAATTAAAAAAAGAAAGGCAGTAAGAGTAGCAGAAGCCATTCAACAAGAATGAAAGAAAACTAAGAAACTTGAAAACAGAAAAATAAGGTCTCAAGAAAGATAAACATCAGAAAGGAATTAAGCATAAAAGTTTGCCCAGGACAAATGAATTAAATATCTGTTTATGACTTCGCAGTGCCTGGAAGGGAAACCTAAGTGCACGGCTCAGCACCCTGGAGTCACAAAGCGGCTTTCAGAAGGCAGGACATAGCAAATACTGTTGAAACTTTCTAAAGACCCAAAGTGGACAACGTGTTAATGCTTAGTATTTGAAACAAGAGTCAATGCAATTCACATCATGGAAAATTCATTCAAAATAAATTATAGTGTATAATCAAATGGATTATTACTTAGTTAAAATTAAGCGACCAATAAAAGACTAATAGAGAAATGAGTCAGGGGAAACTGAACACAGAAATTTTTTGGTAGGAATACTAGGAACAGAAATAGGTACCTAGTTTTAACTTGGGTCTTAGAAGATGTTCAACAAAGAATCTCCTGGTCTCATTGTGTTCAAGATGTGGAGCTATGGGAGTCATGGCAGTATAACAATTGAATTCACAAGTGATCACATAAATCATAAAGAAAAATTAGTGAATCAATGTCCAGCTCTCTATAGGTCTCTGGAGTGTATCTCAGGTCTTGTGCTCATCTCAGCATTTTAATCAAACACTGATCTGATGTCAACTATGTGCACAATAGTTCAAAACATAAGACGTGGAGTGGTATGTCCCCTACCCAGTGAAATGTAGATTCCCATTTCCAGAACATCCTGAAGGTGTCCTGAAATAAACAAAGGACAGAACATTTAAAAATTAAGAAACGTATTTATGAATACAGCAGTTATTTTAAAGATTTGTGAGGTAAACTTGGGTCCCATCACTATTTTGTATTTTATCTGACCCAGGCAGGAGATTAATCTCCACGTGATGGTCTCTTTTCTGCTTGTAATCTGTGAGTAAAACCTTCTAAAACTGCCTTCTATTGTGGTGAGCTGAACATTCGTCTTCTGTCTGAAGCACCAGAAGCTCCCAGCACACCACAGAGACGCACCACAAGTGGCCAGGAACAGAACTGTGTGGGAAATCAAATGAACAAGGATCCATGAAGGACCCCAAAGGTGTCTAACTGCAGGAAGGAGTTTTCTCCTGAATAAACCCAATGAGAGGCCCAGTGAGCAGGCATTGGGCCATACTGCTGGTGAAAGATACCGCCCAAGAAAAGTGCAACATAAGCGCCTACATCGGTTCCCTCTGTTCCATTTTAGGTCAGAGTTGCAAGCTGCTCTTTGCTGGACTCTTATTTTAATGGTGGACCACCAAAGTGCATGGGTCCGTCACTTTTTTAAAATGAAATAGTGAAAATAAGTTAACACTTCAGTTATTTTTTTTCTGCTTATATCATACTTCTTCTTTGAATTCTAAAGTTGAATTTTAACATCCCAAAAAAGGATCTCCATTCCAAGACTTACAGACTAAGGCCCTGATTTCTTCTTGTATCATGTTACCTTAGGTTTTCTTTTTTTTTTATAACATTTTTATTATTATTTCCGTTCATACAAACTTAATAGGTAGACCAGTTCCCTCCCCCCCTCCCCCCGAACCCCCCGCTCCCCCTCCCTCCCTCCTCACCTCCCAGTGCCTCCCCCCCAATTCCCAAAGAGTCCTTTATTGTGTATGCCTAACTCTCCTCTTGGTCCTCCCCTCCGATGACGCAAAAGGACCCAGTGGCATTTCCCTGAACCCTTTCTCGTGTTCCCCTTAAGCATAGGAACACTACTGTGGCCATCAATCCCTTGCCTCCAAGGATCTTGGTGCTCTTAGCCGATGTTAGACTCTGTGAGGTCAATAGTGTGACGGACATGGCACAGGGCATGCAAAGTCCTATTATGATTGCTTCAGCACTATTTAGTGTGGAGACTCTTCAAATCATTGCTCCCCCCATTCTTTTTCTCCCACAATCTTACCGTCCCCTCTTCCGCAGATGTCCCTGAGCTTCAGGATGGGGGGAGATTAGGCTGGCTTAGTTCTATGTGGATGATATAGAGTCTCTGAAGTTCTGGATTGTGGTTTGTTGATTTTCTTTTGCAGTTTTGCTGCTCCTGCTATGTCCTTCACTCCATCCTGATGGGCACTGTATGTCACCCCTTGGTCAGAGACAAAAAACTGTTAAACTGGAGTCTTGTTATAATAGCACATTCAAGGATAGATGTAATAAAAGCAGGAAACCTCGGTGAGGGAGGGATCAGTCATCCATTTGCAAAATGATCTCTTTTCATCTGCCAGACTATATGCCCTCTCCTTCTGGTGAAATCATACCCCCTCAGTTGTACATGATCAGGAACGAATGTCTGTGAACTTAACCAGGTGTCACATTACTTACTTGCATTCCTTGGAGGTCGATTTTCTCTGCTGTAACATGGTCCCCTCTCTCCTTGTGTCTGGTGTGGCTCTCCAACCCCATCCCTCCTGTTCACAATCCTTGCAATTATCATATTACATAGATTTACCCTTGAGTGTCTCAATGTGGGCTGTGTGAGTTTGGTACTAGGAGCCACCTATTAGGGAGTACATACAGCGCTTAACTTTCTGGGTTTGGGATACTTCACTTAATATAATTCTTTCTAACGACATCCATTTCCCAGCAAATTCCAGTAATTCATCATTTTTGATGGCTGAGTAGTACTCCATTGTATAGATGTACCACAGTTTCCTTATCCACTCGTCAACTGTTGGACATTTAGGTTGATTCCATGACTTTGCTATTGTAAACAGTGCTGCTATGAACATAGTCGTGCTTGTGCTATCGAGGCGAACCTCTGCTGCATGGGGGGTTATTCCCAAAAGTGGAATAGCAGGGTCATATGGCATTTCAATCTTTAATTTCTTTAAGAATCTCCAGACGGCTCGCCAGAATGGCTGAATGAGTCTGCATTCCCACCAGCAATGTAGCAGGGTTCCCCTCTCTCCACATCCTCTCCAGCACTTGTTGTTGTTTGTATTGTGGATTTTTGCCATCCTGACCGGGGTGAGATGATATCTCAGGGAAGTTTTGATTTGCATTTCCCTGATAGCTAAAGAAGTGGAGCATTTTTTTCAGATATTTGTTACACATCTTAATTTCATCTCTGGTAAAATTTCTTTTCAGTTCCAGGGCCCATTTTTTAATTGGGCCATTGGGTTCCTTGGTGTTTAATTTTCTAAGTTCTTTGTGCACTCTGGACAGTAGAGCTCTATCAGATATGTGGTTAGTGAAGATTTTCTCCCATTCTGTGGGTTGCCTTTGAGCTCGTGTGATAATCTCTTTATCTGAACAGAAGCTCTTTAATTTCACAAGATCCCAACTGTTGAGAGTTGGTAGCAGTGACTGTGCCATTGGATGTCTGTTTAGGAAATGTTGGCCTAGTCCAATCAGCTCAAGGGAGTTCCCTATCCGTTCAGTTATGATTTTTATAGTCTCTGGCCTGATATCAAGGTCCTTGATCCATTTGGAATTAAGTCTTGTACATGGTGACAAGTATGGGTCCAGCTTTAATCTTCTGCATGTGGAGATCCAGTTTTGCCAGCACCATTTGTTGAAGATGCTGTTCTTTTTCCATTGGATTCTTTGGGCCCCTTTGTCAAAGATCAAATGGCTGTATTTTTGTGGGCTTATATCTGGGTCCTCAACCCTTATCCATTGATCTGTGTGTCCATTTTGGAGCCAGTACCAGGCTGTTTTTATAACTATGGATTTGTAGTATAGACTAAGGTTCGGTATGGTAATACCTCCAGCAGTGTTTTTGTTACTCAGGATTGTCTTTGCTATTCTGGGTCTTTTGTGCCTCCATATGAATTTTGAGATTAATTGGTCCACTTCTTTAAAGAATTGCTTTGGGATTTTAATTGGTATAGCATTGAATTTGTATATTGCCTTAGGTAGGATGGTCATTTTTACGATGTTGATTCTGCCAATCCAGGAGCATGGGAGGTCTTTCCACCTTCTGATGTCTTCAGCAATTTCTTTCTTTAGGGTTTTAAAGTTTTCATTGTAAAGGTCTTTTACCTCCTTGGTTAGGTTTATACCAAGGTATTTCATTTTTTTAGGGGCTACAGTAAATGGGATTGTTTCTCTCAAGGCTTTTTCACTTCTTTCATTCTGGGCATGTAGGAAGGCCTCTGATTTTTGCACATTTATTTTGTATCCTGCCACCCTGCTGAACTTCTCAATTAGTTCCAGGAGCTTCCTGGTGGAGTTTTTGGGATCCCTCAGGTATAAGATCATGTCATCTGCAAATAGGGATAGCTTGACTTCTTCCTTGCCAATTTGAATCCCTTTTATGTCCCTTTCTTGTCTTATGGCTTCAGCTAAGACTTCAAGTACAATATTGAATAGAAGTGGTGAGAGTGGACAGCCTTGTCTAGTTCCTGATCAAAATGGGAATGCTTCCAATTGTTCCCCATTGAGCATAATCCTTGCTGTGGGCTTATTGTATACAGCTTTTATTATATTGATAAAGGTTCCTTCCATTCCTACTGTCTCTAGCGTTTTGATCATAAAAGGCTGTTGGATCTTGTCAAAGGCTTTTTCTGCGTCTATCGAGAGTATCATGTGGTCTTGGACTTTGGACTGGTTTACATGATGAATTACATTTATTGATTTTCGTATGTTGAACCAACCTTGCATGCCGGGGATGAAGCCTACTTGGTCCCTGTGAATGATCTTTTTGATATGTTTTTGAATCCGATTTGCTAAGACTTTGTTGAGAATCTTTGCGTCTGTGTTCATCAGAGAGATCGGCCTATAGTTTTCTTTTTTAAGTGAATCTTTATTAGGTTTTGGGATTAAGACGATATTAGCTTCATAGAAGGAATTTGGTAGTGTTCCTTCCTTTGCTATTTGATGGAACAGTTTAAGGAGTATTGGTGTTATTGACTCCTTAAATGTCTGGTAGAATTCTGTGCTGAATCTATCTGGTCCAGGACATTTTTTGGTGGGAAGATTCGAGATTACTTCTTCAATTTCCTTATATGTTATAGGGCCATTTAAGTAATTCACAACTTCCTGATCCAATTTAGGTAAGATGTGTTTACTTAGAAATTCATCCATCTCTTCTGTGTTGTCAAACTTCACTGAGTATAAGTTTTTGAAATATGATGTTATAATTCTCTGGATTTCTTGGGTATCAGTAGTGATTACTCCATGTTCACTTCTAATTTTGTTAATTTGGGTTTTCTCTCTCTTGCTTTCGGTTAGTTTAGCTAGGAGTGTATCAATCTTATTGATTTTTTCAAAGAACCAGCTTTTTGACTGGTTGATTTTTTCTATCGTTTTCTTAGTCTCGATTTCAGATATTTCTCCCCTTATTTTGCTAATCTCCTCTCTTCTACTACTTTTGGGATCAGATTGCTCAAGTTTCTCTAAAGCCTTAAGCTGCATCGTTAAGTTATTTATTTCTGATGTTTCCATTTTTTTGATGTAGGTATTAAGAGCTATGAACTTACCTCTTAGGACAGCTTTCATTGTGTCCCAGAGATTTTGGTAAGTTGGTATTTCGTTATCGTTCACTTTCAGGAAATCTTGAATTTCCTTTTTAATTTCTTCCTGAATCCAGTTCTCATTCAGCATCATAGTGTTAAGTTTCCAGGAGTTAGTGTATTTTCTCTTGTTCGTTGTGTTGTGGATGTCCAGCTTTAGGCCGTGGTGGTCTGATAGGGCACAGGTTAGAATTTCAACTTTTTTGTATATGTGTAGATTCGTTTTGTGGCCCAATATGTGATCTATTTTGGAAAAAGTTCCGTGTGCTGCTGAGAAAAATGTGTATTCTTTTGTGCGTGGGTGAAAAGTTCGATAGAGATCTGTAAGGTCCATTTCTTTAAGGGTTTGATTAAGTTCCAAAGTGTCTCTGTTAAGCTTTTGACCTGTTAATCTATCCCATGTTGAGAGGGTGGTGTTGAAGTCCCCAAGAATTATCGTTTGGGGGTTGATATCTTGCTTTAGGCGCTGTAGGGTTTTCTTAATGAATGTGGAGGGGCCCGTATTGGGTGCATAAATGTTCAGGATTGTGAAGTCTTCCTGGTGAATTGTACCTGTGACTAAAATGTAGTATCCATCTGTGTCTCTTATGATTTTCTTTGGTTTGAAGTCCACTTTTTCTGAAAGCATAATTGCTACCCCTGCCTATTTCCTGGTTCCATTAGCTTGTAAGATTTTGGACCAGCCTTTCATTCTTAGGATGTGCCTATCTTTTGTGGTGAGATGAGTTTCCTGAAGGCAGCAGATTGTTGGATTGTGGTTTTTAATCCAAGTTTGTAATCTATGTCTCTTAATCGGTGAATTAATCCCATTGACATTTAATGTTATAATGGAGAAATTATTTTTAATTCTGGACATTTTTTATGTTTAGTAGATTTTGTAAGCATGTTGTTTGATATTTATGTTTCGGTGGTATTATACTTCCCTTCTGCCCTCCTGGATACGCTTGTTCTTTTCTTCAAGCTTGAGTATCAGTTCTAGGATTTTTTGAAGGCCTGGTTTGGTAGACATGTATCCCTTCAAGTTGTCTTTGTGTTGGAAAACTTTTCTTTCTCCCTCAATCATGACAGATAGTTTTGCCAGGTATATCAGTCTGGGTTGGCATTTTTGCTCATTTAATACTTGAAATATGTCTCTCCAAGCTCTTCTTGCTTTTACTGTTTCCATTGAGTAGTCATTTGTTATTCTAATAGGTTTACCTTTAAAAGTGACTTGCTTTTTTTCTCTTGAAGCTCTCAGCACCTTTTCTTTGTCTTGAATGTGGAGTGTTTTGACTATTATTTGCCGTGGCGATTTTCTATTTTGGTCGTATCTGTTTGGAGTGCGAAATGCCTCTTGTATTTGGATAGGCCTCTCATTCTTTAATTGTGGGAAGTTTTCATTTATGATGAATTGAAATATTTCCTCAGGTGTGGTATTTTGGGATTCTTGTTCTGGTATTCCATGAATGCGCATGTTAGGCTTCTTCAGGGTGTCCCATATCTCTTGAATGTTCCTCTCAAGTATCTTTTTGGCTTTATCAATCTCTTCCATTGAGCTGGTTAATTCTCCCACTTTGTCTTCAAGATCTGAAATTCTATTTTCTGCCTCAGTTGTTCTGCTGATAAGACTCTCTGTTGAGTTTTGGGTTGAAGATAACTTGTCTTTTAGTTCAATTTTAAACTCTGCCTGAGACTGTTTTAATTGCTCCATACCTAGTTTTGTTTCTTGAACTGTTTTTCTCAACTCCTCCAAGTGCCTGTTGTGTTCCTGTTCAAAGTGGTTGATTTGGTTGTTTATCTCTTCTCGGATTTCCTCTTTCATAGTATTAATCATGGTAAGGATCATACTCTGAAAGTCGTTATGTTGGGTCTGGCTTTCATGGCGATTTTCTGTGGATTTGTTCTGGTCGGAATCCCTCATTATGGGATTGATTCTTTCCGCAGGAGATTGGTCTTCTTGGGTTTTGTTTCTCGTGGATCTGCACTTTGACTTGTACATTGTTGTTTTGTTTTTTAGGACCTTTCAGTTTCTGTTTTTCACTGAATCCACGTAGTTAGTATTGTTACGCTTGCCAGTTATTACTAGTGCTTGCTTTGGATTGGGTATGTCTGTGTATTGTTAGTATTATATCCTAGATGAGGCTACTAGGCTGTTAGTACGTCAGTTAAGTCAGGTTATGTTACCAGGGGGTGAATATTAGTTTGGTAGTGCACTTTTACGATTTAGTTTCTTGATGAAATGTGGGGGTGAGTGGTGTACTCCCTGGAGTTGTATATTGTGGGGTGGCTGTATGAGAAAGTTGATCTACAGCATTGATACTTTAAAGGATCAGTAAGGAGAAAAGAAAAAGTTTACTTATCTTTGGGCTGGATGAGAAGAAACTCGCCCACGTGATATAATGATTGTAGTGGAGTCCAGATGTATGGCCTGTGCTCCCTTTGTTCCTTAGAATTTTGCTTGAGTTTCCTTTGGGCTCTATTGAATTCTGAGTAGCAGTGTGTCTTCCGTGGACCACGTGCGTGGGTCCCCGGTGGGCCAGAGAGGCACAGGGTCTGATGTTGATGGCAGAGTTCTTCACCTGCGATCTTGGGCAGGGGCGGGGCGGCACGGCGGAGGGGGCTGGGGTCGTCCGGGCGGGGGGGGGGGGGGCAGGCCAAGCTGCAGTTGGCCTGGGTGCTCGCCGCCGGGACGCGTGGGACTCCGGGGACCTTAGGTTTTCTTTTTGGTTATTTATGTACTTTTTCTTTCAGGTTCCCTCAACATTAGCTAAGGTTCAGTTTTGTGCTAGAAAGAGTAAAGTGAACACAGAGGTCACGCTGTTCTCGAGACCGTAACAGAAAACGATGCGTGTGCAGAAGCATTCACAGGTAATTCACGGGTGGCTATGGTGAACCAGGCTGCAGAGGTGAGTGTGAAGATTAAAAGAACGGCAGCAGAAGTGATTGGGAGATTTGGAGATCTCTCAGATCATTCGCAAGAGTTTCTGACAGATGTTAAATACAATCAAGAACTACAAATAGAAAACCAAGGGACATTAGAGGAGAAATAGCAGGAAGAGCACAAGTTCATCTCCTGCCTACCTACAGACTCAATGGCAACAAATATTTTCTCCTTTCCTCTTTGAGAGGCATTGAACTAGCAGACTACAGACTCAAAGTCTTGCCCAATACACTCTCTAGTGGCGAGCCTATGAACTACCCCTCTGCCTTTTCTAAATTTCATGAACTTTACTAAGAAGTTGCTCATGAAGATACCCAACACGTATAGGCAAGTATTTAAGATTTCCTGAAATTGAGAAAGACTAAATCCATCAATTCTACCCAGAACGGTGTACATCAAAGTAATTTCAATACTACCGGGTGAAAGTAATTCTTAGAATCCAGCTTCCATTGAGAGGAGGGTCCACAGTCTGAAAATGGACTTACAGGGGCAAACATCCAGAGAACACATGGAATCAATTGACTTGGGACAGAAGCAGGACTTCAATTCCCAATTAACTTCCCAGCTGGGGATAGGACCTGTTCCTTCAGCAACCACACTTTAGTTTCCTTCACTGGTGAAATTGGGCTAATCACGTGTCACAATTTACTGGGAAGGTTTTGGTTCATGACAGCCATGTAACTGTTAACAGCCTTTACATTGGTCTTTACGTAGTCTGCTTTAATGATACATTATGCATCTCTCTAATTGTGTGATCTAAGTCTATTTCTCTTTGACTGAGATGGGGACATGTAGGCCAGCGTGGGCAGAGGTGTGTGTGGTCAGGACTTTGATGCTCAGGGCTTACTTGGTAACTCAATGCATCTTTTTAATTAATACTTTATCTCCAAAGCTAATCTGGCCAAGACTCTGATCAGTGCCCCTGTGTCCGCAGCTTGTCATGTTCAACTGAGAAAATGCAAAGTGGACAGTGGATATTTTCATAAAATAAACCACATTCACTTTTTTTTAGAGAACTTGGAATCCTTCTTGAATCATACATCACCAGCCTGCTTTGTGTACTCATGAAATGTTTAAAATCTTTTGTAAATAGCTGTAAAACATTGACCTTTTGCTTAACCCTGAGAAGGTTGCAGGGAAGAAGACAGAATAAGGACACCTCAAAACCCCATGCTTTGGTTCTCCGTTGAGCTGGTCATCCTCAGAGATACAAATTTGGTCCCAATTTAAAAAAAAAAAACAAATAGCAAATGTTCTTAACATTAAAAAATAACCCAGGAGGAGTGAAGCAAATTATACAACTTCACACAATGGGACATACTGTGTGTCCAATAATGATGTAGAGCTTTATTCACAGAGATGGGAGACAGCTCCCAGGCTGCTATCAAGTGAAAAAAGCATTGATAGTGGCACAGGTGCACCATGATTATAAATTAAGGCAAAATTATAGAATATTGTTAAGTGCGCCTATGTGGGTTAGAAACATCTGCCGTGCACATCAAAACACTAATAGTGGTTATCTCTTGGGGGAAGAGGTGATTACAAAAGAGTTCTTTCTTTCTATTTTTCTAAACAATGAACATATTTTCTTTCTGAAAACCTAAAACACATTATGAGAAATCATAAGAGGACTGTCTCTTAAATGATAATTGAGAAGTTGCAATGCTTCTCTGGAGAAGATGAGAATGGATACTTACATGGAACACTGACTCTACACAAAGCCGAAATGTTTTCTTTAGTATCTGGATCTTTCTGTATCACCAGTTCTTAGAACCTCTCATAGCCCCACAAAGAAAAAGAAAACAGTCGGTGCCAAATGCCAGTGTCGCTGTTCTTGTGGGCTTTGGGCCTCTTTGAGGACCCCTAAGATCTCTATCTCTTGATCATCAAAGACACATATAAAACTGTGGGATTCAGTGAGCCCAGGCCACCCTTCTAGTGTGGTCCAAGGAAAGAGTTGTACCTGTGATGGAGAGCTGAGATCAGAAAGTGTGAGGCAGCATTGCATTTTCCTCCCATTTCTCTTGCTTTGGGGGAACATTAGTTGCCATATCATGGAAGACTTTAGGCCACTGAGAAGACAGAAGTCCACTGAACAAGGAACAGGTTTTCCGAAAATGGCCAGAGAGAATCTGTGTCCTATATACGACTTAGTCAATAGCCCAAAGAGATCTCATGAGAGACTTAAAAGAGCTTGTCTGGGATTCCTGGCCTATAAAAATGGCAGGAGTAATAAATATTTGCTGTATGATATCTCAAAAGAGCAACAGTTGGAGTCAGGTTGAAATGTCTGCAATCAGTGCTATGAATGGATTGCTGGTTCTGATCTCTTGCATTGGCTGGTGCTTCCTGAAACTCCTGGGCAGAGCCACATTGTGATGGTTTAGATATAGTCCACGTGTTGGCTCCACCTATGGCGATATAGAGAGGTGGCAGGAACTCTCAACCCCTCTGGGGTAGCCTGGTAGTGCGAGGTAGCTGTGTGGTTGGGGGCACTGCCCAGATGGCATTGATTCAGTTGTCATGGGTCTTAGATAGTTTCCCTAGGTGCCAGTTGCTATTAAGAGGCTGAGTGTGGTCACTGAATCTCTCTGGCTTCCTGTCCCATCATGTATCTTTCCATCTGAATGCTGCTGTTTTCTGGTTCATTTCTCACAACACTGAGACATAGACAGAGTCTAGGTGGATGGGGTTAGAGTGGGATGGTCATTGGAGCTCACCAGAACATTGCTTCCATGATGTTTAAATGCTCCTACCACGGAAGTATGAGCTAAATATGCATACATATGCATGCATCTTCTGATATGTATATTGCTATAGCAACACAAGATGGACTAAAACATCCACACATTACCTGGGCATCTGAATTTACACCTGTACATTATGATAGTGGAATGGCTGGGAAACATGCGCTATGTCTCCTAGACAATGTTAGAGAACAGTTATTGGACTTCTGCTGCTTTAGATAAAATTTAATTATTGGAATACTCAGGTAGGAGTTTTTCTTCTTTTAACAAAAGCAAGTCTCAGAAATGTAAAAACATAATGTGTTGAACCATGATTGCGGAATGATGAACCTATTTGCAACTTCTAGGCGTTTGACTGGAATATTAAAACTTTTGCCTGTATATTATATGATATGTTATGTTAATAGAGGGGTCAGTTGTGGGGGTGCTTGCTTATGACCACTCCTCACTGCTGCTTGAGATACCTCCACATGTGCATTCATGCCATGCTGTCAGCACAAACCTGGCCATAATAAGGAGGCACGTTAGAGCTGCCATAGCACTAACAGGCAGGGAGGGACTTGTTGGTATGACATCTGTTGCCAGTTTCTTATGGACTCACCTGATCTCTGGGGATCATAACGGTCTGCCCAACACTCTCCATGGACACCCTCTTCTGTTCCATAGCAGGTATTCTAGTGCCCTGCTAAGAACGAGCATGAATACTGTTTCGCTGGGCCCAGAATATCTGAGTAGACAAGTCCTGAACAACTTACTCCCAGATTTTGTATGTGCAACACTCACTTTTCCTATAATTTATCCTTGTATAAATTTTAGAGGACAGAAAGTTCTGGTTTCAGATTAAATATTCTTTCTTCAGAATAAATGGATGAATGAGTTAATGAAGAGTGGTATCTTATTATATAATAACAAAACATCTATGGCTGGATAGCACATAAAGAAAATAATAAATTTATGTAACTTGGGTTTGGAGGCTAAAAGTCCTATGACTTGACATCCAGTGAAAACATTCTGGTTATGTCACAGCACAGGATATGGCATTTTGAAAAAGACATGCATCAAAGGAAAAGTAAGGTCACATGACAAATTAGCACAAAAGAAAAGCAGAGCAGGCTTGCTAATTTTACAGTAATTCACTCTTCCAGGAGACAACCCACATTCCTCAAGTCCTTTCTGCAGAAAACCTAATGATCTAACATCTATTAGATTTTATCACCTGAAAGTCTACAACCTAAGTACTTCAAATTAAAGTCTAGACTTCTAGCACACAGATGCTTGGGGGATACACTGAGACAATCTCCATACGCTATCAATAATGCCACAATGTGCAAATGTCATAATGTTATAAATAGTGAATGAAATAACCCATGCAAAATACTTGGTATAATTTATTACAAGTTGAAAATGATAATGTTCCTTGTGTTATTAGACAGAGGTTGTGTGTTAGGATATGCTTTTTTTTAATAGGCAATTGGCTACAGCATAGGTGGCCTTGGGATACTTCCATGAGAATTACTAACACTTTGACTGAATATTATTGATCATTTTACCAAGGTTGATTTGGCAATTCTCAGCTTGTTTTCTATTTAAACTTCGTGTGAGACCCATAGGTGAATATTCCTCATGGTTTGATTTTTTAACTGTTCGTTTCAGAAGTGTTAAATATCTGCACAATGGCAGTCTGAGGATAGGACTGTCTGGGTTGTGCTATCTCACTGTGCCTCTTCATGTTTATATTACTGGAGTGTTGCCCTCAGCAGGAATTAATGTGGTCTTTAAGGGATTCTGATTGGATTCAGTGAAAATAGATTATTTTGGAAGAAAAGAACAGATTTTGAAATCCTCTGCGTTCTGTAGTATGACTTCCTGTGGTTCTAGTCCATTTTTCCTCAGATCTGCTTCCTCTAAGGCTGCTAAAAGTTTAAGATCATGGTGCAGCCTCTTAGTCACTGTGAATATCTATAGTTTGATATCACCTTTCCTATAAAATAGGAGAGCCCCCCCCCTTTTTTTGGACTGACAGGTAGTGGATAATGGACTTAGTCTTTATATATTAACACTATCAATGACATTATAAACATGGTTTCAGATAACAATCATAGAGATCCAATAAATTGTACAGCGTCAAAGAATTCAGTTTAACAAAAGGACTCCTTTAAAGCTCCTAAGCCAAATATAAACATTAGAAATCAAAATAAAGGAGATATCTGTCAAGAAGAAGGAAAAGAAGTAATGGAAAAAAGAAAATGAATAGAAAGATTAGGAGAGCTGGGAGGAAAAGTGATGAAGTGCAACAGCAGGAGGAAGTGATGAAGAAGGAAGAGGAAGAGAGAGTAAAATAAACTGGAAAGAAGGATGTCTTAGTTAGTGCAGTACCCGATTTTCAAGCACAAGGAGAAAAATTCAGTCATCAGAATCACCCCAACCCCCCAAAAAGAAAGCTAGATGTGGTGGCTCATGCGTTTAACCCTAACACTGGGGAGACATAAACAGATTCCTAGGTATCTTTGGTTGGCCAGCCTAGCCAACTTAGAGAATTCTAGGCCATCCTAAAGATATTATTTCTGTCCTCCACACATATGTGCATTTGAACTCCATGAGCATAGATACAAATAAGTGGTTCATGAATGCATTTTAAGGGATAGACAAGAATGGCATAAAGTAGAAGAGTCAAAAGTAAAGTCAACAAAGGAAGATTAATTAAAAGTGATAAGATTCATTTCCCTATACAACTGATGAAATAAGAATTTAGAGAAAACTTACTAGTATCAGAAGAGAAGAAAAAGATGTCAGTAACAAAGCTATGATATTAAAAGGACATAAGAGACATTATAAGACTCTTTATGTTAAGTGTTAACAACCTTTTCAACAAAAATGCAATGGAAGCATTTCACCAAGACTTGAAGTCCAAAATAGTCTCAAGAATAAACAGAACATGTAAATATATTACATACGTTCTATAGAAAAAGAGCTTATTATTAAGTATCTTATACAAAGGAAGCACTAAGCATTGTGACTTTGTCGGTAAATTCACATGCATTTAAAGTGCTAAGCAAATTATTTTGTATAATAGAGGAAGAAATACTTCCCACAACATTTCAAAGGGTTTTCTTATGGTGACAACAAAGGCAGAAATTTCATTAAAATAAAACTCACAGCACATTTCTCTCATGACTAGGCACAAAACTCTTCAGAAAAATAAGCTGTAACAAACCATGTCTGGCAAAAGATAAAGTTAGTACTAGACCAGGATCAAATCATGCTTATTCCAAGTATGCAGAATTGGTTGAAATTTTTTTTAAATCCATGATATACTTTACCATACTGACAAATATTACTGTTCACATAATCACCTCATTAGTGCAGAAAATAATTTGCTCTAAATTCTTGACAATTAAAATCAATGGTGACTTCTTCACCTAAATGAAGCATGTCTGCCAATACCCTGCGATTATTATTGTATTTAAAGATGAAGTCACAATAAAGAAAATAAAGCTGTGATTGCCATTCCTACCATTTTTAGTCCTCAGTGTGTTAATATATTCACATGGAAGTCCAGTGTCATAAAACATCAAGACAACAAATATATTTATTTGCAATAGCAGAAATAAAAGTATAAAATTTGCAGAGCCTAAATAAATGCTGAAACATTTAAAACTGAAGTAAGTGCAGGAAAATGCCCCACTGCTATTGAACATTCTCTATTGTCCCATTCAAAATTAATTTCAATCTGGTCAATAGATTCAATACAATGTTAATCAAATTAACAACACAGTTTTGCTGTAGAAATCTGTAAGTCCAATTTTCATGTTAAAACTTAGAATTGCCAAAACCACTTTAAATCTAATTTAATATGAAACTTCAGTAATGAGAAGAGTGTGAATTTTCACAAAATAGAATCAAATGGATAAGTACAGCAGGTTAATGATTCCACAGTCACCCTCACAAACTCTATTCTAATTATTCTTGGGGTTTTGGTAACAAAATACTCTGACCAAAGCAACTTAAAAGAGAAAGGAGTTAATATTTGATCTTACAATTCCAGAGAGATAGAGTTCATCAAGTCATGGAGAACAAGGCAGAAGATTCACACTGAAATCACACTTCAGAAGTAGAGAGAATATAGGAGAAACCTAGTTATAAAACCTCCATGCCCTTCCCCAGTGACACACTTCTTCCAACAAGACTCCACCTCCTAAAATTGTACCATCCTCCCAAGTAGTACTATCAGCTGGGAACAAATTCCAGTGTAGTATAGCCTGTGTGGGGATATTTCACATTCAACCCACAACAGCTAACAATCCCTTAGTTCTAACAAAAGACAATCAAGCAATTCAGTAATAATTGTTAGTTTTAATAAATTATGTAGAAACAAATGGATATATTTAGTAACAGAATGAATATGTATGCAATATTTATCTATGCACATGTATGTGTCTGTTCATTATAAATATGCATTACATATACTACATATATCTGACACATAAAGTGATATAAATGTGTGACAATAAACTAAAATGATGCATACTGAATGCAGACAGTATATCAAGCATTCCTCATTGATGTGTAATCTCATGAGTAAAACCTTCTGTGGAGATAAAAGTCAGAGTAGAAACTTGTTTCTATGGGAGGCGACAGAAAAGAATTTAATTGGATGCTGTAATGTTCTCTTTTGTGGCTAGAGTCTAAGAACAAGTTGGGGTGTTTGTTGAAACTCCCTTTTAGAGGTTCTTCCATGCACGCTGTGATACAGGGGCATTAGTGTCTTTTTCTCAGATTAGATCATCCTGGTTATATTGGATAATAGATAAGTTCTCAATTCACTTATGACCTCATTTACTTTTATTTGTTTTTAGAAGGCTTATCTTCAAAGGCAGTCAAACCAGGGACCACAGTTTCTGCATATGAGTCTGTGGGTTGTTATGAATGAGTCTCTAATAGTAACTTGTAGTCTTAAAATTTTTGACATTGAAAGGGAAGAGATATAGCTATATTTTTTCAAGGTTTTTTTTTGCTAGCAATATAAGGAATTTATAATATTGAAAGTCATGTATTTATAAACAAGTGTATCAAGAAGTGCTCTGAAGTGTTAATCAAAGGTAGCAAATGTAATAGTTTTAAATTCCACACAATTGAGTTATTTTGGCTGTCCTGGCCTTGGTTGCAGTGTTTCAGTTAGAAAGAGAAGTAGTTTCTCTATAAATGAGGCTTGATTTGGCTAGGCTAATGTACTGCCACATCCACAACTATAAATTACAGTTCTCACTGAATCATTGTCTTTATGACATTGGGAATGATTCCTGAAGATTCCACATCAATCACCTACCTCTAATATTGTACATGTGGCAAGTTACTATTTAATAAAACAGAATAAAATTCTACAGAGGCAATATTACACAAGAAAAAAACTCTTGAGTGTTGAACAAAATTGGGAGGTTCAAAATATCACTTCTTATTCTTGCCTTCTTCATTTTGGGTATCGTATGAAAGACATGAGAATGCTTTCTGCAGTTTCACCACATACATTCCCTGTGCACAACCAAGCCACCAAAAAGAAGATTCTTTTCCCTCTTTTCCCAAAAGACATGTGTCAATCTTGTGATTTCAGCACTGCGATGGGTGCTGGATGGAAGAGAGATCACATGTCATTCACTCTAAGAAAACTTTCACATGAGATGCTAATGGCAAAAGACAATATGACTATGAAACTCTGAGTCAAGGAAAGGAGATGCATGGGGCAGAGACTGTCTCAGTGAACTGAGGAAATCTTGGTTGACATGGAGTGAGAATTTCCAAAGAATTGCAGACACAAGAAAAAGTGTGGGATACTGCAGGTCTTGGAAAAAGCATGACACGTGCTTAGAATTCAATGTGTATGTGTTGCCTATATTGATGATGAGTCCCAGAAGGTAGACAAGATAATGTCTACCGGTCATCTTGGTATTTTTGGACACCTGTTATCTGAAACATCCATGTGTTGAGAGATTTTTAAAAAGATATTTCTTTGTCAAAATAGCTAGAATGACATCCCCGCGAACTGTATGTTGGAAAGGATAAAACTGTGAAGCCATGGTTATTGGATAGCTAGTTTGTAATGAGACAAGCATGTTTTGCAATTATTTCATTAATTGCTTCAATCCATTCAAATTGAATGGGCCCATATAATGAGGAAATTTCCAGGATTATGTAAATGAAAAGTTAATATTTTCAGTCTTTTATGCCTCTATCATGCACTTATGGAGCTAATGGGTATTTAAACTTGTCAGAGATATCTGACTCTAATATTTGCTCTTTCTTCAGTGTAACTAATGATCAAAGCAACAACCATTTCCCTCTTTTGTCAGGCATTTTTTCAATTTCTAATTCATGTTTTTGTAAATTTTTTAATATGAGCCTGGGAAAAGCCTGCATAAATGAGTATTTTATCATAGGACAAAAGCTACTTTCTTTTTAAATTTTTTTATTATTATTTATTATTTATTCAATTGCGTGCATGCTTTCTGATATCAAAACTAGGATCTACATATAAGTAGCTCTTGCTTCTGCCTCTACAATGACATCAATGACCTGAACTGACCTCCTCCAATTCCTGCCTTCAAGTCATGTCTTCTGCTATGAGATCGCCAACTTAATGGACTTTAATCTCTTCTCTAGAGCTGTAAGACAAATAAATCTCCTTTTTCCTTCTAAGTTGTGTAAGAGTATTGTCTCACAAGAGCAGAGAAGAGTAACTGCAGCAAATCTCCAAGGAAGAGAAAGAAAAGACACAGAGTGTGAAAGTGGAAAGGGATATGAGGAGAAGGTAGGTAGAAACTATTAGTTCAAAGGATGCATGATACATCTATCTATCATCTATCTATCTATCTATTATCTATCTATCTATCCATCTATCTATCTACACATACATACCTACTATATTACAAGCTATGCAGGATGCACAGAGGAAGAAAAGTTAAAACTACCTGAAGATGCACTTCTTATGAGCCATAGGCAAATAAATAAAATTCCCAACATACGTGTGTAATATGTTCATGTGAGCTTCTGGTCAAGGAGGTCCAGAGGCAGCAAGGAGCTTCTTATACTTGGACTTGAAGTAATTACATAGGATTTTCAAGAGGATGAAGATTTCTTCTCGACACCAATATTCCATTTTGAAAGATACTAGGATTTTTGCTTCCTTTTTTTGCTAAAAAGCAAGTGAGATTGTATAATTTATAACCCTTGACCATGCAATTGATCATCAATTCATGGACCACTCTTATGCTAACACTTTTGATATCAGGCAAATTACTCTGAAATATTGTTTAGATACCCATGAGCTCATAACACAGGAAAAGACCTTAATCGTAATTGTCAAAGGTCCCTTTTTGTTTCTTATCCTATACCTCTCAGGGCCTCAAGGGAGGTGTGGGATCTTTAGAGCTCTTGGGCTTTTCATGGTGAAATGTTGATGGTACAAATTCTCTGCAGGTCTGTGTAAATATACAAATCAGCAGTGAACTCCTGGGATGGAACAGCTCTTCCATGAGCAGAAGATGGTATCTTGCAGAACTTCTGTCCTCCCGCCTGTTTCATTCTCACCACTCCATCCTCTGTGCTCTTCCCTGAGCCATGAGGTGTGTGAATGCCTTAGATGGGCTGTTTACAGCCTCATAGTTTGCCATCACAATTTCTACACTTTTGCTGGATGTGATTTTAATAGGCATCTTCCATTCCAGAAGTAAACTTCTAGGTTCAGTGTTAATGGTCCTCCAACCTATGGGTGTAAAGACAAATATCTAAAAGGCAGTTCTACACAGTGTTTATGTAGATAAACCTTAATGGTTTGCACCCCGCCCTGACAGTCCTTATATCTTCCCCTTTCATAGATTCTTGTTCTGACTTAAATTATCAGGAATGAGATCTGCGCTGAAAATTGGGCCAGAAGCCCAATCAGAAAGCTGTTGGTTGCCTTCCTTGACTTTCATGCCACTATTACACTATCATACCGATGGGTACCTCTTGTCATGGTGATTGATATTACAGCTGGTGGCTTCCATGGATTAAGGCTGCTTTTTTCCTCCATCAGTTTTCACTGTACTGTGAAAGCTGTCCTGCAAGAGAAAGCTTTCAGACCAGTTTTAAGTGGTGTTTGTTATTTGTGTCCTGCGATACACACGTGTTGTGTCTTCAGTAATGTGCTCTTACTGTCTATTCCTGGAGGGAAACAAAAACAATGTCAAAAGCCTATACTGTTTGGGGAGTATGGTTCTTTGAGATCTCTTTGACCAACAACTTAATAGGTACTTGGAACTTGATACATTGTTTCATTGACTGTGGTTTCTAGTTGAAGCATCATTACGGTATTTTTCTTTTTGACCTATCTACTTGTTTCTATTTCTGTATAGAGTGTACATTATTTTCAATTTTATATAAAAGGTTCATATTGAATATACTAATTTACAATGAATTTTTAATTGTAAGCATATTTTATGTTTCAGACAATTTATTCTATGTTGTACCTCATTTACTTCCAGTTTATTATATAATTGTCTATATAGATGAAGTGTCTATGTTAACCTCTTTAAGGGTATTGGTGTTTTACAAGTTGTTAATTCTTTATCAGTCTTGTTTATCTTTACAAAAAAACTAACCCTGGTTGAGTCTGTGAGCTGTTCTTTTAGTCTCCACTTCAAAACAGATGATCAGATCTTTTTATTTCCTGTTGCCTACTGCTTGAGTATAGATTGTTCTTAACTACTCTCTTTAGTTATATCAACAGGTAATTTGTTTGAGTACTCCTCATTTTTCCCAGTAAGTGATTATAGAAATAAATTTCCTGTAGAACTACCTTAGGAATTTCCAAAAGGTTATGATAATTTCTTAATGACTCTGCTGACACTTCAATTTACCCATTGGTATATCAGTTTGCATGTATTTGTACAAATTTAGCTATATTGTTTTTGACTTACAGTTTTATTTCACTATTATCTGTCAAGATACAATGAATTATTTTTATTTTTCTGCATTTTGATTCCTCTTTTCTCTCCTATAATCTGCCTTATTTTAGAAAAGGTTCTGTGAGCAATTGAAAACAATGTGGATTCTATAACTGTTCAAGAGAATATTCTGTGTGTATCAACTCATTATGCTATTGCTTAATTTTGAAATTTTACTGATATTTTTGTTTAAATGAACTATTTGACGATGAGAATGGGATACTGAAATCACCCACTGTTACTGTATCAATAACTAAGTGATATTTCCATACTGTATAAAAATAGGAATCCCATAGCTCAGTGTACATATTTTTACACTTAATATATTTTCTTGACTATTTCTGTCTTTATTGATATGCAATAGTATTCCTGATGTTTCTGCACAATTTTGAGTCCACTCTACAAGTTATGAGAATAACTACATAAGCTTTCTTTCAACTTTCACTTAGTTGCTCGACCAGGTCTTCTTCAGATGTCTTTTTATATTTGTATTTCCCATCATGGTGAGTGCTCCTCTATAAAAGTCATTGAATGAACAGAGGTTAGGATACCAAGAGAAGAGGACTATATTTTTTATAGGAAAACTTTCTAGTGTTTTTTTAAAAGATATCTTCACTTCTATTTTTTTTCTAAATGACTCAATGGTTTACAACAGACATTGAAGCACACTGAGTTTATCTAGAAAATATATATTTGTGCTGGAGAATATATTTCAAAAATGTATACTTAGAAGCATTGTTTTGACGAGTACAAGCTTATATGAAGAGTATTACTTCTATACTATTATGCTTGAAATAATTTATTCATATATTTATTCATTCTTTCACTCAACAAATACTCCTAAAATATCGCTGACATGCTGTAAAATTTTGCTTTCATAGGCAAAATGACTGAGTACTCAAAAGGAGCAAGATTTGTCCTTCAAAAGTAATGACCAGTGACTTGCAGCTTAGTGATCTCTGGAAGATAAAGGACTTTCTGGAAACATTAGATGTGATGACCTTGTGGTGATCTCATATCTCCTCTGTTTTTCAATGTAAATGAAAGTGGTTTCTATATAGCAAAATTCCACTGCATCTGACAAATATTCTAGTATGCATTTGTGCGTGTGTACATGTATGTGACTATAACTGTGTGTCTGTGTTTATCTGCATCTCAAAAGTCAGAGCACACCTATATCTAAGAATTGTACTCTGTGAAGAAAAAAAACAGTCATCACCAATATTTATTAATGACTATTAGCAAAATATAAATTGTCTTCAGAAGTTGCAAAAGCACTTTAAAAATATTTTATTCTGGGCCTGGAGAGGTGGCTCAGGGGTTAAGCCTCTGCCTTGTAGGCTGAAGGTCCTGAGTTCGGATCCTAAGACCTCATGGTAGGCAGAAGCGGGGGCGGCCTGCGTTTCTGGTCCTGGTAGGGCGGAGCTTGTGCATCCCGGGACAGAATAAACAAGGAAGAGGTGGAAGCGGTACATGGTGGTTCCTGAATTCGTCCATGGTTCTACACACACATACATACACACACACACGCACACACACACAATACACACACGCGCACACATGCATACATGCACAATTGAATAAATAATAAAAATTAAAAAAATCTTTTATTATATTTTCATTTCAGAAAAGGTGACTGAAACAAATGTAATTATTACTATGGATTGAGATATTTTTGTATGCACTGCTTTGATTGACATGCCTTTGAGATCTTTAATTCAACTAAGTTTCACAACAACTTCATTGCATAGTTACTATTGCAATCTATTCCTGCCACTATATTACTATTCTAGATAATTAACATTACTTAAATTTATCATGTGAATTCCCTAAAACATTAAGTGTCTCTGTATCCTGCTTACAGACACCCCCATGACTGATGTTTGTAGCTACGGAATTTGAACCCAGCATTCAGACTCCTTTTAGAGACTCTAAACTTCTCCATGACACTGAAGCTCTCTGTGATTTCTCATCTACTTTCTAACCAACCTGTAAGAGAAAATCAAACAACAATTGATTTAAGATATGGAATATTTATAATTGTTTAGCTTTATATCCTTGATAGCAGTTGTGGTTCACCAAACATACGTACTATAATTACTTTATTTCAACACACAAACAAGGGTGGGGAAGTGAAACTACCTTCCTTCATTTCCAGGTGAAATGCCAAGCTCATAGTCAGAGTGAATGTGCTTCATTTGGCAGAAGACCAGAACCTGAGACCCAAAGCATGGAAGTCCTGGAGACGACATTATCTGTGGAAACCTGATTGCTTTGTGCTCATGTCGGTGTGTTACGTCTGTATATATCTTACAAGTTGGGCTGTAACAAGTATCATGATCAAATTACTTTTATATATTAATATTGAGTCTAGGACATATATTTTACCTTAAACATTAGTATTGAGCCTGGAAGCTCAAGTTAAGGTGTGAAATGACTGGACTTTCATGAGGACCCTCTTCTAGAACTTTCTGTGGAATCATGTAATGCCTCTGTGTCTCACAGACATCTTCTTTAAAGAGTTATACATTATCATAATCTCATGACATAATGACATTCCTAACAGTCCACCTTTAAATGCCATCCTTACATTAGGAATGGGTTTGCAACAGGAATTCTGAGAGGACAAAAACACATGATCTACTACAACCACTGTGTTATAATTTCTAATGTGAAAATGAAAACATTGAAGATACTAAGCAATGTGGCCATGAGTCTCACCACACACAAACCACTTACAAGGTTGGAAGAAATATGACATATGGGAAAGGGCGAGATGACAGACAGGTGAGAATGTCACTTGTAGTTTTTGCACTGGGAGCATTCCATTACAAATCAATTAACTTATTAGGGCAAAGAATCATTTGGGCTCATGATTCAGGTGGATCAACTCCAAGGTTTCTAAGAGTCAGTGCTTTGAGCATTTTATGAGGCAGCACATTCTAAGAACTGGAGGTTGACAAAACACAGTGTTTCTCTGATGAGCTGGGACCCAAAGTCACAGAGACACAAAAAGATGGCGAATTCTTCCTTCTGTCTCATAAGCCTGTTTCCAATGGCATAGGACCTCCCAGTGGGAGGGACCCAACACATCTGAACATTCTACCACCTCCCAGAATAATCCCCTGACCCAGGAGCAACCTTATTGGCTTTGCAGAGAGATTTGATTTGTGGACTACAGTAGTCTCCCACAGGTGTTTTCTTATGGTGAAATAGAAGCAAAAGCAATCCTGTTTACAGTACTGGCAGTCAGGAGATTAAGTCCCACATAGGGAGCAAAGGAGTCCCTGGTCGGAGTGCAGGGAGAAACGTTTGGACAGGTACTATTCAATGAAAAATACTGCCTGCGCCCCATGGGCTCTGGACTCCTCTGCACCTTGGCTGTGCTTCAGGATGGATGACATGCCGCTCTCTTCTGTAGTGAGATCATAAGCCGATCCATTTCACGTGCAAATTATCCACAGTTAACTTTTACAGCGTCAAGCTGTGCTCTTGCTGAGTTATCTCCAGTGGAGGGGCCCATTATACAGCCAATTTATGGGTAGCATCAATCGCGGGGTTTCGTGCCTTCTTTTCAGGCGCTTCCCCTCGTGCCACCATCATCCAATTCTTCCAGCGATGAGCTCCAAGCCTGGACTGTGTCTCTGACTCTCAGCTTTAACAGCCGGTCAGAGGGCTCCTTCTTCTTCTTTTTTACTGGCTTTCTGTAAAAGAAGTAAAATTAGACATAACTGTTTCCCTTTTCCACTTCCAAAATTCCCTTTTCAAATTTTTAAGGTGAGAGAATTTTAGAAACTTGCCTGAGGTCACACAGATTTTGATAAAATGCAAGACTTTGAATTCTTGAACTTTCTCCTTCTACATGAGATTGGAGCAGGACATAAAAACACAGGAGAAATCTTTCAAAAAAGTTATATGATGCCTGTGTAGACAAACATACTTGCACATACAAGTGTAGAGCACAGTTTATAGTCTTTACTATTTTATCCATGTTATTTTAGAACCAACTGTACTAATGTTTTCCTAACTTCCACCTCTTATTGGGTCTCAGGTAAGACCTAGCTTGTGATCCTCGAGGACATTCCCCTCCTCTCTCTTGACCTTTGGCTGTGGTTAGTGCCCCTTTCATCACACACAGCACAGTTCCATGTCTGGTTTGTGAGGATCCTGTCCGTAGCACTCCACCGCACTGTTGTGCCAGCCGTTTTCCTGATGCATGGCGAGAATCTACTGTTCATCATCTGAGGAGGATGACTAGGCGCACTGTTGTAGGTGTCACTCTTTACCAGGTGTAGCTTTAGGCGTTTAATGGTATCTAGGACAGCATGCCTGGCTCACCTGCCTTACTGTGGACCAACAGGGTCCACAGGTTGTATTATCTACAGTGCCACAAGTGATATAATTCTGGGTAAAGCGTAAGTTAGCCACCATCTGGAGAAATGAGCTTGCTCCTCTTGGTGATGTCGACTCCTCATCAGACACTGACATCCTGCTTCCTCTCGGTTCTCTGCATTTCATGCATTTGTGTTCACTCTGATTGGAGAGGTCATCTCCCAGATCCCAGTGAAAGTTCTGGGCATTCGGGAAGAAGGCAGACATGTACATTGTGTCCAGTGTCTGAGTCTAAGCATGGGCACAATAGATGCTCTTCAAACCCTTGGCAAATGATTTTGCACACGAGGTAATATGTTCCCTCAAGGGACACACAGAAATTGGGTAATGGGTGTTTTTAGCAAATGGGAGCATTCAATTCTCTGAAAATATAGAAGGGGCATTTCTGAACCGTGATGTGCTCCATTCTCTTGGGTCCTTGAGACTTCTTTAAGAAAATTGGAAAGGGATCAGTTCAGACAGGTATACAAAAGGGGTATCTCTGTAAGGAACAGAAAGAGAAAGGACTGACAGGGAAGAAATAGAATAAAGAATGGAGGTAGCTGGGGCAGAAGAATAAGAATGGTTACAATTAATGCTGCTCTTTGTCTAAATTGAATGACTATTACAGAGAGAACACAATGATTCTCAAAGAGAAATGGCTAAATCCACTCAGAAATGACAAGCTTCTTAGAAAATGGTAACATTCAAGTTTCAGGAAATAGCCAAGATTAGACTTAATTCCAAATGATAACATGTTCCAGAAAACTGGAAAAGAGGTAATTCACCTGTATTCACTTCATGAGGCTGAAATAATTTTGATGTCAAACCTTGCAAAGATATCATAAGTGAAAGTCATATAGCACTCTACTATTAGTTTAATTATAAAAGTTAATGAAAATATTAGTAAGCTAGGTTCTAGACATTTGTGAACTGATTTGAATAAATCTCAAGAAAACTATAAAGTTTTTACTATTAGAACAATCTTTTAAAAGTAATTCTCCATTGTTCTTCCACTGGAGGGCAAGCATAATAAATAGATTTCAGAAATGAATTGGCTAATTGAAAAACTTGCAGAAAACATAAAATTTAAAATGTACATAGGTATTTTTGTAATGCTAGATTGGAAGAAGAAAATATTTAAACCTGGTCCAGATGCATAGCTTATAAAACAGTTTACTCTGTGTCAGAGATACAACAAGATAGTGGAAGGAAAGCCTTATTCTGAAAGAATATATTTTCAGTGAGTATAACACACGAAAATCAGGGCCTGAGGTGGATCAAAACTCTAGTCCACGCTTCTGTTTTGGCATCATCACATGGAGGTGAACAGGTGTCTGCTTTTCCCCTTCAGGAGAAAATAAATTGAATATATGTTATTTTTCTCAGAAGCTGAGGAGACACTAAAATGTCAGATGTCTGCTGAGGACTGTTTGACCACGAAATCATTGTTTTTGTGGGGCATAAGGTCAGTGTGTGAGTGCAGAGAATAGAAAAGTTCCTCAATTCCTATTAAGAACATGACCTTGGTAACACCTGCCTCAAAGTTCCAAGCTCCTTACTACAGGCGGTGACATCTAGTGAAGGATTTGGAAAAGATGGGAAGACCTTTACTGTTTTATGTGCTGTATAATTTTCCCAGAATTTGATTGTAAAGAAAGATAAGAGAAATGACCCTGAATCCCTGGAGCAGGTCCACAGAGCACAGGACTTTATATGGGTTCTCAACATTCAACCTCTTCGTGCATGGACAAAGGTGGTGACAGTCAAGTGTAGTGCCACTCTCAAGATGGAGGTCCAGGTACGGGCTAACTTTGAAGGGTTTCAGAAACAAATCTGTTAACTCTATAGGAAAAGAAGAAAGGAGAATGTCTGATTCATAACTCCATGAACCCAGAATCTGGTCCATGGCGTTCATTCTTTGAACTTCTAAGGAGGCTCTCTGAAGCTGGGCAGTTCAGAGTGGTATAGATTGAAGAAGGTCCCTGGATCATCAGTGATTGCCTTATGCTTAGGATTTAGGAGAGAATAGCACATTCATCTGAATCCATGATTTTTCTGTTCTCTGTTTTTAATATTATATCGAATGGGGAGTTTGCCTGTGCATGTATGAATGTGTGTGGGTGCATTGTGTGCATACACATGTACGTATGGGCGTGCATGTGCATGTGTGTTCATATATGCATGAAACACAATAATCTTTAGTTTGAAGACATGACAGTTTTATCCCATACAGTTCATTACCCTCTGTTTTGTTACATGCCTTAGAGTAAAATAAATGGGACATAGCATTTATAATTGTGACCATATTTAGTAACTGTATTATTTTTTTCTGAATGGAAAAATTACATATACATGTATGATCTATGATATGAGTACTTAAGTTTTTCTCATCATGTTACTTATGGAGCTATAAAGGAAATATAAATCTTGGCTATAATTTCCAACATTCTCTCCTGCAGAAATAGTAAAGGTCATCTGATAGTAAGCAGTGTGATTATGCAATGCTTGGCTTATAGGGTGTTTTCAAATTTTACATGCAATGGAACAAACTTTGCCAGTACTGTAATGCAGCCAGTAGAGCTTATATCGTTTAAGTAACTGGAGCCAGAACCAAGATGAAACCCAGGGGTTTTGTGCTCAACAATCCCATGCCCTTGCTGCATACCAGTTGGCTCTTCCCATACTCTTCAGAAAACTAGTATCTCCTTCTGTGGTCCCTCGACACCTTTATACTCAAGGAAGGAAATATCATCCCACAGTTAGCTAAGAATAATTGTAGTTTCTCTCCTTCCTATTGTCTGCAAGTGACAGTTAATATTGCCAACCCCACACTTTGGAGGCAGGCCTCTAGACACACCTGAGAGGTGTGCTCTGGATTCCAATGAGCATCTGGACATTGTCTTGAGTGTATTAATTGACATGGGAAGGTCCAGGCTAAAAGTGGGTGGTACCATTCCCTGGGCAGGAAGCCAGAAGTGTGTAAGAAGGAGGACAACTGAGGACTCACAGGAAAGTGAGCGCTTACCCATTGCCCTTGGCTGTGCTGTGGATGCCCTGTGAGGAACTGCTTCAGGCTCCTGCTGCTGCGACTTCTCCACGGTGCTGGATTGTACTCTGGAAGCATGGACCAGAGAAACCCATTCTCCCTTGGGTTTCCTTCTAGTCAAGAATTTTGTCACAGTAGCTAGACAGGTGAAGTAACAGCATGTATCTGCACTGGAGACAAACATGAGATGTAACATGAGAAAATTCACCTTGAAGCTGCAGATAACAGATAGGTTATCTGCTGGGCGTCCTGGATACAGACTTCCTTGTTGAGTGCCTTCTTCAATAAGGAACTATTCCAGCAGCACAGGAGAGCAGAACACTGGCAGATATTGAAAGAGCTGTGATGAATTATCTTTATTAGAAGGTGTTCAGGTTCCTTAGCAAAAGTATCTCACTACATTTTGGGCCAAAAATCACATGTGGCTTGCCCATGTTCATGTAGACAACCCCTATCAAACTCTGTGGGTGTTTAAGGTAGGAGGGATACTTTTAGGGAAGGAAAAGGTTCTCAGTTGAAGAAAGAGGGGGATGATAGATGATAATATGGGAAGAAAATGACAAAAGCACACTACACACACACACAAAATTGTCAAAGAAATGAGAAAACAGACAATGAGTATTTACAATCCGTTCATCCGAGTCTCTGTTCTGCTCCAAGTACTATGAAATTCATGACGCTAATTCCAAGTATGTTCCTGGATCTAATGCAGTGTAGGTACCTAGCTGCCCATTCAGTTACAACGTGATCTTTGTAGCACCTGGAAAGCCACCCTGGTGCAAGGTTAGAGGAGAAGAGATGGAGAATCTCTGTGCACGGTGTCTTTGAGAGAGGATCAGCAGAAACAGAACTGACAGCATTGGAATGTTGGCTAGAGTCAGGAAGCTAAAGTCTAGGGTTGACGTTCAGACAAAACTTGATAAGCCATTTAGATCCATCCGGGAAAATAGATGTGGCAAAGTGGGAGCGGATTTGCTGAGTGTTAGATGGCAAAAGCAGCTGATTTTTCTGCCAGATAAGCCAAGTGCCAATTAATAAAGCATACTACTCTAGTATGAGTTCATAAATAGGGAAAAAGGTCTTTTCTTTAAGGAAGACAGATGAGAAGAAAAGCGAGTCTGAGACCATTTGAGGTTGACTTTGAGCTGCTGTAGGCATAGATAGGAATGACTAATCAGGAAAATTAACTAGAAATCACTAATAGCATGATATTAAGAATGCCCCTATACTTGCCTTCCCCTTTTACTTTCACTCCAAGTTTTATATTTATTTTAAATGCATTGCTGGGAAGCGTTACAAATTCTTCCTCCCCAGGCCCTTTGTGGTGTTGTGCTTTGCAGGCAAACATTCTCTGAAATAAGGGGGCCTGCTGTGGTTCTCCCTTGTTTTCCTGAAGCCATTTTGGCTGAAAGGAGTTTCTCCAGAAAATATAACACATGCTCCCGCTTTCTATCTCAAGAGTGTCCTTGATTTATCCTCTTTCAGCATCATGATAATCTCAGTTGATACCTAGGATTGTTGCCTGCGTGATCTCTAAAGCTTTAAACCATGCTTACACGCATTGCCTCTTTTGGTTTCTACAACCACCCAGTGGGATTGTGGGGGCTGCAGATAGTGAGACACCCATAAATCATGAGGTGCTCTGGCAAACAGTTAGCAGGTAAGCTATCAGTGAAGTGAACATTTCCCATTTCATCTTACTTTCTTGATTTAATTGTCTCATGGCTTTTTGAGTTGTGGTTACAATGGCATTATAATCACACACACACACACACACACACACACACACACACACACTTAAACAGCTCCTTTAACCCACTGGGAGGTTATCTAGGATGCAAAAAGATTTCAGCATTTTAAAGGACCCACCCTTGAAAATTCACATCTTTGCGCTCAGATGTTTCCTTTTGGCTGCTGAGCTTTCCTCCTGTACTTAGGCCTGAGGTTAAAGTCAGCAACTTTCTTTTCCGTCCTTCACTGCCTGCCAGTGTGGGGTGATAAGAAATTAAAACGACAACAGAAATGTTCCAAGTGGTAATGTGTCAAAAGCCTTTGAATGTGAACACAGATTTTAACAAAAGCATAAAACTTGGACTGAAACGGAAAGATATCACTGACCCATATCAACATTTCCTTCCTGGCCTGCAAATCGCAATCACCAGTGCTCCCCACTGAATCCTCATTAACTAACATGAGAGAAATCTCACGATAAGTATGGAGAAAAACAAGTATGTCTCGTTGGCACTCAAAACTCTGAAAAATCTACTCATTTACAGCTCCAGAATGTTTAGAAGAAAATTATGTTCTCAAACAGGTGTGAGATGTGTTTTTTGTTTTATTGCGTATGAATGGATGTGGTGTGTGTAGCATATGTAGATGCATTCACTTGTATCTGGAAACACATGCATGTGTATCCTCAAGTATATCATAGAGGCCAAATGTTGATACAGGTTTCTTCCTTGAATCCTTCACTCTGTATTTAGTGAGACCAGGTCCCTCAACCAAGCCCATAGCTCACCAGTCAGTGGTCTGGCTGCCCTGCTTGCTTTGAGCGGCAAACCTGGATGGCTTGCACATGGGTTCTAGAGATCTCAGCTCTGATTCTCACTTTTGGGGCTTTTATCTTTCCACTGAGCTATCTGATCTCAATGCCAAAAAGATTCTGTTGAAGACAGTATAGTTCACTTCTCTTGGAGAACTGTTTGAAGCTAAACATAACATTTCCTCTCAGTAAGTTTCAATATGATAACCATGCAGCTTCTGCTTCAGTCACTTACACATATTATGTTAGGCAAACAGATAATGGGCTTGAAGGTTATTGTGGCGAACCTCTCCCTCATAATGAGTGGTTTGTAATAACAGGACTTGAAGCTGCAAGACTCTGACTAGCAGTCTAAAGAAAGGGAGTGGGGGAGTGAGAGTTGAATTCCTGGCTCTGGGGAGAGGCAGGACTTTCTAAACTGAACAAAAGATAGTAAGATTCCTATCTAGCCAGAGATTTTCTGATAAAGAACAAGGCTGTAACTTGTTCTTTCCTTAAGGATAAATCCAAATGGGTCTTCCAGTCATCTGGGGAAGAAGATATCTCCTAGAAGAACCACTTGTTCTGAAGTCTAGTAGAACAGTAGGCATGTAGGTAAGCATCAAGGTATCTCTGGCTGTCATTGAGCCTCAGCTTGTGAGAGTATTTCTCGCCACAGTGATCTCTATGGTCCTCCGTCCACTCTCCTAGTCTGTTTTTAATCTTTTATTTATTCTTTGTTTTTCCTTTTTGGCCATTGCTAAAGTCTACTTGCCTTCTACCTTGTATTTTGTATGTCATGTCTGAATTCTTTCAGCAGAGGTCACAAGCACCCAGAAGCCAAGGGGAGGAGCACATTCCCTTTAATTGATTGTAAGCCCCAAATAGCCATGGTTCTTGCATTGGTGAGTGAAGGAAACTGATCTTATAAAAACCTTACATACCAGGGAATAGGTCGGATTTTTAGATGGTAGAGCACATTTTTCCAGACTTGCTTAAGGCAAAAAAAAATATATATATATATAATTTGCTTTGCCAAACTCTGCTGAGAATTATAGTGAGCTATACTAATACAAGAAGTCATAGTGAAAATTCAACTTTATTTGCACTTCTTTCCTCCTGCACCCAGCAACTTTTTTTTTTATCAGTTTTGCATTTGCATGTGAGTGGTATGTCTGCATGCATGGCTACACATGTGGACATGGATATTCAGGTACATGGGTGTGTGTGTGTGTGTGTGTGTGTGTGTGTGTGTGTGTGTGTATGTGTGTGTGTTTTCCTCCATCACTAACCATCGTGCATATTGAGTCAAGATCTCTCTGAACTTTCTGTTTAAACTAGTCTTGGTGCCAGCTTACCCAGAACTTCCTTGTCATTGATTTTTCTGCCCTAGGATTAGAGGTGTGTGTCTCTCCTGCCCAGCTTTAGGTCAGTTCCAGGGACTCACATTCCGGATCTTCCATTGCATGGCCGGCACTTTATCCATGAGCCATTTTCCCAGTTTTCCATCAATTATTTTTGAGTGAGCATGGGAAACTCTTAAAAATGGAATATTGCGGCTATATTTCATATTTGCAGCAAGTGATGTTTTGTTTCGCTTGGTTATTATTTAATGCTCCCAGAGGAAATGGTAGGGAATTGAAGCTATTAAGTTATTAAGGCCACAAACTCACTGGTGAACAAATGGGAGCTCTGCTCATTGTCATGTCTCTTTTTCCATTTATTCTTTTGAAAATGTTGCTTAAAAAGAGTCTTTTGAGTGGAATTCACAAGAGACATTGAAAGAAACCTGTGGTTTGGGCCAAAGGTCCAGGTAGCTGCTGTGGGTCTTTGTTTGAATGACAATAATGATGGAGAATCCCCCTCACCGGCACTGGGTACCTTCAGCTTGACCTCCTGCTTGCATTCCCTGCCCTTGCAGCCTGCCTGCAAGGCGCGCGCTGGACGACCCTCCATTTTGAGCCTGCAGCTTATGACTCAGGGCCTGCCCTCTTGACTCCCCAGCTTCAGCTGCCCTTTTAAATGCTTTTACACGTCTTATTTTCTCTCACAGGCATTCAAGAGTATTAACACAAAAGAGAAATTACTCAAATGCACTACAGTGCAGTGAACTGGAGTTGTGAGACACACTGGACTTGCAGTCAAATGCCACCAACTCAGGGTCTGGCTGTACAATGCACGACTTGAGTGTCTTCAATTAACCTCTTCTCCAGGCAGAATCTTGCCTCTCTTTCCTCTGAAACTGAGATAAGAATTATCTTATTACCTATGTAGATTTCTGTGTGAAAAGGAGACACCACTGAATTTCAGAAAATTTTTGTGTATGTAAGAGGCATATATATATGTGTGTGTGAGTGTGCGTGTGTGTGTGTGTGTGTGCATGTGTGTGTGTCACTATGTGTGAATACATGTGTACCTGGGTATATGTACATATGCGTCCATGGGTGTAGAAACCACACTTTTCCCTAAACTGCTGTGTACGTTTTCTGTTTTGTTTTTGCTTTTGTTTTGAGACAGAGTCTCCTGCTGAACCTAGAAGTCACCAATTCCTGTACACTGGCTTCCCAGAGAGCTTCAAATGACCCTCCTGTTTCTGCCTGGGCCGGGGCCAGAGCCACAAGCCAGAGCACGCCTCTTTCATGTGTGTGAGGTTAGGATCTGAACTCTGGTCTTTATGCTCAGCCCACTCACCTCCTCAGCTCCTGGAATTTTTTATTGTGATTATAATTGTTAATAAAATCATCATAATAGCTAACTTTAAATAGGAGGGAGTGTTGGCCAGGAAGTGCAGCTAGATTAATCTTAATAACTAATGTGCAAAATGATTGTCTATCCCATTTTTTAATTTCAAACAATAATAAGAAAATTCAGTTATCAAATCCCAAGCAGGGAAGAAATTGTGTGTGTTGGGGGGGAGGAATGTGGGTAGAATCCTTGGATATTAGACTCCAAGAGTCTGCCTCTTAATCAAAATAGAACTACAAGGGAAGGAAAAAGTTTACATCTTTTTAATTGCTTCACAGAATTTTCAGTTTTTGCTAAATTGTTGTGTTCTTTGGAGAGTCAAGCTCTGTAAATGTGTAAATCCTGTCCAGACTTCCCAAATATTGAGATCACCATTATACATCATATTATACATATATCTTATGTGATATTTTAATATTTAACTTGAAAAGATCTCACCTGAAATGTTTTCATATTTATAAAACATTTTATTCTAAATAAATAAAGTAAATTTAAACACATTGTGCAGGGCGAGGCTGCACCATCGGGGTACAACAAGAGGCAGAGAAAATGAACCCCAGCTCCTTTGGTCTGGTCTGAATTCCGGTTCATGGGATGTCACCACCCACATTCAGGCTAAGCCTTCTTTGCTGAGTTAAACCTGTCTGGAAATACTACCGTTTGCAGACCCTCAAAAAGGCATCTTGCTGAAGTACATCAATGCTGCAGACCAGAGTCGTGGCCTCGAGACCAGGGCTTCCCCCGACCAGGTGGAGCACAGAACACACACAACTCTCTAGGCCGAGTGAATTCTGAACCCATTTACTGAAACTTGTGTGACAGCTTTTATACAGAAAATTTTGGGGTAAAGAATGTTGCACCTACAAATAGACATATAATTTCCTAGTCAGCAAAAATCACCTTTAGGGTGGACATTTTTTCAAGAACCTAACCCATTGCTTGAGGGTAAAGGCACTTAACAGAAGCATTCTCCCAGTATTTCCAAACCGAGCTAATCTATAATGCTTCACCGGATAGCCATGGGGCTGAGCCCACATAATTTTCATTTTTTTAACAGAGACTGTATTTTTTAAAATACACAGAGGAGGAATGAGCTCTTTTTGAATTCAGCAATTAACTATAGGAGCGCCCAACACCCCATAAGTCCCAGCGTGAGCTTTTGCTGTTGTCCTGTCCAGGTTGATCCTCTCAGTCAGGCGGGTTGACATGGGCACCAGGCATGGCAGCAGATTCTAGCTTGGGAAGTTGCATGCAGCTCATGCAGTCTCTGCAATCCAAGCTCGAACCACGTCTCTAGGGGGGCCATGGCTTGGATATTCAAGGGCCATAAATGCCTATAGCATAGTCCTATTGATGGAGCACTACTGAGATATGTGCTGAAGGAAACACTAGTTATTAAAAGAATAATTCCTCCTATGATAACATCCTTCCATTTCTTTTTTTTAAATTTTTTATTATTATTATTATTATTTATTCAACTGTGTGCATGTGCGTGCGTGCGTCTGTGTGTGTGTGTGTGTGTGTGTGTGTGTGTGTGTGTGTGTGTAGAACCACGGATGGATTCGCGAACCACCATGGACGCCTCCACCTCCTTCTGCCCCGGGATTCACAGGCTCCACCCTACCAGGACCAGAAACGCAGGCCGCTCCTGCTTCCGCCTGGCATCTATACATGGGATCTGGGATCTGCACTCAGGACCTTCCGCCTGCAAGGCAGATGTTTAACCCCTGAGCCACCTCTCCAGCCCCACTTCCATTTCTTTAATAGTAAGGTTGCTTATGTTTTCCTTTGAGGAATTCCAGAAGTATATTGCCACCAGTTTGTAGATGACCCATCTGTGAACCATGCATACTCCAAACCTGGGGTCCATACTGTCAGGCCCCATATCGCCAAGGGTGTCTCTTTCAGGGTGGAGGCGATCATTGGTGGGAGTGCATTCGAATGGTTCATTTCTGTGATTTCTCATAAGAGTGCTGTTTGGGATAAGAAAGACACGGCCCCCTTTGCTTCTGACATGGATTCTCCCAGTTTGGATTGCAAATACCATCTCTAGGGGCAGTCTTGGCATCTAGACTTTCTGGCATGATGGTCCCTTCCTTGGCCTTCAGCCAGGGTAAGAAGGTATCACAGTTTCTTTTAAGGTTCTAGTGAATAGGGGCTGGAGAGGTGGCTCAGGGGTTAAGCCTCCGCCTTGCAGGCGGAAGGTCCTGAGTTCGGATCCCAGATCCCACGTATAGACGCCAGGCGGAAGCGGGGGCGGCCTGCGCTTCTAGTCCTGGTAGGGCGGAGCCTGTGAATCCCGGGGCAGAAGGAGGTGGAGGCGTCCATGGTGGTTCGCGAATTCGTCCGTGGTTCTACACATACACAGACACACACACACACACAGACACATACGTGCACGCACATACACATGCATATGCACACAGTTGAATAAATAATTAAAAAAATTAAAAAAAAATTTAAAAAAAAAAAAAAAAAAAAAAAAAGGTTCTAGTGAATAGATAGCATAGTCTTATACTTCTGGAATTTCTGAGTTAGTACATAGGTGGGAATTTTACCCACCTATGTTTTAAGACTCTTGAAGTTATTCTCTAATTTCTTTAAAATCAGTGCACACATTCTGGCTACTACTTATTGTGAGTGACTACACATGAAATCTCTATTTAGATTTTGACTTAAAGTTAAAAAGCAGGTTTCTTCTCTAGATCAGAGAGCAGGAAACTATTCCTAAAAAAAACCTAAGAACAGTAAAAGGCACTCGTAATTCCCAGAAGAATTCCTCCTGCCAGAGACACAACTTAAATTACCTGAGGAATTCTTAGCACCTGTCCATGGGCATTATTATGACATTCCAAGAAATTCCTGGCACCTGCCCATGGGGTTACTGTGACCTTCCCCAGGGAACAGGCTTTAGGCCTGAACTGGGAAGAAACACTGAGGCCTGATAACTCCCATATTTTTCCTTCTTTCTCTTAAATAAAGCCATGTCCTTTTCCAAAACATGTTTCTTTGAATCCATCTTTTCCAAACTGAGACATATTCTACCAGATTGGTCAGATAAGGACGTGGCATTTCCCTCCTTTTTATTTTTTAATTTGAGCTTCTCGAATTCGATGTTGAGCTGCCTGAAAGATGAGATCAACCTGAAGATGACTGGGAAGAGGACTATAACAATGATTATGATAAAAATTGTCACTCCAATATGAATCAATATAGTGAACCAAGTTGTAAGGGTAATATATGTTGATGTGTTATTCCAGAGAGATTCTGCCATCTGTCCTACATCAGTTACTTTTAAGTGAGCTTTACTAATGTGTATCTTAGTTTGTAAAGCTCCAATGTCCTAAATCTGTATTATGCCAAATTCCTTATAGATGAGATCATAATTTCTCCTATGATTTATCTGTCTGATGATGAGGATATGGAGTAACACAAATAAACTTATAATTTGTATGGCAACACATCAGAAACAAGGGTGGCAGTTGACAAGAAAAGGGCAGTAATAATACTAATTAATGCTGATTTTCCTAAAATAAGCACGGCTACAAATCTTTTAGGCCCAATCAATGCATTTCGTCTCTTAAGCACCTCTAATCCTGAATTACCATACCAATCTTAACAACAGTAGATGAGTCTGAATTTTGTCCCAAATATAAATTCTATCTCAGTACCCATGTTAAGAGAAACACCATTAGCCATTAAACAATAGATACAGTTGGTAGGATAAATGTGAGCAAAAGTCAACAGAAAATTGTATATGTTTAGGAACCAAAAGCAAAACAATAGTGCATTTTAAATAGAAAATAAAGTCCTTTAGCTTATAGAGAGCAACAGCTAACTTTTAAAGTCCAGTTTGTAAGAGATTCTCAGAGTCAGTCCAACAGAGATCAGGAATCCATTCTAGAAGGAAATATTTTGTGTGCAGGCACTGACCATCCAGGAAAGTCTGATACTTAAGTCTAGAATGTCAAAGAATAGGGCAGCACCGTAATAGTCAAGAAGAGATGCCTGAAGGTCGTTAGTTGTGACTGTGGGCTAGCCTGGCTCCTTCAGGTCAGGATCTGGATCTTCGAGTTGTTCTGCATTGATATCAACTCCCTTTTTCCTGTAGGCAGAGAGCTGTGATCTTGTCAGGGCAATTGTCCATGATTTTCTACTGAGCAGACTAAATGCTTAGGAATCCACAGGGTGAGCCTGCTAATGAAGAAACACAAAGATACCCATGACTCCAGCAGAGTCCTGGGTCCTGGGTCTGGTTAGGACAGGTGTATGTCAAAGGTATTCTATCATTGAATCCATTTTTATGAAAAAAATTTAAACTGTATAAAATGGAGAAACAAATTAAATGAGGTGTATCTGAGGAAATCTTAAATCTAGTTGGAGGATGGTATTATAAAGATCCTCCTGGGGGGCGATTTCTTATCTAAGATGCATAGAGGCCATGTCTGAGAAAATTGAAATTTAAAATTTTGTAGTTCTTATCTAGGCCCATTACCAAAGATTTTTTGTCTTTAAAGTACATGACCCTTATAATGTAAATATAATAGTTAAACTCTATAAATCTTAAGCAGTTAAACCCTCTAGGGGTAGGATTTTATTAGTAAACAAATCTCTGTCTAATTAAGACAGAGACAATTGAAAACACTTGAATATATGAAGCTTAATTCTTAATTTCTAATTTCCTAAAACTCAATGTCTTTTCTTTTATAATATGGATGAAGCTTAACATACAACATTTCCTTTAACCATCATATCTAATTTTCAATCTTTTCATAAGTCTAACATCCCACAAACCTTCACAACATACTTTAACATTCTTTTTAAGTAATCAACTCATAAACCTTCTGCACACATTTTACCTTTCTAAGTAACATATCTCATCCCATAAACCTTCTATCAAACCATCTGTACATCTAAGAACTATGCATATATATATATTTAACTTGATGGTTCCCTGCTGTTTGTATATCAACTATCCCTCAAATGTCATCTAAAGGTGGTGGCAACAGACCTCATCTTTAAAAGAAATTAAAAATTGAGTCTGAATTTGCAATTTTGAAAGAAAAGTTAACTGTTAACACATTATCAAACAGTGGAAGGAACAAGCAGCACATGGTCACAAGAGAACACCTGTATGTTTCTGTTTAGATAAACAATTTTTCCTGGTTGCTAGATTTGATGGGATAAAATTTTATAAAAGAAATCAAGAGGAATGAGGAAATTTAATTAATCCATATCATAGCGGGTTTGTTATTTTGAGAATATTATGGAAAAACCTTTAAGAATACAATAATATTTTTGTTCATATTCCTATTAAAAATCCAAACCAAGCAATAAGCTTTTATGAAAGAAAACATAAATTATTTAAAGTATTTAAGTAGTTAAGGCCTTAAATGTCATTAAGATTATTTGTTCTTATTTTTAAGTATGCATACATGTATTTAAAAAATGGCATGCCAAAATTTTAATATTAGCGTGCAAAAGAAATGAAAAGAGGGGCTGGAGAGGTGGCTCAGAGGTTAAGTCTCTGCCTTGCAGGCAGAAGGTCCTGAGTTCCGATCCTAGACCCCACGTATAGACGCCAGGCGGAAGCAGGGGGCGGCCTGCGTTTCTGGTCCTGGTGGGCGGAGCCTGTGAATCCCGGGGCAGAGTAAACAAGGAGGAGGTGGAGGCGTCCATGGTGGTTCCCGAATTCGTCCGTGGTTCTACACACACACACACACACACACACTGCACACACATACACACAATTGAATAAATAAGAAATACTAATAAGAAATGAAAAGAAAAATTGCAGTGGCCACAGATGTTTTACATTGAAACATAAGACACACAACATGTAAACACAGGACATATAAACATACAAACACATCAATAACATACAACTCACTGATAACAGCCTTGAAATCACCTTTGAAAACATCATCAAAAGCAGATCAACATTTATAAAAACCTTGTTTTTGAAAACAAAATCTTATTAGTTAAGTCCAGCAGTTTAGCTTATTTATGAAACATATCAAAAGCAGATTAAACTTTAAAATTTAGTACAAAAAACAAATTACTATTTAAGAAACTTTATATTTAATAGAGGAATATACTTGTCTAATTTTCTTTTTCTGAAAATTTGTTAGCATTTCCCAAGGTATCATTTGCATTCTTAAGGCCAAAATATTTATATTATTGTTTTCCAAGCTGAGATCCTCCTGCCACAGCCTGTAAAAGCGGCAGTTTGAAAGTTTTATTTATTTATTTTTTTTATGGTTCTCAAAAACATTTGAATTACTTTTAGGATATTAGGTTTTTATATCAAACTCTAGTTTTTTCTCACAATTTAAAAATATCAGGAAAAACATGTTCTTTTCTTATTTGTTTTTATTTTTATTTATTTATTTATTTATTTTTATCTTTTTTTTTTTAAATCAATATGAAACCAAATGTTGGGATTTACGATCCCTTTAATAAAAGAAAGATGTAAATTTACAACTTAATCTCAAAGCCAGCCAATCGTTTCTCGTTTCTCACTGCTTCTAATCTTGGTCTCAACATTATGCTTTCTATTTGACGGCTCTGCATGTCCTAATTTTAACTGCTCTTGCACCAATCGTTCTATAGCCTGCATTTTTTCTATTGATAGAAGCCACCATTCAATCCCATACAGGCTCTTTTGATTTCCATTGTATCTTTTTTTTTTAAACCAATATGAAACCAAATGTTGGGATTTACGATCCCTTTAATAAAAGAAAGATGTAAATTTACAACTTAATCTCAAAGCCAGCCAATCGTTTCTTACTGCTTCTAATCTTGGTCTCAACATTATGCTTTCTATTTGATGGCTCTGCATGTCCTAATTTTAACTGCTCTTGCACTAATCGTTCTATAGCCTGCATTTTTTCTATTGATAGAAGCCACCATTCAATCCCATACAGGCTCTTTTGATTTCCATTGTATCTTTTTTTTTTAATACGTGTTTTATTATTATTTCAACTCATACAAACTTAATAGGTACACCAGTTCCCTCCCTCCCTCCTCCTCCCCCTGAACCCCCTGCTCTCCCTCCCCTCACCCCTCTCTCCCCATCCCCCAGTGCCTCCAGCCCCAATTCCCAGAGAGTCCTTTCTTGTGCATTCCTGACTCTCCTCTGCCAATTCCCAGAGAGTCCTTTCTTGTGCATTCCTGACTCTCCTCTGGGCCCTCCTCTCCGATGACATACAAGGACCCAGTGGCATTTCCCTGAACCCTTTACCGTGTTCCCCTTAAGCATAGGAACACTGCTGTGGCTGCCAATCCCTTGCCTCCAAGGATCTTGGTGCCTTTAGCAGATGCTAGACTTTGTGAGGTCAATAGTGTGTTGGACATTGAGCAGGGCATGCAATATCCAATTATGATTGCTTTGTCCCTAACTTGTGTGGAGTATCTTGCAGATCATTGCTCCTCCCATCCTTTTGCTCTTACACTCTTACCGCCCCTTCTTCCGCAAATGTCCCTGAGCTTCAGGATGGGGAGAGATTAGTCTGGCCTAGTTCTAGGTGGTTGATATAGAGTCTCTGAAGTTCTGGACTGTGGTTTTATTGATTTTCTTTTTCAGTTTTGCTGCTCCTGCAATGCCCTTCGCTCCACCCTGCTGGGCACTGTATGTCACCCCCTGGCCAGAGACAAAAAGCTGTTAAACTGGAGTCTTATTATAAGAGCACATTCAAGGGTAGATGTAATAAAAGTAGGAAACCTCAGTGAGGGAGGGGTCAATCACCCATTTGCCAACTGGTTACTTTTTATCTGCCAGACTATATGCCCTCCCCTTCTGGTGAGATCATACCCCCTTAGTTGTAAATGATCAGGAATGAACGTCTGTGAACTTAACCAGGTGTCACATTACTTACTTGCAGTCCTTGATTGAGGCCTATTTTCTCTACTGTAACATGGACAATTATATTAAGTGAAGTATCCCAAACCCAGAAAATTAAGCGCCGTATGTACTCCCTAATAGGTGGCTCCTAGTTCCATTGTATCTTATCAGCATAATAAGTAACATATCAGGTTACCTCTGTTCAGGCCACCCCACTGATATGTGCATTTCCCTTCACTAATCCAGCTTTAGACCCAAAGGTTTCCACTCTAAGTGCCCATAATATGGGTATAACAGCTACCAACGAGTATTTAGTTATACCATGGAAGCCTGAGCACCCACAAGAGTTGACAGGTCAGAGGGAACTCTGGGGTTCATAGAAGCACACAGAGGGTGGAAGGATGGGAGAGAGTGGGAGAAAATGATGAAGGGAAGGGCAAGGAAAAAGAGGAGGGGAAGGGAGGGAAGCTGGGATGAATACTCAATATGCTTGTAAAAGTAGAAAAATCAAAAAAGGTATCCCTTCTGGTGAGATCAGGAAAGAACGTCTGTGAACTTAACCAGGTTTCTCATTACTTACTCACCAGAAGGGGAGGGCATATAGTCTAGCAGATAAAAAGTAATCATTTTGCAAATGGGTGATGGACCCCTCCCTCAGTGAGGTTTCCTACTCTTATTACATCTACCCTTGAATGTGCTATTACAACAAGACTCCAGTTTCACAGCTTTTTGTCTCTGGCCAGGGGGTGACATACAGTGCCCAGCAGAATGGAGTGAAGGGAATTGCAGGAGCAGCAAAACTGCAAAAGAAAATCAACAAACCACAATCCAGAACTTCAGAGACTCTATATCAATCACATAGAACTAGGACAGCCTAATCTCTCCCCATCCTGGAGCTCAGGGACATTTGCGGAAGAGGGGGCGGTAAGATTGTAAGAGCAAAAGGATGGGAGGAGCAACGATTTGCAAGATTCTCAACAATAGTTGGGGCCAAAGCAATCATAATGGGACTTTGCATGCCCTGCGCAATGTCCAGCGCACTGTTGCCCTCATAAAGTCTAGCATATGTTAAGGGCACCGAGACCCCTGGAGGCAAGGGATTGACAGCCATAGTAGTGATCTTATGCTTAAGGGGAACAAGAGAAAGGGCTTATGGAAATGCCACTGGGTCCTTACATGTCATCGGAGAGGAGGACCCAGTGGAGAGTTAGGCGTACACAATAAAGGACTCTCTGGGAATTGGGGGGGAGGCACTGGGGGAAGGGGAGGGGGAGGAGGGGGGAGGGAGGGAACTGGTAAAAAATTTTAAAATGTATAATTAAATTTTTAATAAAAAAAAAAGGTATCCCTTATTAACAGCCCAAGTGTTTCTTAATCTAATCAAGTCAAACCATCAAAATGAGCTACTACATGTCCACCCCTTGTCAACTGAACACCCAAATTCATGGCTTTGATTTAAACCATAACATTTCACCCTGGGTTTCACAGATTCACAGCCATTTCTGAATCTTTAAAATTTCCCATAGGATTGAATAGTCCTAATGCTTTTTTTTTTTCAAAAATTTTTTTATTATTATTTATTCAAGTGTGCGTGTGTGTATGTATGTGTGTGTGTGTGTGTGTGTGTGTGCGCGCGCGCGTAGAACCACAGATGAATTCGGGAATCACCATGGACGCCTCCGCCTCCACCTCCTGCTTGTTTACTCTGCCCCGGGATTCACAGGCTCTGCCCTACCAGGACCGGAAACCGCAGGCCGCCCCCGCTTCCGCCTGGCTTCTATATGTGGGGTCTAGGATCCGCACTCAGGACCTTCCACCTGCAAGGCAGAGGCTTAACCCCTGAGCCACCTCTCCAGCCCCTAGTCCTAATGCTTTTGAAAAGTTTAGCTCAAAAATTTTTTGAGATTCAAGGGAAACTAGTAGCACTGAGCACTTCTAAAATAATAAAAGTTACATACTTTCACTATATAATGACCTAAAACAAACATTTCTGTTCACAAATGGGGAAAGAGGACACAGCAAGGAAAGACTGAGCCTCATCTGATCTTGGAAGGAAAACTCTAAATCTTACATTTACAGCTCCAGAAACTGAGGCGTGTTTTCACAGCATGGTGAGTTGGCTTTGGTTGGCCACACCCTTTCTGTTCTACTATGTGCAGCTGAGCATCTCTTGGGCTTTTCCATTCCAGGCTTACAGCTCACACCCCATGGTCCTGGCGTCTCCAGTATCTTCAAGACTCCACTGTAACCTAGGTATCCCTTGCACAGATTTATGTAGTAGCTTCCCAACACTTCCTCATAGGGAATCTGATCTTGTCACACATTGCTCAAACTCAGGGTCTTTCTGGAATCTTTCTGCAAATATTCACAACTTATAAATCTTGGACTTTTCAAATCTGTGAAGGCGCCACCACATGGGCAATGATAGGTTGGGCTGGCTTCTAGAGACATAGCTTGTCTCCTTTGGAGCACAGCTACAACACCTTAAATATGCTTTCATGACTGAACCTTGGGAAACACTACTCTAGATGATCATCTTCTTTCACTTTCGCTTTTTTTAAAAATTCCATTTACTTGTTTTTTATTACTTCATACTTTCATCCATACAATAAAGATTAAATGACTATGATACATATTCTACCTTGCATCAGTGAAAGAGAAGCAAGGCAGCATCATATACATTCATTAGAGACATGGTCATGGCATATTTTGCCAAAATTTTGAAAAGTTATGAAGAATTACTGTGTTAACTCACACTTGTATATAAAATAACTGTGATAAATAGAGCACATTTACGATAATTTATATATTAATTTATTATATACATGTAGCACGTTTATACATTAGACATATATATTAGATTAATAGATATTTTATATAAATTTGCATAAAATGAGCTTGTTCCAAACAGTGAGCAGGAATTACTTATGAGTTTCTCAGGTAAAGGTGTTTAGCAGACACTAAGGATCTTTTGACATGTGGGGTCTTACCCTCAAGACATTTGCTGTTACTCCAATGTACCATTGTTGATTGTCTTTAATAACTCTAATCCATAAAAATTGTTAACAGTTAACGGGCACTGTTAACTGCAGCTTTAATTTATGTACTTCATACATTCTTTCTTCACCTGCTGCTACTCTCTTTGCTCACGTTGTAGTGCTTGATATTTTCTGAGTTCTCTTCTGCTTAACAGCAACCCCAGTACAATGAGCTCCCCCACCGCTCCGATTCTCTTAAATGCATCTATTCTTTTCTCCAGACTATAGTGTGCATTCCAGTGTCCTCTGGGGGGCTGACTTGGTGGCCGTAGATTCTTTGTCTATTTGTGTCATGGAAAGTTTTGCTTTCTCCTTCAATTGTGTTTGGAAATTTTGTCCAGTAAAGTAGTCTGATTTGGCATCTGTGGTCTTTCAGCGCATGAATGCATCACTGCAAACTCATCTTCTAAAATCTCCCTTCATAATGCAAGGTTGTTATGATGTGTCTGTCTTCTTGACTTTTGCCTTCTCTTTTCAATAGAGTTTCTATGTTCTTTCCATATAGAGGTTCAGCCACAGCACGACATGGGTACTTCCTTTCCGTCCTTATGTATTTGACATTCTGAGTGTCTCTTATACTGGCTAGGCACTGATTCCCTTCGAGTATGAATTATTTCTATAATTTTATTAACTTTTTGCTTTTTGTACTATCCTTTGAATATTTTATTACTATTCTTTATATTACTATTCTTTGGTTTTTCTACATCAACAAATGATTATGTGTTTTCACCCCTTATTACACAATCCCATCCCTTCTTCTGGTCCACTTCAATCATTTTCCTTTGAAGTCAGTCTTCCTCTTACTTTCAAGTCTTGTTTCATGTGTAACCTACTGGGTTTCATCTGTAATGTCTACACTGGCAATTGTCAGATGCAGATCTGTTGGGGTGCGGATAATCATACATGGGTAAATTGTTGAGTAAGAAAATTATCCTCGTCCTTGACATTAGCCTTCAACGGTCTCTCAAGGTGGTGCAGTCTTTCAGGAGACCTTTCCGCATCCATGATGTGTTGGTGATCATCCAATATTGTGCAGGTCTAGTGGAAGTGGACATTGCTGCAATTAGTTCTTGAATGCAACACCCCATCATGGTCACAGGATTCTGTCTGCGCCCTTTCCCATTCCCAGAGTCTTACATTCTTACTGCCCCCTCCACTGCAATGTTTCCTGAGCCTAGGGGTGGGGGTCAATTTTGATATTCTTTTTAGAGCTGAGCACTCCAGAGTTATTTAGTCCAGCTGTGCTTCTCTTGCACATCTTCTATTTTTAGATAACACTTCTTGATCAGGTGGTATGAGATTCTCTAACCTGACAGGTAAAACGCCAGGTGTTCAGATGGCAGTTTACTATCAAGTACTTACAGTTAATGTCATCCCACCTAACTACAGTCTCCCTTTTCACATGTCTTAGGCTAGGTTTGTAGCAGCCCGTCATGTGTTTCCTGATGAGAGGCAGGAGCAATCAGAAGGTAGTCATTTATCCTTTTCTACATTCACAGCTCTAAGGTCTTGTGGGATCCAAAAATGTCATATGTTTAATCCATGACTTTTTTTTTCTATTTTCATGTTTTCTTTGACTTGGATAATAATTCCTCTGTCATGTCTTCAAGTCCTGCTATTCCATTTGAAATGCAATATATGTTAGTGGGAAGACATATTGAGATTTTTATTTGACTTACTGAATTTTCAGTTTAGTTTGTGTTTTCTTCAGTGTTTCTGTATTACAGCCTATTTATGTCCTAAGTTGCTTTGTCAATTACTTTGACATAGTGTCACAGAGGTAACCAATACAAAATCCATTACTTGAGTCTATACTGCTTGCCTGTACTAGTTAGCATTCACACTAATAAATAAGGAATTCTTTTTTTCTACCCCCTTGACAGATTTCTTTCTTTTTTATTTTTGTAATTCCTTGGGTATGATGATATCTCATTCAGTTTTGAATTCATTTCTCTGAGGACTATTCATTTTGAATATTTTTTCATGTGCTAATTATTTAGTTGCTTCATTTTCCAGAAGCATGCTTTGGAATCATTGGGCAGCATTTTAATTTAACTATATGAGATTTTGTGGTTGAAGTTTTTCAGATCACTTATATTTTCTTGGTAGTAATCCACACTCAAATAAATAGCTTGTAAATATTTGCTCCCATTCTGTAGATGATCATTCATCCCTGCATTAAGTTTTGACACAATTTTATGTGTCTCTGTTTTGCTTTCTGTCATTATATAAGTTGTTTTTACTTGTGTTAATTCTAATTCTTTCCTCTGCTATGCTGAGATGTTCAGTTTGACATAATTCTATTGATCAATTTTCTGCTTCCTTCTTTGCCACACTGTTATTCTGAAAAATTCACTGTCAATAGTGATATATTAAAGTCCTTTGTTTATGTGATTCTAAAATAGCTTTATTATATTCAGATCTTTCATGCAGATCTTTGGTCCATTTGAGATTGACTTATGTATACTGCACAAGGTAGATATCAGACTTAATTGTTCTCCACATGCATATTCAACATTTCTTAACACTATTTATTAGAGATAGTATAGTTTTTGAGATGTATATTTTGCACACATTTTCACAAATCATTTTGCTACAAATTCTTGACCTATTTCTTGGTTTTATTTCTTATTCTGTTCGAAGCTTGGTACCAGATTTTATGCACTGTTCTGCTGTCTTAGTTGCTGTACCCTGTACTACTTCCTGAGACCAAGTATTTTGATGTTTCCTTATTTATTACTTTTGCTTAAGGTTGTTTTGCTTAGTTTGGATCTTTTGTAATGTCATTTGTGGTGATTACACTGGAGTTTTAAATTACTTTGCAAAGTATAAACATCTTAAGAAAATCAAATTGACGATGGACATTATTACATGGGAAATCTTTCCATTTATTCTCTTATTTTCTATTTAATTTATCACTATTTTATAATTTGTATTGTTTGCTTCACTTACTTGCTTAAACTTCCAACAAACATTCACAGAATTTAATAATTCAAGGAAAATAAAACAATAGCCAAAATGTGTTTATATATATGGAAAATAGCTAGTATTCTTAAATACATAAAACTTGAGGGAGGATCTATCTCAGAAATCCAAAGATACATGGTTCAAAATTGAAAGAATGCTTAATTGAATCACTTTAGGACATTAAAGGAAATTACTGACTTGGTATAAATTACATGTTAGAAAATCAACACTTACTTATAATTTTAAAAATAAAGCAGCAAGCTAATTTAAAGTGATAACTTCTAAATCTTGACAGATACTATTTTAATTCAAAAGGAAGCACATTAAAAGTTGGTATGTAGAATATTCATACTTTATCTAAAAAGTGAAAAATAATTAAACTAAAATTAAAAATACACTTTGAAAATTTTATTTTTGTTAAAGTTGCCGTCTAATGGAATTGTTAAACACATCACAAATTTTAAATACATAGGAAACAACAAAGGAAACAACAAACCTATCTTTATTCCTGCACAATTTGTAGGTTAAATCGTGAGTAGACTGAGTGAGTCACAAAAAAGACTTACAAGAAGCACCCTGTTCTTGCAAGGAGAGTCTTTCTTCCTGTCTTTGAAAAAGTGAGAAGCTGGCAGGGGAGCCTAGAAGAGACAGTATGCAAAGACACACACAGCAACTCTCTAGTTTCTGGAGCTGTTCCCTGGATCCTACACTTTGGGAGAGTCTAGAAAACCCTGGCCAGATCTCATCTTGATTGCAGAAGACAAGTGAGAAGCTGGAACAAAGGCTCTAGCTTGGACGTTTCTCAGTTTCTTAAACAGAAGAGTTGTAGGATAATATTTGTTTGCTTCAAACTCTCAAAAGTGTGGCAATCTGTCATGCAAAGTAAAGAAGTGGCACAAAGGACGGCCTTCTGTGTCACAGGGAGAAAAGAAGATAATTTGAATCAGGGGAATAACATTTATTATTTGAGATTTGGTGGTTTAAAGTTCAGTGATTGCTGTTAAAACCACCGGTCCCTATTTAGTTGCTATTGTTCTAAGGAATGTTGGTCTTGTGTTTGGAGACATTGTTAATTGTTCCCACCAAACCTATATGGGTGGAAGACAGGTGGCAGAGAGGTAAACGGAGTTCAGAAAATGTATGCGGTATTTATTAATTTCATTGTTTTAACTTAGATATTTTGACTCCTACAGTGAGTTTAATATTAATGCTTCTTTCAAAAATCATGACTATTTATGTGAAACTGCACTGCATATTTTATATTGGTAATGGTAAGATTTGTTTCCATATGGAAGTGGTTTGCAAATCAGATAATCAAGAATTTACATATCTAGAATGTGGATGCCTTTCCATATGTTCATTGACAATAGAGGTACAGGAAGCATATTTGAGCTGAAGTGAAACATGGATCTATGGAAACTAAAGTCATGAAGTTTAGTGAATGCAGTCAATGTTAGGGTATCTGTGAGCAAGGGGGTTTTCTGACTTTGCAAATGCTTAATGAGCTGTGTCTATTGCAGTTCAATAAGGAGCTAGGGATTCTGAGTTAAGAGAGAAAATCGCCTAAGGACATGATGACGCTTTGCCCTCTAAATCATCAATGCACTTCAAAAATGTGTAGAATTTGATAATGTATTCTGTTGCCTTTCTAGCTCTTCAAAAGTTTTTACTGAAGTACAGCATCTTATCACTCTGTAAAGACTGTTTTAACTTGAAATCTGCCTCTTTATTCTCGAATCTGAGAATGAAGAAAACATGGCAAAATAAAATTTAGCTCAATGTAGGACTCCTGTTAAATTTCCTGAAGGAATAATTTAGTGAGTTTTCAGTTATCATCAGCTGCAGAGGAGATAGATGTGTTCATTACTTCTTATCTAATAGAGAATAAGCAAATGTTGCATAAACAAAGACATGATGCACAGGGTCCAGGCGAAGGAATGTCAGGGAGGGTCCCAGGGGACACTGAGCATGCCCTGAACGCTCTAACAGAATAAAGGGCCTACACGCAAAGTCCTGCTTGTGGTCCCACTTTTCTGCATAGTTTTTATCACTCTGTAGGCATTTTGGTGATTCACAGGAATATTCTCCCTCACATCCTGGGTATATTTTCTTATCGGTCCCTTAGTGGTAAGGGCTTTGAACTCCGGTGACAAAGAATGAAAATACTTGAAACGGTTCTGTATACCAATCAGGGAATTGGGTATCACTTTGAAAAGCAAGTGCTCCTATCACAGAAGAGGGGATGGGAAGAATGTAAGAGCCAGAGGATGGGGAGCAGTGCCCACAAGCAGTGTCTCCTGGACATGGCAGAGCTGGTGCCCCCATGAACCTATCATAGCTGTGCTCTCCTACCCAAGAGCTGCTCCAGATAGGGCCTATTAGCATTTCATAACAGGAAAGGAAAGGTCTCAAGAGGCCCAAACCTCCATGAGGAACTGTGGGCTTATGCTGCCTGTGGAAGTAGAGAGAGCTTTGTTCAGTAATATGCTACTGACACATTGCCATGGTCTATCACCTGCCCAGGTGCACAATTAATGTATTGCCATGTTCCATCAAGGGCACAGGTACACTATTATTATATTACCAGGGCCCATCATGTGCCCAGGTATGCTATTATATTTTTCCATGTTCAATCAAGTGTCTAGGTAATCATTATTTATCTCAGCTGGACACACATACACACACACACACAATGAAGAGTTGTTAGGAAGAAGATATTCAGAAGATTCAGAAGGTACTATGAAATGAAAATTACTTAAATTCACTGTACACACACACAGACACACACATACACACACACATAGTATGAAACTATCAAAGAATTAAAAGACAAGAAATTAAGCAAGCAGGTGTTCCAAATCCCTGCTTTAATGAAGATAATGATGAAGGCAGAAACATTAAGCAAACCAAAGAACATCACCAGTTATATTATTGAATAGGAACACCTTTAAAATGCAATGAGTTCTATCCTCATTTTAAATTTTTTCCAGAATATGTAAGATTCGAATATTCATACTCTAAAAATATGCATGGTCCATAATATGGTCCATCTCTGTGACTTCAAGTAACATGCTAATTGGTGTGATATCTTGAAAGGTAGATTTTCAGTGAAGTGTGTAGGCATCTGATTTATTTATGGGTTGTTTGGTGTACAGAAAGTCTGACTGGAATAAAAATGTTCATTAATGAATTCATTCAACATAAATGGTTACCATTTATATGATCTTATTAATCTTGTTAATACATATAGTATGCTGAAATAAATAATAAGTGTCTCCACATTATAGACAACATTTGGTATAATTTCTCTGATTTGTAAAAGAAAGAACTGTTCAAATTGGCTTTCTCATGAGAGTAAGAACTGTACCTTACATATCTTACTATTAAGAATTATGTTTGGGATTTGCTTGTGGCTCAAAAATTCCATTCCCTTCTTCCATTTCCATGTTTTTGAACTGTTACATATTTGATTTTAATGTAAACATTATGGTAAGATCAGCTAGATGGCAGAAATTAATCTCATCATCACAGTTTACATGACGGTCTTTGAGGAAATTCTTTCTTGCCTCCCCCCAAGCTTCTTCCTGGATGCCATGTGGCACAGGGATTTTAGTTTTGGAACTTTTCATTGTAATTCCATGACCCTTTGAATCCTCCTTTACCAGTGCTAATGCCAGTTTTCTATGGATAATAAAAATTCTTTGATTCTCCTGTAAAATAGCTTCTGTCATAATAGCATATCATTTACGTGTCTGTCTGTCACACCATGCTTCTCTGCACATGGTTCATAAGTCTGTACACAAGTACTTATGCTCCTAGACTGTTTGTTTTAAGCTCTGGAGACCATCCAATTTCATATACTGTATTTCACATATTCTCCCACCCTCATTCAAGATGAATAATACAAAATATGCCCAAATAATTTCAGGAAGGGAAGTGCCACCTTCAAAGAAACCTATTTTAGACTTGGCCTCTTTTGAAATCATTGGAAATATCACAAATGAGTTCAGCAGTTTCTGCTGGTGGTATCCATGTCACAATTTGGCATCTGCATATTTTTTAGTTAAGAAGTAATCCTGGAACACTAATTTTCTCTAATGACATGAGCATCATTTGGCTTTGCAGACAGAACACCGAGCTCAGGACTATTTGCTGTTTATGGCTTTTGGGACATAGCAGCCAGGGTAATGCTCGCTGAGTTTTAAGGAAGAGTTCCAAAAAACTGAAAAATGGAGATGTGGGCACAAAGGGGCTTTGTCTTGAATGACAACTTCAGTTTAATTGCAAATGTTGTTCATATGACTTTTCTATGAACACTTAGGAAAGCTCAACTTAGTCTCTCTTTTGTGATACTTCCATATCTTGTCAATATTCTTTTATTGCTTAAATCAGTCAGTTACTTGCTCATAAGTCTTTTTCCCTCGAAGCTGAAGGCAGAAGATATGTCCGATTTGCTTCTATATCTCTAGAATTTGTTTCAATGGATCTCAAGAATTATGTGAATAATATTTATTTGTTGAATGAATTGGATTGTCTTCCTAAAATTTAAAAGTACTGCATGTCCTTCAAGTGCTAGTTCTCTTCTATCTCTATTTTTACAGACTTTCATAAATTTTATTCCAGAGTTGTTAATTTTATCACATAGTTTGCATTGTTTTTAAATTTCTTGTAACATTTAGTTCTTGTATAAATTCTGCAACATCTACACCTTCACTTCCACCATTACTAAATGTAAATACAAACATATGTTGCATTGCTGGAAAACACATGCACATACATGCAATATTTGATGCATATACACATATATACCTGCACAAAGATGTGTAAACACTCACAGTAACATCAGGGTTAAGCACAGATCTGTGCTATGTCTCTGTAACTGCTGTTCTAGCTGGTCAGTAGTTTTATAACTACTTTTCAAAACAAAAAGCAAAAAAGGTTAATCACAGGAAAATATTAAAAGTAGTATATTTTATATTTTCTGTAATACCCAAAGTTCATGAAGGATATTGTTTATTTTACTGTCAGGACAAAATTAAAAATATGAATAACAAAACTGTCGAAAACATAGATATATTGAAACAGAATTCTTAGCAAGATGTCAGTGAATCAACGTTTTAGTCATTGAAGTTGTTGATTTAGTTACTTGCAATAATGAGTGAGTTCACTGAGAAATTTTATTCTGAAAAGCTTGATTATTATTCAGACATTTAGAAGTGAAAGGCCAGGTCAATCCAGGTTTATGTGGGCAAGATTATTTTAAATCAGCTTAACTCAAGTATATAACTACCTATCAAATATTACTTTAGTATTTTACATTCTGAGATGAGTAAAGTACCTCATAATACTAATTTTCTGTATTTGAGCCACACGCATAGGCATACTTATCTTAAAAAAAACATGTTGGCTGTAACTGGCCAAATTCTAGGCTAAGGTACATCTGATGCCAGGCCTGCTTGTTCGCCATTACTTGACCTCTCATTGTGCCCACCCTAAGCATCGCCCCCTCCCCAGATTCTAAGAAGCTTGGTTGTGTCGTTTGAAATATTCTCTGTACAGGAATGAGAAGTGGTGTGTTTAGTGACTCATAATCTTTGGCACAGTGGAGGTTATTTATTCTCTTTTAGCCTCCAAGCCTTCTTCTCAAAGCTGTGCTGAGTTCTTTGAAATGGAATGTAGAAGAGCCAGAGGTGACCCTGGGTCCTGCATCAGAAAGCCTTGGCATGCTGCCCAATCTCCACATCATGCAGATAGATGATGGACCCAGCAACATGTCAAACTGAGGAGAGGAAAAAGAGACTGATTTTCATTAACCCACCCAACTCTGCCCTGCACCCCAGCCAAGGACCCCTTCTCCCAACCACAGTGACTTCTAATCAACAGCACTGCTCAGCCTTCCCAGGCTGCAACTTCACATGAAGGATGCCATTGAGAGGAAGGGAAGGCAGCTGAAGTGTCAGCTTGAATCCAAGCCCAGCTGGCACCGAAGTCTGGACTTACAGGCAATGTCACATGGCAGCCCTGGCTAATCTCCATTCCATGGGTGTTGTGTGACATTTCATTCTGAGCAAACAATCCCCATTTTTGGTCTTAGACTATTAAGATCACCTGTTGACCACTGTAAACTCTGAGACAGGACTTGGGAGGGGCTAGAATGTCAGTGTGCACGTGCACGTGCCCACACACGTGCCTTCGCTTGCAAAGCTGAGAGGGGCCCAGGATATACAAGCTGAGGAAGATTTAGTTGAGAAAGTTCCATCTGTGCAACCACAAGGAAACTGTCAGCCATGTTGTGGTGAGCTGTGTTTGAATCATCCCTGCTCCTGTCAGGAACCCTCACCCCTGCTCCTGTCAGTAACCCCAATGCTTTGGTTTATCGTTAGTTTGGTCTGTCATAGAACTTCTACCTGGAGTGGAAAGATGATTGTGTGGCATCTCCCCAGGAGAAGAGTTCACACAGCAGTGGGCATAGCTCCCTGAAGGTAGAATCAAAAGGTCCAGCTAGCCTACACCACTGATCTTAGGTGATCAACAGGGTAATGTAGGTGCAATGGACGAGAGCACCTCAGATGTCCACTCTGAAGGTCAATGTTCAAGCTGAGAAGAATGAGCAATTCAAGCAGCAAGTGAAAGAAAAGCATGGAATTTCATCAGAACGCGTGGAAGGAATATAATCCCTTTATGAATCTCGGTGCCAAGGCCCCACTGTTAAATTACATGAGGAGGGCTAGTTTGAGAAGATTGCTCCACAATTGTGCACAAAGCCTCAAACTAGAGAAGCTGTAGACGGACATTTCACAGGCTGCTAAAGGAAAAACCAGACATTCATTCTTCAAGTAGACTCGTCCTTACTGCTCCCAAGAAGGGAATACAGGAAGAGGTGGCCCTGAGGTGAGGGGTGGGACTTGCATTATTCCCAATGGCATTGACTTCACAGAAGAAAATCCCAAGGCAGATTATTTTGAAATCACAAATCACAGCCCTCCAGTTGACAGGAAGGAAAGCTCAGAAGGAGCCTTGAAAGAGAGTCAGACTGGGTCTAATCTCTCCTTGAGAATCCAAAGTGAGAATTTCAAACTCCGTGAAAGAACAAAAACGGTTCAAGACCCTACAAAGGTAGTAGCCCATGTCTGAGCTCAGATGGTAAATCGACAGAAAGCATGTGAAGAGGCCAACACTGTCTGAAAACTTAATGCGGAACAGAGAAAGGCCAAGAAAATTAAAAAAGCTTAAAGAAGACATTTCACAGGGGAGGAGGACATAACACATATCTGTATATAGAGTTTGAAAGTTGAGGAAACCAGCCTGAAAGTTCAAGACTGAGGCAATGCTGGGCAGCTGGACCTACAGGAGCCACTGCACTGCACTAGGAGGTGAAGGATGGCAATTTCACTGTCTTCTGCTGCAGAGGTTAAAGTGCGATGGGCAGATATCTAACAGGAAGCGAGATGATGATGAAGATTCTGCGGGGAAGCTGTGAAGAAAACCAACGAATGTGTGCTAGTCTGGAGGTAAAGCCAAAGACAGGAGGTCTGGAGAAGTTTGAACACTGCTCTCCCAAAGACGTGGCTTGTGAGCCTTTCAAGAACTGTGGGCTGGACACTACTGAGACCTTGCACAGAGTGAATCCAGGGCACAGTCTGCTGGCCGAGCCTGCTGCCACACTGCACTGAGAAAATCCACACTGGAGCCCATTGACTAATCTGCTGTGCCCTGTGTCTCTGCCCTGCCTTTGTTTGTTCTGTCACTCACTCTACATCCCAGCCCAACCCCTCTGTGTGTGTGTGTGTGTGTGTGTGTGTGTGTGTGTGTATGTGTGTGTGTGACTCCAGAACTGTGCCAAGCAGACATTGGGGCAAAGGAGAAAACCTTGCTTTCCCGTGCCAGCCTTCCTTCCTTCTGTGTGCTTATGACTAAAGAGTAATTTTTACAGATGGAACAATTTGACTTTGACTTTGTGTGATAGCCCATCTTGCTCCTCCTTACTGAACATTTTTCTGGAAGCATCATCAGTTTTCAGGAATTTCCACATCTCAGGGATACTTGGTGTCTGTCTCAGCCGACACCTGAAACATCTCACCCCTTGGTTTCCGTCTATGGACTTAACCCTGACCTGAGACCCTTGTGTGCCTGCAGAACAGTTCTGAGCTTTTTCCTACTTGGTTCTGTTCATATCTCATCCAGCTGGTCTACACTCTCTCCTCCTCTCTCAGAAGAAGCAAAATTATTTTCTACCTTTAAGCACTTAGATTTTTCAGATGAAAGCACAGGAAAAATGAGTATTTTGATTGCAAAGTATCAAATTTATGATCTGTGCTATTCAATAATATTTACTAAGTGAGAATTATACAACAGGCATTTATGTAGAAACTATAGATATATAACAATGAGCAAAATATGCAAAGTTCTGTCTCTTGGGAAATTATGTTTTTATGTTGGAGGTAGGAAGTATATAATGGTTAGAGGAATATAAAAAATAAACAAAATATATAGCTATATAAATAAAATATAATCATATTTTTATCAACTAAAATTTATTGTTAGTAAATTAAATTTGCATTAAATAGCATGGTTTGGTTAAATAAAAATGGGTTAGAAGGTAGCAGTGAGGAGGAGCAAGATGGAAACACAGGCTACTTAAGCACACAGACAAGAGACATTAAATATTACATAAGGTATCCAGGGAAGACTTGCAAGAAAAGTAATATTTAAAGACACCTGAAAGAGTTAGGGATGAAACCAAGTGATTTTGGAAGGATGGGCATCCGAGGCCAGGAAAGAGTGACCACGAGGCCTTCAAGTAGCATCTTAACACTCACGTCTAGAATAAGACCCAGAAACTATGTGCTTTCTGATAACAGTTATTTGAATTCAACCTCTCGTTCCCCAGACCCTCTTTCTGAACTTTTCATGATGAACTTTTGTTTCCAGTCACAATAGTATTGGAAAACAGGCATAAAAGCAGAGTAAGTATAGCAAAATGCACGTTGAGAATGTGATTTCTTGTGCTTGTGATCATTAACGTCCATTCCTAGCTAATCACTGGGCACTGGAACTCAAATTGCGCAAATGCTTTCTTACAATGAATATCGCCTAACGTAAATTTGAACATCAGAGACAATAGAATGATACTTCCTCTCTGAGTGACATATATGTTCTTATGTGCCATAAAGGGACAAAAGAAAAACAATTCTCTGTTCCTTACTCCACAAAGCTTTGCCTTGTTAATTGTAATGAGTGCTGTCTCTCAAAGGCACATGTAGCAGTGGTTTAGTTACTAGATGATGTGTTTTTGGAAAGTGATTAGATCCTGAGGGCTCTGATCTTATCAATAGATTAATCCCTTAACAGTTGCATAATTAGCTGACACTACCGAGGAATAAAAGAGGTGTTTCTCTAGGTGCATCTTTCAAGGTGGAACCTCATTATCTGCACTGTCCAGTTGTTCTGTGTCTCTTTGTCTCCTGTCCACCCGCTGCCAGGTGACAGCCCGCATGTTCCTCTTCGTAACGGGCCAAGAACAGCAGAGCCAAGTGATCAGTAACTAAAATCTCCAAAACCATGAGCGAAGTGAATCATTCCTTTCTTAGCTTGTTTTGCTCAGCTATGTTGTCACAGTAAGGAAAAGCTGACCCATGAAAGCTACACTGATGTTGCCTCAGCCTGTGATTACATCTGCCCAGAGCTTTTCACTTAGAAGTGACACACACAGCATATGCAGTTCAACTCAGTCCACAACACATGAGAACGGTCATTGCAAACATTTCCTCAGAAGATACCAGTGGACAACTGATCCTAAGTGATGCTTATTCCTTCTCCCTTACATTCAGATTGCCTGGACTTCATTGAGAAACATTTTAAAATTTCCCTCAACATTTCATGTGTGACCAGTAAGAAATATAAAAGGAAAATACTATGTTAACTTTGTAATGAATGATGTCAACCATGATTCAAGTATAGCATCAAGAAGAGAGGGGAGAAGGACGAGGAAGGAAGGGAGAGGGAGCCACAAAGAGCTTCATTTCATCGTCAAGCATTCTTAAGCTGGTCTGGCTCAGAATGGTAAGGGCTCTGTCACAGTGACAGGGATGCGCACATGGGCATCGCTTTCTCTCTGGGCCTTGTGGAATCCACAGTACATGTTTATAATGGTTCTTGATGTCCTGTCTGTCATTCATTTAGAATGAAGACGTTGCTAGCAGTGCATTCAGAAGTTGTAGAATAATTCTGATGTATTCCAAGCAATATGCTAGCTCAAACAATGTGGAAATGGTTTCATCTCTGAATATATGAGGCCTGATTCATTGTATAACATGTTGATACAAACATCTGATGGACTTTTCCTAAGCCAGTGACAGAGCTCCTGTGTGGCAGGCTGGCCTTCCTGTAGGTACCATGCTTTTCACTTGCACATAACACAGCTACATGACTGCGCTATCTTTTGTTTCTACATATCGCTGTCCAGTTATACCTGATATGCAGAAACAAGGGTAGACCCTACCAAAATGGGCCCCCTGCATGCATTTAAAAGCCAGTTTGATGAGAAGTCGCTTTAACCTAGGATCCGATCGCCTTTTTAACTTGACTTATAACTTTGTGTTAAGAATATCTTTAGGGTATGATCTCACCAGAAGGGGAGGGCATATAGTCTGGCAGATGAAAAGAGATCATTTTGCAAATGGGTGACTGATCCCTCCCTCACCGAGGTTTCCTGCTTTTATTACATCTACCCTTGAATGTGCTATTATAACAAGACTCCAGTTTAACAGTTTTTTGTCTCTGACCAGGGGGTGACATCAGGATGGAGTGAAGGGCATTGCAGGAGCAGCAAAACTGCAAAAGAAAATCAACAAACCACAATCCAGAACTTCAGAGACTCTATATCATCCACATAGAACTAAGCCAGCCTAATCTCCCCCCATCCTGAAGCTCAGGGACATCTGTGGAAGAGGGGGCGGTAAGATTGTAAGAGCAAAAGGATGGGGGGAGCAATGATTTGAAGAGTCTCTACACTAGATAGGGCTGAAGCAATCATAATAGGACTTTGCATGCCCTGCACCATGTCCGTCACACTATTGACCTCACAAAGTCTAACATCGGCTAAAAGCACCAAGATCCTTGGAGGCAAGGGATTGATGGCCACAGTAGTGTTACTATGCTTAAGGGGAACATGAGAAAGGGTTCAGGGAAATGCCACTGGGTCCTTTTACGTCATCGGAAAGGAGGACCAAGAGGAGAGTTAGGCATACACAATAAAGGACTCTCTGGGAATTGGGGGGGGAGGCACTGGGAGATGGGGAGGGAGGAAGGGGGAGCAGGGGGTTCGGGGGGAGCAGGAGGGGGAGGGAACTGGTCTACCTATTAAGTTTGTATGAGCGGAAATAATAATAAAAATGTTATAAAAAAGAATATCTTTAAACTGACTTCTACAATTTTTTTTAAAATTTGTGTGTGTGTGTGTGTGTGTGTGTGTGTGTGTGTGTGTGTGTGTGTGTGCGTGTCTGTATGCATGTATATCAGGGGACACTATGTGTCTCTGTGAAGGCACAAGGGTGACTTTGGGAATTATCCTGAATTCTTCTATCTCCTTTTTGCTTTACTCAGGGGTTTCCCAGGCTCTGCCTTCTAAGGTCAGAAGTGCACCACCATTTCTGCCCTGAATTTTCACTTGGAATCCGGAATCCAAACTCAGGTCCATCTGCTTTTGAGGCAGAGTCTTAACCCTGATCCATATCTTCAGCCCTAGTGTTGAAAATATAAGAACAGTCCTCCTGACAAATTTCAAATAAATACAGGTATATGCTATTTTCAGTTGCCAATATGACATTTGAAATTCAGACTTCTGTCTGTGCTTATGGGCATTACTTAATTACATCAGGACTGGACAAGACTATAGGATATTGTCTTTATTGCATGATTGATTGGGAAGACCTAGCACATAGTGGGTGGAACTATTCTGTGAGCAGGCGGACAACATGGTAGAGAGCTGCTTGTTGAGAAATCAGGTAGTCAGCTGATCATGCTGGTCTTTGCCCTCTGCTCTTATGCATATGGTGTGACTGGTTCCTTTGGGTCACGATACTGGTATATGTAACTCTCCTACTATGAACAATTGCAACTTGGAGTCATGCACATGACTAATGTTCCCTTGTTCTACTAAATTGTTTGGGACAGATATTTATTACAACAATGGGATAGACAGAGACAATGTTATTTATAGGCACAATTGTACAACAGATCTCTAGATATTATCTTGAGTAACTGAAATTTTAAGTGGTTTAGCAATTATTGCTTTACCCATACACAGATCTCCCATAACTACTATTCCTTCCCTGTTTCTATTGTTTTGACTATCACACATGTCACACAGGTAGAGTCAGAAGTATATTCCTTGGAGACTGTTTCTTTATCTTTGTAATATTGTTTTCCATATTCAAAGATGTAGCAAATGGGGTGGATCTCATCGAATAATAAAGCTAAATAATATTTTATTGTGTGCATATACCAAATTTTCCTTATCAACTTATTTATTCTCAAATAGACATTTAGAAACATTCTATACCGTGGCTATTATGGACTGATGGCCACACGTGTAGGAGAACTAAGATAACACTCAGATCCCATTTTCACGACTTTTAGATGTCTATATTTAGAAAAATATCATGTGAAAAATTCTATTTTTATTACTAGAAAATTTCCAATCCAACTTGCATAATACCTGTATCATTTATCATTCACCTGAAGGTATCAAAGTGTTCCATATTCCTCATGAACCTCCCAATAATTACTCTTTTCCAAGTAACATTATGTCGTGTGTGTGGTGAAATCGCATTGTGCCTCTAAGTTCCATTTTCCTGAAGAGTGAGGAAAACTCTTTCTTCACAGTCTTAGTGCTCCTCTCTGCATCATACTTGGAGGCACGGCTACTCAAATTCTTTGATCCTTTCAATTATGTTATTAAAGTTCTTTTAATTTTCATTTTGTTTGGTTAGTAGGTTGAAAGAATTTAAAATTTGAATACTCAATTCTTTGTTTTGTATTCTGTACTCTAGATCCTTGTTAAGAAATTATTTCTAGGAGCTGGAGAGGTGGCTCAGGGGTTAAGCCTCTGCCTTGCAGGTGGAAGGTCCTGAGTTCGGATCCTAGGTCCCAGTTTAGACGCTGGGCAGAAGCAGGGGCGGCCTGCGTTTCTGGTCCTGGTAGGACGGAGCCTGTGAATCTCCGGGCAGAGTAAACAAGGAGGAAGTGGAGGTGTCCACGGTGGTTCCTGAATTCGTCCGTGGTTCTACACACACACACACACACACACACACACACACACACACACACACACATACATGCATGCACACACATACATACACATACAATTGAATAAATAAAAAAAAAGAAATCATTTCTAAGAACAAAGTCAGGAACTTTTTCCTGATATTTTTCTAGGAGTTTTATCTCTTCACGTTTATATAAGACTGTAATCTTTGGAGACTATTTTTCTATATATTACATGTAAATATCCAGTTTTTGCAAGGCTGTTTTTTAAAAAATCATCATTTTACCATTATAGATTTGGAATCCTTGTCAAGATTGGTTGATTGGAATTAGGGAAGTGAGTGGCCCAGTGATTAATGTATTTGCCACACAAACAAGAGTACTAGACATTAGATTCCCCAAACCACATGTAATGTGCTAGTTGGACATGGGGCCTTCCTGGAATTCCAGCTTCGGGAAGCAGAGTACACAGAGTAATTTGGCCAGCTAGACTAGCCATATCAACACAATCTGGGTTTGAATAGAAATCTCGCAAGAAAGGAATAAGGTGGAAGAGTTATCAAGGACGAGTCCCAGTATCAACCTCTGACCTCCACATGTAGGCCCACATGTGTCTGCCACCTGCACACACAGATATGCAATCACACATAAACAGACTACACATATATGCACATGAAAACAGGAAGAAAACTTATTTGGTTGTGCATATGCATTTATTCCTGGAATCCAAAATCTAACTGTGAGTGTTTAATTTTCCTTTTTAATCATGACTTCCAATGTATCTACTCCATATTCACCCATTGTTCATAAATCATATATGAGCACTGTCATATCAAAATTTTATATGCAGTATTAGAAAGCAAACTAGAAACAAAATGATACAAAAACAAGTAGATGTCTGTTATAAATATTTCATGTATAACTTAGAATTATCACATGCACCATAAAAAACAAGTTACAGTTCACCACATGTAACCAAAGTCTTCTTTCAGCACATTTTTTCTACATTCCCACGCTTTAAAACTACCTTTCTGTACATTCCTTTCCCTAAGTTTTTCAATATTTATCTTCAAAAAGTTAGAAAACTGAAATTTTTTCAGTTACTCCCCATGGTAAAATTTGCTATTCTTTTCTGAAACTTCAAACACAATACTCTGAATAAGAGCGAGTCTTGCCTTCAAATCAGGATTTCTGAATTAGGCTGTTTAATACATCAAACATTTATTCTCCTTATTGAAACTCCATGTGCATGCGAAAGCTAGGAAAATGTCACCAAAGGGACTTATTGTTTTCTCTTTATAATCAAGTGCAGTAGGAAATTAGATGCAAAGTGATTGTTCTCTACTCAGATTAATGATTGGTAGGTATTTTGAGATTTTATATTTCAGGTTAAGGAGAGTAAAGTTATAAATGAAAAGATTTTCCCAAGGTCAACTTTAAAGTCAATATGAGGTCTGTATTTGTATGTCACTGGTCACCTTTTAGCTCCCACAAACCATTTTACAGAAGTTATATTTACAGATAACCAGTAGTATTTGTTGCAGTCCACCTGCATAGTTGCTAATAAATGACCATCAAATGGCTTAAGGGAACAAGGGATTTATTCTCTCACGATTCCTGGTTACAGTTCTCAGTTGGCATGCACCAACACCAGGGCAGAAGGAACTGGCCACTCCATCACCACATAGAGGCTGAAAGATGGACAATCCTTACTTGCCAGACCAGCATGTCTGGCCAAGTGAACAGAAGGATGCCGACTTTCTCAGCCAGCTCTCCTTGATTTATTCTAGGGCCTAATCCCACCCACCATGGGCTGGGTCTTCCCCATCAGCTAGACAATCTCCTTCAGGCTTCCTCTGGGCTTAACTCAACTATTTATTCTCTACAAATGTGCCCAGAGTTCAAACCCTCAACAGTCAAATTGACACTTGTGCCTAACTATGACAGTATTCAAAGACATAACTTCATGACTGAACATTTCTGCTGAAAAATAATTTATTTCCTTACAAATATACAGTGCATGTCAAAGGTCAAAGGGGGAGACCTCCCCTAAAAGACATCAATCTGAGTGACAAATGACTGTCAAACCTTCTTTCTGGATACTTGTTATGTTAAAACCAAACCACAGTCTTGAGTTTGTTTGCCAATATATTCTGAACCTTTTATTTTATTGGGACAGTACACTTCTAATTCATAGTTTATCGAAAATATATCAGAGCCAATTTTCTATTTCAAGGTAGATAGGCAGATGTGGAGGCTATAGGTGACAGGGAGGAATAAACTACTATGATTTTGCTTGTGAACATGATCTTGCTCTCTAAACACTGACGATCATACCCATAAATTAGAGCAGCTGTACCATTTTGGTAATAGGAAGGTTTAATACAGAGAATCAAAGTTAGTCATAATGCAGAGAACAGTTGTGGCACTACTGATTCAGGGAGGCCCTAGCCCAGGCTCCCGAATCCAGGAGGTCTGGCTACAGACAAGCCTGAACAAGGAACCATACAGGCCGAGGGATGGACAATCAATGGGCAGAGGGATTAACAACCAATGGGAAGGAGAGATGAACAACCAATGGGAAGTGGCCATCTAACCTGGACACCTAGTAAACAGCTAAATGATTGGTGGCTGCTCTCCCCATCCCCTGAGCAGAGGGGTGGCCACACCTGATTGGACCCCGACCCTATATAAGCCCAAACACTTCCTGAGTAAAGCTGAGTCTGCAGCCAACCTGACTCCCGGGGTCTTGGTGGTGACCCCATCGCTGGCTCACCCATTCGCCATTTCCCCTCTTTCCCCAGCTCGCCCGGAGGGGGATTTGGCAACAAATAGTGATTGTGGAGTGCTCAGTCCTAAAGGGGACGTCAATATCACTCATACCCACGAGGACTCAGGGACCTCATGGGAGAAGAAGAGGTAGGGGCAGGAAGGATGCTTCCAAATAGTGTGTTCTGGACAGGATACTGCTGCCACCATCAGTTCACTGCAGCTATGTCTACTTGTGTTAGGCCTAGAACCAGATCTGACCTGCTGACTTTATCAGAGAAGGGTGAAGAGTGGAGACTAGGTAATGTCCAGCCACTCACTTAGTTATCATGGAGTGTTGATCCTGGTGTGGGACGGGGAACACTTCTTCCTTCCTTGGTGCAACCACCGGCACACATCACACGTGTTACAGCAAGTACCTGGGCACGTGCTACTGCAGGCACCCATCATGGAACTCAGCTGATCCACACACACAAAGATATGAATGAAGGAGGGAGACGAAAAGAAAGGCTTTCACTGGGAGAAGGAAGGTGAGTGGGATTGGGTAATACTTGGTGAAAATGTCTTGAATTACTGGAAAAATGTATGAAACCATCAAAGAATTACAAATAAAGGAAAAGGTAATTGTCAAAAATGAATGAAAATATTATTCTTAAAACTTTAAACAAGTTTGTAGGAAGAAGGAAAGAGGATAGCAATTTCCAAACACAAGTCCTGTCACAATCATCTCCTTACTTAAGAAATCTGAGGGCGAAACTATCCATATATATTTAAATGTGAGCATGTAGATCAAGAAAACATGTAGTTCTCCCTCCTGCGCCACCTTTGTCCTGACCATCCTGACCGGGGTGAGATGATATCTCAGGGAAGTTTTGATCTGCATTTCCCTGATGGCTAAGGAAGTGGAGCATTTTTTAAAGATATTTGTTACACATTTTAATTTCATCCCTAGTAAAGTCTCTTTTAAGTTCCAGGGCCCATTTTTTAATTGGGCCATTGGTTTCCTTGGTGTTTAGTTTTCTAAGTTCTTTGTGCACTCTGGACAGTAGAGCTCTATCAGATATGTGGTTAGTGAAGATTTTCTCCTATTCTGTGGGTTGCCTTCGAGCTCATGTTACAATCTCTTTACCTGAACAGAAGCTCTTTAATTTCACCAGATCCCAACTGTTGAAAGTTGGTAGCAGTGACTGTGCCATTGGATGTCTGTTTAGGAACTGTTGGCCTAGCCCAATCAGCTCGAGGGAGTTCCCTATCCTTTCAACTATGGTTTTAATAGTCTCTGGCCTTATATCAAGGTCCTTGATCCATTTGGAATTAAGTCTTGTACAAGGTGACAAGTACGGGTCCAGTTTTAATCTTCTGCATGTGGAGATCCAGTTTTGCTAGCACCATTTGTTGAAGATACTGTTCTTTTTCCATTGGATTTTTTGGGCCCCTTTGTCAAAGAACAAATGGCTGTAATTTTGTGGGCTTATATCTGGGTCTTCAACCCTTATCCATTGATCTGTGTGTCTGTTTTGGAGCCAGTACCAGGCTGTTTTTACAACTATGGATTTGTAGTATAGACTAAGGTTTGGTATGGTGATACCTCCAGCCATGTTTTTGCTACTCAGGATTGTGTTTGCTATCCTGGGTCTTTTGTGCCTCCATATGAATTTTGAGATTGTTTGGTCAACTTCTTTAAAGAATTGCTTTGGGATTTTAATTGGTATAGCATTGAATCTGTATATTGCCTTTGGTAGGATGGTCATTTTTACGATGTTGATTCTGCCAATCCAGGAACATGGGAGGTCTTTCCATTGTAAAGGTCTTTTACCTCCTTGGTTAGGTTTATACCAAAGTATTCCACTTTTTTAAGGGCTATAGTAAATGGGATTGTTTCTCTCAGGGCTTTTTCACTTCTTTCATTTTGGGCATATAAGAAGGCCACTGATTTTTTACATTTATTTTGTATCCTGCTAACCTGCTGAACTTCTCAATTAGTTCCAGGAGCTTCCTGGTGGAATTTTTGGGATCGCTCAGGTATAAGATCATGTCATCTGCAAATAGGGATAGTTTGACTTCTTCATTGCTGATTTGAATCCCTTTTATGTCCCTTTCTTGTCTTATGGCTTCAGCTAAGATTTCAAGTACAATATTGAATAGAAGTGGTGAGAGTGGACAGCCTTGTTTAGTTCCTGATCAAAGTGGGAATGCTTCAAGTTTTTCCCCATTGAGCATAATCCTTGCTGTGGGCTTATTGTATACAGCTTTTATTATATTGATAAAGGTTCCTTCCATTCCTACTGTCTCTAGTGTTTTGATCATAAAAGGCTGTTGGATCTTGTCAAAAGCTTTTTCTGCATCTATTGAGAGTATCATGTGGTCTTGGGCTTTGGACTGGTTTATAAGATGAATTACATTTATTGATTTGCATATGTTGAACCAACCTTGTGTGTCGGGGATAAAGCCTACTTGGTCCCCGTGAATGATCTTTTTGATATGTCAAACTTGTTTTTCATGTATACATACTATTTCTTTCAAAAAGTGCATGTATTTTAAGTATACTTGGTTTAGTAAATATGACAGTGGTTATATGATTACTATATTCAAGACAATTGACCTATGCATCTTTTCATGTACATTTGCTGTAACATCTAGAAATCTTCTCTCAGCAAATTTTGAGTGCAAAACACAATGTTATTATCATCAACCAGGACATCTTTTCCATAGATTTATTTATGCTAAAAAAGAATAACTTGCTACCTTTTGACGTCATCTCCTGTGTCTTCATCTTCTGTTATCCTTTTATCAATTACAAACTTCCCACTTTTGAGAATTCAGAATCTATCACTTCCATATATATGATGGCTGACATGTATTGTCAATTTGTCAGACTCTGCAACCACTCAGGAGCTAAGCCTCCAGACTCATCTGTGTAATCTCATCTGGATGAGGATCTTGAAGAGGGAAGGTCCACTCTTAGCTGTGCACGGCACTCTGCAGATGCAGGTGGAGACCTGAGCTGAGCACTCACATTCACTGCTCTTGTCTTGGTTGTGGGTGCCTGTGACCAGCTGCCTCAGGCACTGGCTGATGTACCTACCCTGTCAGGATGGTCTGTACCTTCAGACGACAAGTACACATACCTGCCTTTCTCAGGTTATGCCTTTCAATCACAGCCACAGAAAGGTTGCTAATATGCCACATAAACATGGCCATGTAATAATTGCCTCCTGTAACTGGCTTGTTGTCATGGTTAGGTTTGATCTCTGGGCACACTTGTGGAGAATAAGTGGTTGAGTTGAGCCCAGATAGAACCTGAAGGAGATTGTCTAACTGATGGGAAAGGCCCAGCCCATGGTGGGTGGGATTAGGCCCTGGAATAAATCACGGAGAGCTGGTTGAGAGAGTTGGATCCTTTTGTACACTTGGCCAGACATGCTGGTGTGGCAATTAAGGATCATCCCTCTCTCAGCCGTTATGTAGAGATCGTGTGGCCATTTCCCTCAGCCCTGGTGTGGGTGCATTCTCTCCTGTCAGGCTGGACTAAAAACTGTAACCAGTAATCATAAGAGAAAATAAATACCTTGTTCCCTTAAGCCGTTTGATGGTCATTTATCAGCGACCATGCAGGCGACTGCAGCACTTGTCTTCCTCAGCATAATGTCCTAAACATTCATGTATGTTTTGTAAATATCGTGGAACCATTTTATTTCTAAGATTTTTAAGTAGATATATCATCAATATGACATTCCACAGGAAAATGTTATTAGTTTACTTAGTCCAGAAACACACATTCTCCACTCTTAAGGCCATTTCTTTTTATTTTCTTCATTCAGGTTTTGCTTTGTAGGCCAGAGTAGTCTTGAATTTAGTATGTAGCCTGGGGTGGACATAAACTAACGTTCACCTTCCTGTGCTGGGATAATAATCATGCACATCCATGCCTGAATATATGGGAAAACATCTTCAAAGTATAAAGTTTCAAGCTCATAAAAGAATTCAGATCCCTCAGATGAAATTGGTAGTTGCAGAACATCTTATAAACTACAGATAATTCTCAGCCTGGAATAAAAAGATTATTCTTCCTCATGGGTGATACTTTTACTGGAGAGATGCCTCACGACTGTTTATCCACTGCAGATGGAAATTCTAGGACAGACCAAAGTAACAAGCCCAAGTTCCAACTTGGTGAACTAATGAGTTTATTGGGGTTACTTGCAGGGCTAGAGGTGAGGGCTGAGGTGGGGACAACCCAAGGCAGGGATATCACCGCAATCCCACCCCAACATGGATAAGACTCATGGCAGCTGCTTCCTGAAGGGCGCTGCTGCAGGGCACACCCCTGGAGGGTCTCTGTCAGACTTCTGGACTCTTCGTTGCCTCCTTCGATGTGGTGCCTCCTCAGAGCGTCTCCTGCTGCCCAGTCGTTCACTGCGTATTTTATGTTGGCAAGAGCCATCCTGAACACAGTTAGTTTTAGAAACCTATTGTTCACCAATGAGTCTTCCTCTAAGAAGAAATGTTACAAATTGTTACAGAAGTAGAACAAGCAGAACAATATCCCTTACATCATATAAGTGAAACCCAAAGAGCATCACATTATGCTCAGAGGAAAAAAAAACTTTTATCTGTACTTTGTTACCATTTGATTTTATTGGCCTTACTGTGCAGAGATGGCAAAGGATTCCCAGGCCCCGCGCCGTGTTCTACCTTACTCTGGTCATATTTCAAACAAAGATACCTGGTGCTGTCCTTGACATACACTGCCTGCTCTATGTTCATTCAAATATGTTACAGTTCAAGGCAACTATTCAGCCTGACAAGATGCATACTCATGGGGAAATGGGCATCCTAATGGGGAATTGCCTCGCCACCTATTACAAAATGCCCCCACCTGCTGTGGGGTGGGTATTCCTAAATCAATGATGCAATTAAGAGCATCTCCTACAGTTTTGGGGTAAGGTCTGTGCAAACTCAGAAGTTCAAATCTCAGATGTCAAGTTGGCGGCTGACACTAGTTGATTCATCTGCCCCTTCTCCCTGGAAGGTGCCACCATTCTGTGGCCGGCGTCCTATACTATGGTAAGTGGAAAAGTGAAATGGAACAGCAATATGAAATCACTGTTCTAGGACTCTTGAGTGTGAATGTGATGTGGTAGCTGCTTCAATGTCCTGTCATGTGATCTTCAAGTTCATAGTTCCCTTGAACAGTGAGCCAGAAAATACTCTTCCCTTAAGTTGTTTCATCAGGGGATTTTTATCACCATAACAGGAAAGATTATTAAGCTGAGGTCTTCTAAGATGAGTACTAACCTTTATCTTTGATGCACTTAGAAATAAACATAAGAATAAATATGCAGAATTTCTTTTCTCAAAATGCCAAGAAATCAGTTGAGTGTGGGTGTGAGGAGATAAAGACTTCGTGTAATTGTGGATATATATGAGTTAATATTAATTTGGCTATATTTAGGCATGGAGTGTCTCCCTAAAAAGATCCTGAGCTGAAGACTCGGTCCCCAGTTAGTGGTGCTATTGGGAGGTGACTAACCCAATGGACTATTAGGAGGTGGTGCCTAATTGGGTGAGTTTGGTCACTGAGATGTGTCCTTGTAGGGTAATGTAGTCCTTCTTTCTCAGCAAGAGCGAACCACTTTGACCCACTACATCCACCCCACCATGCCATTCTGGCCTTACCATGCACAAACCCACAAACAACTGAGCCAAGCCGTTTATGACCTGAAACTTTTGATACTGTGAAAGTAAGCAAATGTGTCCTCCCTGACATTGTTTAAATGTTTCTCACAGCAATGAAAGCTATCACAGTCATCAATGTCATATCTATTACTTTTCTACCCATTTGTATAAATCCTCCTATTTAATTCTCAATTCCTTAAAACCACATCACTTTTGAAGATTTATGGCTAGAAAATAGCGTCCTATGACTTGTTTTGCCTTGATCTTTCTCCTTGGCTTCCACACTAATTGTCCCTTCCTTTCGGTTTCTGGGCATCACACCTAGTGAAAATTCATGCACTTCCCAGGTGAAGGCATGGCCTATCACCATTCTGTGTGCTTTGTAATATTATCACTGGTGTGATAATACACCATGTCTCAGTACATTGCATAACAGTTGGTAATTTATAGTCTTTCAGCATTTTGCTTTTCCATGGCTAATGCCCTCTGACTGTCTTTACATGAGCATTTCTGTGAAAGGGCATTGGATAGGACCTCATAAACATAGACCATCATCAGGCAGGACAGTGGAACTCTGTGCCGAGGGGGCCTGCTTGATTACCACTATTCCTGTCTTCTTCTTTACTTCAAGCTTCCTTCATATTACATGCTTCTGGGAGAAAAATGCTATTAAATTTTTGCTTAATTTGTTTAGTTTAAAATATCTTTTTCTAAGGAAAATGAAAGGAATGAAGTTTCTAAATCCAAGCCACACTCTAGGAATTAAAGAGGGAAAGTAATAAAAATGAGTATTTTATTTGATTTTATTCTATTGCTTTTTATTTTGAAATCATTATTTTCCCTTATACTACTGAATCATCATTACTTTTAGAAAAGACAGATGTTTATATGTATTTGAATTTTCATTAAAACTTTTAAAGATTTTATTTATTTATTTGAAGCATCTATTTGTTTTGCTCTTCAACATGAGCAGGAAATATAATCTTTGATTCTTTGTTCTTTCCTTATGCAGATAGGACAGGAGAGTTGCCTGTCAATCAGGAGAGAAATATCAATTAGGGTGTCATCATAGCCTCTTGTACACAGTTTAATTCCAGTGTTAAGTGCTGATGCCTGTTCTGTCAACTGCTAAACATTAAGAAATTCTGTTCTCACTGTTAGAGATTCCTAGTGTTAAATTCTTGTTCAACTTCCTAATCATAAGAATCTAAATGAGAAGGAAAAAGTCCTAGTGTCTTTGAATCTGAACAAAATGTGTCCACTAATGAATGTTCGGGGAGCAAAAATGACATGTGCCTAAGAAATGTTCTATTGGCAATGATGTCCCTACCAACGGACTTCAGCAATCATCTAAAAATAATACCACAAGGGAACATGGAGACTTTAAATCATTGAAAAGAGTAATACACCCTTTAAGAAATGTTCTTGACGTCTATGGCCAAGAAGAAACTACATTCCACAATCTTCATGCTTTTCTTCTGAGAAACCTTTCACTTCTGTACAGTAATCTCTCAGAGTCATGTCATGAGTGGATAAAGCCAATTTCATCATAGTTTAATATATGTATATGTCTGTTTGTAACATTGGTGGATATTGTACACAGAGTAATATAATTAATAACATACATGTAAATTTTTGAAATATAATGCTCTCTATTGCTAGTCAAGTCATTGCTTTTGCAATAATTTAACTGACATTGGGGAAAATACATGCATGTTTACTTACTATATATTTATATATACATTATATAACATGTATGTATAGCATATTCGCAATTGCCCAAATTGCAGAAAATAAGTACAATTGAGTAAGCGCAATCCTAAGCAGGGCTTCGAGACCACCGCAACTCTATGAGACTCAGCAACATCACGAAGAGAGGGCAGTAAGATTGTAAGTGCCTGAAGGAAGACAAGGGTATGGCCATACATTATCTTTTGGACATAATAGAGTTGTTACATCCACGACTTCATTTAAACTATATTTTCCACAAAACATGCACTAGCTTTAACTTACCAACCTTTCACTATGGAAACGAAAAGATCTCAAGAGATTCCATACTGCTCGAGATGGTGTTGAGGGTTAACACTGATGTAAGGGAAGAGAAAATGCTTTTCTGAATGGTATATTCAACTCACTGCTGCATTATCCATGTGTGCAGGCACATGAGTGTTCACACAACCAGAAAGGCAAGCATATAGGAGGGTAGGAGGGAGATTGGTAGATTAGAAGGGCTGTGAAGAGAAAAGGCAGGGAATGGGGGACTAAGGTGTGAAAAGTTCATAAATTCACCTAAACTTATGTATAAAACTCTAAAAGAATAAAAAGAAAGGAGCTGAGGCAGGCATTACACATCTATATTCAGAACTACAAAATCCATTTGTGAAGGAATTATCATGAACCATGAAGAGTAAAACATGCTCCACACAGATTTATTCCAAACACTTCAAGTTAGCCATTTTGTTTAACTTGGTAACAAAAGATCCACACTGCTTACAAATAAGAATTCTACACTCACACTCAGGTGCTGTCTTGCATACACACACACACACACACACACACACACACACACACACACACACACAAAGAGTTATCACTCCCCCAACCTTCCATCGGTGGTTTAACCATTGTGAATCACCTTCAACTTGTACTTCATGTATTATTACCTTTGTAATGTCTTCTTTCTAAGCCTCCTTAGATGCAATTCTTGTGCCTTTATAATGTGCCTCTACAAACTTCCTCAGAATGTCAAAACAAACTGAATATTAACAAGCACATCTCAATGTTTGACAGTTTCTCCCAGTCCTGACATGCTGAAATCTGTTCTGATTCCTCTAGACCCGCAGGTGTCTGCCTATTGCTGACCATACTTGTGAAGTAGTATGTTTTCTTACCTCACCTCGTTTTGCTAGATTTTTACATAAGACAAGGACACTGTGATTAAAATGGCAGAAACTGAAAAAAAAACTCAAACTATTTTATCAATAAGAGAAATAGCAGCAGGAGGATTTCAGGAATTCCAGGTCTATTAATGACCTTCTAGCCATCCTTTGTATTAACTGACTCTTGTCTTCTAAATATGCTGCAATGGTGTGAGCTCTCAAATCACATGCTTCTCACTAATGGAAATACCTTTCCTCTGTCACTGATTCCACATGGGGAAGATCTTTCCATAAGAGAATTAGTGGTCTGCCCTTGGTAAGTTCAAGGCCAGTGAGGTTTGAGATGACTAAGAAAAGACATGGCTGCTGGAGACTCTGCATTATGTATTTAAAACAGAAGCTGTCACATACTTGTGTGAGAGAATTCAAAAAAGACGCATTCATACTAACATCACATAGACCTGAAAAGCTTCCCATTTCTGCTTCATTCGATCATTTCCAGTCAGGGTAAAGCTTGGCTCTTGTCCCTTTGAGAATGCTTAGGGACAATTAACTTTTCTGGACCTCAGCTCCCTGAATGTTTTTCTCTATAAGAGTTTTAAATTATGAGTATGTGGGCGAACAGCCCAGATTTCAGATTAATAGCACAAAGCTTTCTTGTGGACTAATACTATAATTATTAAACTTTGTTTCTAAGCTTCAAAAAATTTCCTGATATTTTTCTCCCCAGCCAAATAAAGAGTTTAAGAAATTAAAGGGCAGCTTGGATGTGGAAACATAACTATAACTACAGGGCAAAAACCTAATTCTTGTCAAAATATTCATGAGTGGTTATTAATAATAAGGACTTGCAAAACTTGCATCTAAATTATCCTGGCTATGAAATTAGCATATACAGATTAATTCCCATTAACTTTGGGATACTGTTAATAAAAAATATTTTGCAATCATTGAAACAGGTTTCAAAATTTTGCTCTGCATTCAACTCGTTACCTTCTTTATTTCCTGTTGTTGAGAACTAGACCTTCTTACCTGCTCATAAATATGGATTTTAATGTGTTTCTGGGGAATGGCTCAATGGTTAAAGTCCTTACATCCCAAATAAAAGAAGCTAGTTTAGGTCCCCAGATACCATGTGAAAATGCTGGGCAGCTGCCCTGCAGGCAGAGACTGGGAATCCCAGAGCAAGCTGGCTATGATAACCTTTAGTGATTATTTGGGGTTTAATTAGAGACCAGGTCTCACATCATTGGATGAATGAGCAATTAAGTATGATTCTGACTTTATATATTCTTGGGCCTCCAGAGACTCACACACACACACACACACACACACACACACACACACAAGTTCACTTAAGCTCATACATTCCCTCATACATGAACTCACACACGTATATACATGCAAACATCCCATACACACTGAATTGAAAAGAAATTAGTTAATGTGTTTTCTCTGTATATGAAAAGCAAATCATGACACTACCATATGTATATTTTCTTCCCTTTAAGTATATGAAGTGTTTGTTCCCTGACCTGTATCATCTGGTTTTGACTTTTCTTTTTAGCTCTTTCCTTCTTTCTTTTTTTTCAATTCAATTTTTTTTCAGTTTTTTAGAATTCTCTTGGGAAGAGTTGAGAGTTAGTATTAATGTATATTTTTGCTTCAATTTTTAAAATATTTAGGCCATGTTGAGGATAGAACCATGGACTCATGCCATGTGAGGCAAAATTTTTCCATAAACATTCCATGAGACCCCAGTAGAAAATCCTGCCTGGTGTTCACTGAATAAGTAACATGCATTTTTAGAGCATCAGCCATGTGTTATCAAATGAAATATTAGTAAAGTGTGTTAAACATCTGGTGGATTCTACTTACAATGAAGAAACTGTAAGTTTTTCCTGTGAAAGGATAATTTCATTAATGGAAACTTCTGAAGGGATAGAAGATTTGAGGATCCAGGTTAATGCTCATATTCTTTCTTTAGATAGACAAGACCCCCATATTTACTTATAACAAATTCTTCACCTTTCTGGGTTCCATCACAGGAAAATTTTTGAAAGTAGTTGCTATAATTTTGACCTTCATTGCTTTCTCGTTATTGAGCAATTACCTTTCCAACTAGAACATCTCCATTAAAGATGTAACATATGAAGTACATATTGAAGAAGTATCCAAATTTATCTTGGAAAGAAAGTGGAAGATAAATGCAGAGAAGGTGCTGTTCAGAAGTGCAGAGCTCCTAGCCATAACTGTTTCTGACAAAGGCAAAAGATATGGACAATGCAGAATGGCATAAATTAACTCACTCATTCCATGTATATTTATACAAAGACAGTACTATCAATTATCAATGAGGGAAATATTCCCAGACCCATGATGTATACATGAACTGAACATAACGGCAAGCTCCATGTACATTCTGTCACATACATACATAGCACAGAGTTTAATTTATAAATGGAGTATAGTAAAACATCCTAACTCAAAATGAAATAGAACAATTATAACAATCTACCACAGTAGAAGTTACTTAAAATTAAGCAATTGTTCATTTCAGCAGTGTTTACTCTACTATAAAGATAGCTGATATAATTACTAAAACTATAGAATATGAACCTGAAGAAAGCAGGAATCATTGCACCACAATGAAAGAGTGGGAAGCTAAAGTGTTTTAGGTGTAAGATTGATTTCATAGCATCCAGAGTATGTAGTTTTCCCGGGGATACATGACCTTTAAATGTCAGGGTACATGCAGTCTACTACTGTGAAGAGTCTTCAATGCCAAACCATTTGGAATTTATGTCTTTACCAATAATAACATTTTCATGACACTAACTGGATGTCAAGGAGTGTTCAAGGGAATTTAGATTCTTTTTTCTCATGTACTACTGGATTTAGTGATGCATTTGTCATTTCCATTTTGTTCACATGGAATTGGAGGCAGTGAGTGGTTATTTCATTCTGACTTAGAGGAAGCTAGTAAGGGGCATGACTGGGCCCGAGCCCCGTGGCTTCGGAGTGCAACTTTACCACTTGCGATTAGAAATAGGAAGCTAAATGATATTTCTAACTTTGAAGAAAGCCAGAGATGTTAAGATGTCAAGAAGCTCATTTTCAGATATTGAAGTATGCATAAAAGCTCGTACTGGACCCTGAGTGCTACAAGCCTGTTAAAACTTCCACTACACAGAAAAAACATGTCAGTATTCTGCTTCCCAAATGGTTTTAGCACATCGCTTGCCTGAGTTAAGAGAGGTACTTCCAAGTAAGAGAGAACAGCTTTGTCTTTCATTGTCCTAGGAGGAGCTGTGGACGAGATGTGATGCTCTGTCACCTGAAGTCCAGTGTGTTCAAAGGTAGAATCGCTGCTGTTTAAGCAAGTGTCCACTTAGAGGAACGACCAAATTAACATTTGCTGATAAAAATATTAACTCATGAGTTTCCATGTGATTCTTCTGAACATGATTCATTGGATTCACTGTGTTCTGCCAGGAAGGGGCTCATGGAGTCCATCTTTTTCTTCTCTAAGACTTGACAGATAGGCAACTGCATACAGGGATAAGAACTAGTGTACTCAGGATTCATGCAGTTTCTTCCCTGTCTTACTAGAACCTGGTGCACAGGACAATGGATGGTAGTTCAGAGATATCTTTGTATTGCTTGCAATTCTGGTCACTTCCATTCTATTCTCTTCCTCTGTGTCACAAAACCAGCTCATGAACAGACCTGCCTTTATGGATCAGGGGTAGTCTGAAGCACACAGTGTGTTAGTCGGGCAGGGGCAGGCCCTGCTCTCCCTTAAAAACATTAACAGGATTCTATAGTCACTTTTTCAGCATATGACAGGAAGACACAGAAAAAAATTCTGGTTTCTCCAGATGAATATGAGTTTTGTTCAGTGTGTGAATCTTCTTATCTGCCAATTACCTACAGGTTTAATCACTGGCATTTGAGTGATATAATAAGCCATGTCACAGAAGGGCTGAATGTGTTTCACTGGTGATCTCAGAACAGAAGGAAAGAGACAGATAACCCTGAACAACACTACGTTTAATGATAATAAAATAAGCTTTTCTGAGTTTTTAAAAATTTTGTGTGTGTGTGTGTGTGTGTGTGTGTGTGTGTGTGTGTGTGTGTTGGAGAGCACATATGTCCTTATGGACAACCAAGGGTGATTTTAGGAATCATCCTGGATTGCTTCTACCTCCTTTTTGCTTCCCTCTGGGATTTCCCAGGCTTCACCCACAAAGGCCAGAAGTGCAGGCTGCTGCCATTTCCTCCTGGTATTTTTCGGTAGGACCTGGAATCTGAACTCAGGACCTTCTGCTTGCAAGACAGAGTCTTAACTCCTGAGCCATCTCTCCAGGCCCATTTCTTATGTTTTAATAAAGTAATTGTGACAACTAATTTTAATTGTAAACTTCATGGTGTTTCAAATTGCTGTACAAATATCCCTTGTCTATATCTGTGAGAAATCTATATTCAGTTAATGAGATATTAAGAACCACGCTCACTGTGGCCAATAGCCCTCTCTGGGCTGAGGTCTTCGGGATTCATGTAAAGGAGAAAGGAAGCTTAGCCCCAGCAGTCAGCACTCTCTGCTTCTTGACTGCGCAGGCAGTGTGAGCAGCTGCCCCAATCAAGCTGTCGTCTTGATATGCTCTCCAATCTGACAATGATGTCACCTTTTCAAACATTTTGTCTCAATGCCCTGATCGGGAGCAATTGCAGTAATTTGTAAAAATACACATAGTATCTGGGGAAAATGCCATTGTGACTGTGTACAATATACGTAAAACAATTTTAATGTGAGGAGGCTGAGGTATAAGGACACTGCCTGACTTTCCACAGCAGAAATAACAAAGTGATAGAGATGAGTGTTTCACCCAAGCAGTGTGACTCTAATCCATGAATTTACCACTATTTAATACTTTGTGCTTAGACACATGCCATTCATCGACTGCAGAGTGCTATGAGTGCAACTTAACGGATGGCTGTGTTACTGTATAAAGTAGAATGCTTCTCATGAGTGGTGGCTGGTTACTTCTGCAACACGAACCATTTCTGGTGAAACACGATCCATTTCTGGTGATGTTGTGTTAATGTTGTTAGGCCTTTGCGGGTATGGTGGAGAAGCAGCGACAACTCCAGCTGTTCACTTCCTCCAGCGACTTGTCTCCATCTGTTGTGATCAATCCATTCTAACACCCCCGCAGACTCCCTGCCAATTAATTAATGCCCTGTTGTAAAGGTGGCTTTATTCCTGGATTCTGGCATGCGGCTTCTTCCATCACAGGGGATGGAGGGGATGGTGGTGATGAGTCAGGAATCAGAGAATAATTAAAGCTAGCAGGGGGAAGGAGAGAGGGTGGGAACTCGGCTCTGCAGTGTGTCATCCACAGGGAAAAGCCTTTTTCTTGTTAACCAGCCACTCAGGGCCCACCCTGCTGAAGGTACACCCCAGCTTCTCAATCAGTCTTTCCATCTCTGCTTCTGCTGCGCACTCTATCACACGCATCTAGTCACTTCGGGAAGCCCTGTGTCCTCTGTCAAGAGTCTCATTTTGCAGGTGCATCTCCTCTTCTTAAGGTACTTTCTTCCCTGCTACTCTGCCTTTCCTGTTAATCTCAGAGCCTACTAAGTGTAAAATCTCTCTCTCTCTGCTTCCCTGAGACCTTTTTCCTCTTCTCCTGCTTGCTAGGACTGCAACATAGAACTACTGTAGACCGAGTCGCTTCAATGATAGAAACCTACATTCTCTCAGCTTCGGATGCTGGTCCGCATCATAACGCTGTTTGGCTTAACAACTCCTTAGAGTGAGTCTGTTCATCTTCTCCCAAATTATTCACTTTATGAAATGATACTAAGCCTTACAATAGCATGAATTTTACTGGAATAGATTCAAAGGAAAGACTCATTTTACATTATCTTCTTAGAAGTTCTTTTATTAAAAAAATCTTTCTTGAATATTGATGGTTAGGTCATGAACAAATGAATATTTTTCATTTTCATATATTTGTGCATGTCAGATACATGCAATGTGTACATCCATGATGTGCTATCTCATATATGTATGTATATGTGAATGTGTGTGTGTGTACCTGTGCATAGGTGTGTGTGTGCACACACTTATATAGGTCAGAGGTTGATGTTGGGAATCTTCTGTCTGTCTCTTCCACTTTTCTCTGTGAGGCAGGGTCTTTCAGTGAAACCCAGAGCTTCCCAGTGTTGCTAGTCTCACTAGCTTGCTCCATCTGGGGATGTGCAGTCTATCTTCTGATGAAATTACACATGAGTTGCCACACCCATCTGGCTTTCACATGAATTCCTGCCAAGCTGAAACTCCAATCTTCTCCGCTGTGTGTGTGCCAAGCTCTTTGAAAAGCTGAGTCATCCCCTTTAGCCCCAGTACATGAATTTTTGATGCAAAATTCTGTTCATAAGAACATTTAGTTTTACAAAACTCCCTTCTGCTGAAATTTCAATCAAACAGCAACTGTTCCATAACAGTTAAACTGAGCTGTATTAGGATTGTCTGTTCATTTCCTCTCCGTAAACTCTTGTCTCAGGCCAGACCTTTCCTCAGTTATATGTTACTTGAAGATACTGTAGTGGCTAAAATGCAAGACTGATAAGGCACTTAAGCAAGAGAAAATAGGCAAATGCATTTATTGGAGATGTGTGTACACTTTTACCCAACTATCTGCCATGCACTAGCTAACTACTGTATTTAATGAAGAGATTTTATATATATAAATTATTATACACTTATTGATTATTAAAAACATTTTACTTTTCATGAGCTTTCAAGATGCAATCATTCACCATTGTGCTGAAGCATCGTTTTTCTTTCTATTTTGCCAGTTAAAGGGAAGCTTCTGTACTGTGTAGTTAGAAACACTTGATATGAATCCAGGAGGACAGACTATCTGTATATGATTTTAAATATGATGGGTGTAAAACAAAGTTGGACTTTGAAAGACAAGGAAAATGCAAGTACAGTGAACAACAAGAGGAAAAGTAAATATATATATATATATATATATATATATGTATATATATAATGGAAAGCACTGCCTGGTTTCTGAAGAACAATTTTCTTCTAGTCTAATATGGTTTCAGCAAATGGGCCATCAGATTGTATGAGTTCCTAAATGTGTGTATGAGACAACCTTCAATTCATTTGACTTTGCCAAGCTCCAGGTGAATCTCTGATGAAATAGAAAGAACCCAGAAATAAGCACAAAACCAAAACACAGGACTAGCAGCCTGGGATGAAGCTGAGGATGGACAACATGTCAATAAGATGTCTAGCAGACACAATTTCCAACTGAGGTGCAGTTTTCCGATTTTCCCTACTCCTGAAAACACCTGGGGATACCTAATGCACAAGGTTAACAAACACCTGAGACACTTGACAGCAAAGAACTGACAACTTTAAAAGACATTTTCATGATTCAGCCAAATGACCAAATGTCTCACTAGGTCCAATGATGCAATTAATCCTTCTTTTATTTCATTGGTTATATTATGTAGACACTCAAAGGGGTTGTGAGCATGTAACAGTTACTCTTAATTATTGCTGTGAGAGAACACCCAAAGTCAATCAACTTAAGGGAGAAAGGGGAGTTTATTCAACTCAAGGTTCCAGAGGGACGGGACAGTCTCTTAAAGCAGAGGCGGCATGGCTTGCTGCCAAAGCTGAAGGAATCTAAGTCACTGCAGACATCTTGGAAGCTGAGGGCTGCAAACTGCTTGCTGCAAAGGCAGACTCCTTCTGGAGGTAGGGTGGGACTCATCTACCTCAAGGCCCACCCTTGTGACTACCTTCCTCCAGCAAGGCTCCACCTCTCAAGGTACCATGACCTTGCCGAACACATGAGACTGTGGGGGACACATTTTAAACCATGACAGAGCATAAAGAAAAGTCATTCTCAGATCTATGAAACTTTCTGAGAGTTAGCACTTCAGTGCTACTCACAGGAACTGATAGATTCCGATCTGTCAAGTGCACATACCATGTTTTTTTTTATTATCTCAAGGCTCAGGTTATACTTGTTTTTGTTACTTTCAATAACATTTTACATTTTCAATAACATTTTCCAAATCATTTACAGGTTAGAAGCAATTATTCATTTGTTAAAATTGGCTCACCACCAATGTATGCCTGACACTGAACTTCAATCTACAAAGGTGGAAAATTAGGATCTGAATGAGTCTATCATATGAGCAGAGAAGGATGTGTGCAATTAAATAATTTTAATATGATTGCATATGTATTACTGGCTTCATTGTCAAAATCAAGTTACTATGTTCATTCATAGATACTATGTTGTAAATCATGTAAACAGAGAGATCACTTCAAAACTTTCTACACTAAGTAAGTACTCTGCTTCTCAGTATTTATTGAGTATTTACCAATAACAGAATTCTTTGGTATGGCTATGTGCTTGTAATTGGTAGCTGTCAGGGAGTTATTCTGCAAACAGGAAAGAAAAATACATAAGCATTTATGTCTATACTTACAGAATATAGTATAATTCTTAGCATACACTGGAAGTTCATGAAACAGTTTTTGAATAAATGTGATCAACAAATGATTGTTGATGTTGATTTCCTTAGCTTGCTGTCAAATGAAAGGCATTTTTGATTTTGTCTCTACAAAGTTGAAAAAAAAATTCTGTGATGTTTATAACAAAGCTCTCTTAGAAAAAAGAGAAATGCAATAAACAAGTTAACCAAAATAAAATCCTCCTCCAAAAAATCCTCGTATTACCTAGAACAGTGTTATGTAATGGAGTTGTGATATTTAATAAAAATGCTGGCTATCTGTATTTTGCTCAGTTTTCTGATGGCCTTATTAAGTTTTGAAAGTGAATTGAATTTAATTGATTTATTTTATTAAATCTTATATGTTCAAAGAATTTTTCACTTCAAAATCTAACCACTATAAGCATTAGTAGATATTCTGAATTTGACATTCACTAATTCTCTTAAAAATAAATGCATATTTCATATCCCAACACATATTGATCTACACTAGTTTCATTTAAATTATTAACTAGTCCCATATGCTCAGTATCTGCCATATTAGATATTACAAGAATGGAATATGTCCCTCCACTGGATTCTAAGTTATATTCCCCAAACCCCCAACATTATCTACCACCTTCCAATTATATATATTTGTATTTTTGCCTTTTGGCAGTATTTAAACCCCAGAGGTGTATACAGTTGCTCTAAAATGTACTTCTTCACTCATTTATTAAGAAGATAATTCAGAAAATGTAGTTTTATACAAGGGTCAAAGTTTTATTACAGTCTTGCATGAGAGACTTTAACAGACCCCCAATGGGCAAATTCAAACACAGACTTGTGGCAGGTATTTTTAAAGGCAACAGAAGCAATAAGTAACCTTGTTAGTTATCTATTAAATGTGGATAATCACGTTAGATACAGAAAGAAAAGGAAAATCTTAAAGGTCACTGGATTCCTGATTGACAATCAACAGGCAGTCAGTTGGGTGCAGTCCCAGAATGCAGCTTAATGCTATTAAAGTTCAGCAGAAAATCACTTTGCGTTGAGTCAGGAATACTAATTTCTACCCAGAAGGAGGCTGCTACAGGCTATAATGCTCCAAACTTTTTACCCAGTTTCACACTATCAGCTTTTTCTTTTCCACAGTGGTGCTGACACTAACTCTGAAAATTATTTTTATTTTCCAAAACAAATTTGTAGAATTTTACTTTTTCAGAAAACTGAACAGTTTTTCCATGATAACAAGGGAAGTGGGAGACAAAATACAGATACCAGGCTTGGAATGGAAGGAGGGACTGAAACTACAAATTCTAAGTAGCATCCTAACTTTAGCAGTGTGGATTTTATCCTTATCCTTGGGTGGCCACATCTATCCCTGCAGTCTTTAGGAATACACACCATGTGAATATTGAGTTTGCCACCCAAGTGTCAGATTCTTGGAACCACTAAGACTCTGAGTAACTGTGCTTGCAGCAAATTATGGCATTTAAGAACACATCATCTAGTTCATATACTAATATTTACTACATTACTTCCAATTCCTACATTTACAGCTTTCTCAAAGGAGCTTGTATATCTTATAATCTCTTTTTATGCTAATATTGGCTTCATTTCTCAGATTGTTCCCTTTTTATAATTTCTTTTAGCTGTTCTTTGATTTGTGTCAAATATTGAATAACCATGAAACATAATTGTCTTGTCCTCAACTTCCTCAAATTTTCCCTCTGATGAGCCATGTGTGAAAATAGAGTGAAAATGAATTTGTGTGTCTGTGCCAACTAGACAACCACCAAAATCAACCTAGGGATGATTTACAATGGGCATGTTAGGTTACCTTTCAAGGAATCCACCCAAAACTCCTTTTATGTTGTCTTATCTTCCAAAGTCCCTTCATTGTTCCCTGAGCTTGGTTGCTTGTCTCTATCATAGCATAATTTTTCTTGCTTCTGAGACCTTACTCTTCTTCCTTCCATTCTTGCTACTTTTGTGTTGATTTTTTAAAATTTTTGAAGCTTTCATATACAAATGTAAAGAATTTATATGTATTCATCCCCCAGATACCCACTTCCATATTCCTTTGCATTCTGTTCTAGCCTTTTTCCCTCCTGTTCCCTTTGCTTGAGTGATCATTCTGTCCCTATCTAGGAAGGCAGAGCCTGGTAAATCCCAGAGCAAAGCAAAAAGGAGGTACAAACAATCTGGGAAGGTTTCCAAGTCCTTTGGTCCTCCACAGGAACACACCATGCCCTCTGATACGTGCGCTGACACACAGACAGACACAGACACATACACACACACACACACACACACAAATAAAATAAAATAATATATAAAATGGAAAGTGATTGAGGAATAGGCTCAAATTTAGTCCTCTGAGTGCATGTGCATATGCATACACGTTCTCCCACATATATGCAAGTATACACACACTTTAAAGCTCACATATACACACACATACCCCTGAGGTATGCATATACCAAAAGATCTCAGATAAATTAAAATAAGAAGAGAATAGAACTAAGGTAGAATATAATGACACATTTTGCACAGCCAAAGGAGGCAATTAAGAAGAGACTTCACAGGCTTTGGCTTAAAGCGTGCTGTGAGTTTCTCATTTGGACCTAACTTCAGACCCAGGTCAGGATCCACAGAGAGAAAGCGAGCATCATTACAGGGGGGTCGCGGGGAGCTGTTATTCCAATCCGTCTCCAGACTGTTCCCAGCGGTCCCCACTCCTCAAGCTTAATTCCAAGTACTTTTGGCGGATTTGAGATATTCCGTCAACTCTCGAAGGACCAAGATTTTGCCAAGAATTGTCACTGGTTAGTGAAGAGAAGAGTTAGTACTAGAGGCAGCTCCCCAAAAGAACAGTTTCACATGTTTTCGGTGAGGGCTGCCCTGTGACAGGAACACTTAGCTCCCTGCGGCGGCCATTAGAAGAGGAGCTGCAGCCATTTGAGTGTAAATGCTCCTGCCAGTTGTCTAAAAATACAACTTTCTTCATTCTTGTGTACCTGAGTGCAAATAAATATGTATGGGTATCCATGGTTCCTAAGGGAATATTATTTTTTTTCTTGCGCTCTTGGGAATTGAACCCAGGATCTCAAGCATGCTAAACAAGTATTCTACTACTGAACTGTGCCCCTAGCCATTTTTTAAAGTGATTAAAATATATTTATTACACAAATTACACTGAATAAGAGATAAAGTTGTAAATATTCTCAATTATATCGGTATCTTATGATACAAAAGCTAGTTAGATGGAAATACTCAATGTGCATTATAGACACACATACAAGGTTTTACACCTCTGTGTGCAAGTGCAATTGGTATAGATTATAGGCCAAGAAAGCAGATAGTTTTGTACCTGGTCACAAAATTATCTGATGATATGGGCATACTTGCCAGTTCATTTCAGGAAATGACAGTTTGCCAAAGACACAGCCCTAGAGGAAAAGGAAAAGAAAAAAACCCTTCTGTTTAAAAGGGAAAGGTTAGATGACCAATTAAAATAAGAAAAGTTCAGGGTGCTAATTGAGATACAGTCCACTAAGAGCTTTCCAGGTCAAAGTGATATCTTAATTATAAACAAAATACAACTTTGATCTGTTTGATATCTGCTGCCAAGGACGAGAAGGGTGTAATTTCATTCCATTAAACCGTGCCAGATAAGAAATCAGACACATTTTGTTGTAGCTCAAAGACAATCACCATCTATAGCAGGGCAAGATGTGGCTTTCAGTGAATATGTCTCAGAAGCTGCCGAGATTGGCAATATCCTTTTCTGCGTTTCCTACATAAATTCTCACAGTGACTCAGGACCATGGAAGGCACAGAGATATCTTGCAGCACAAACATCTGAGTGGACTGAAATAGGGGTTCTGCTTAGTGGGGACCACCTGAGTACTTGCCACCACATTGCCAATCTATGCCAGATTTCACCTTGTGCTTTAACTTTATTCCTTGTAAGTGATGAAATGTACTTATTTAGTAAGTATTTTTCATTAAGAATTTTTCATGTGCAAACAAGATGAGTTTATGTCCAAACCGTCTCCCCCTTCCATCCCTCCTTCTGTCTTTCCCATCTTGTCTTCCCTGTCTCAATCCAGCCACGACCTTCCTGCCTTCATGTCCCTCTGCATGTGTGAAATATTAGACTCCCTTGGGGCACCTGTTCCAGTCAGGGACCAGGCCTCTGTGGTAGTTTAAGTGGCCCTTCAGTGGGATAATCCACAGGAGGGACGTTCCCCTTGTCTGGTGAAGCACCTGCTCCAGAGAGTCCGAGTGTGCTTGTTTCTCCTGACATCCTCGCTGGTCCATGGGGAATGTTGATATGTCAACCATCCTGTCGATCTGCTGGAAGCAGATCGCATTGCTGTGAGCTCCTGGATGTGGATGTCCTGGCTAGATTGACCTAGGTGCATCTTCCAACCTTAAGACTCTCACAGTCTTACTGCTCACTCTTCTGCAAGCTTCCCTGTGTCATGGGATGGAGAGAGATTTTGATGACCCGATTAGAACTGAGTGTACCAGGGCTGCCAAATCTCTGACCACTTGCAGTTTTCTGCCTCATTAACCTTCTGCTGCAATAGAGTGCATCTTGCTTGAGTGCTGAGAGTTTTTCTTATCCGTGTTCTTTTGTCTCCCCTCTTTTAGGATCTGCCTCTACCCCCTCGATGTATGTTTCTTTGGATGATGGTATTATGGAAGTTTTCACTTAATTATATCATTCTGAAGGTTCACTCCTATGATCCACTTATAAGAGAGAATGTGTGGCATTTGTCTTTCTGTGTCTAGGATACTTTGTTTAGCATAAATTAAGACATAGCCAAAAAAGAAAATTACAGGCCAATCTCATTGATGAACACAGATACAAAAATCCTTAACAAAAATGTTAATAAACTGGATTAAAAGACAAAATGATCATTCACCATTTCCAGCTTAAGCTAACACTAGGCACACAAGGTTGGTTCAACATATGGAAATGAATAAATGTAACTCATCATATAAATAAATGCAAAGATAAAAATCACATGCTCTCAATAGATGCAGAAAAATCTTTCATCAAATTTCAAAATGAATGATGAAGTTCTGGAGACAACAAGGATGTAAAACAAATAAGAATATAATAAAGACCACATACAAGTCTATAGCAAAAACCATTCTAAATGGTGAAAAACTTGAAGTATTCCCTCTTAGATCAAGAACAAGACAAGGCTGTCCACATTATATAATATGTGAAGTCTTAGATAGGACCATAAGAGAAGGAGATAAAAGTGATACAAATAGAAAATAAAATGTCAAACTATCCCTATCTACTGATGGCATGATTCTGTATCTGAGAGACCCCCAAAGAACCTCCCCAAAAACTTATAGAGCTAATTAGTAAGTTGAGTAAAGTGGTACATTACAAAATTCATGTCCAAAGATCAGTGGCTTTTGTGTACACCAAGGATGAACAAAAATGAGAAAGATCTGAGAGAAACAACTTCATTTACAATAGTTACAAAAAAGTTGAATACCTTGGAATAAATCCAACCAAGGATATGAGAGATGTGTGCAATAAATACTCTAAAACACTAAAAAAAGAGAGAAATTGCAGAAGACAAGAGAAGATGGAGAGACCTCCCATGTCCCTGGATTAGTAAAATTCATATTGTATGTATTTAAAAATAAAAACTAAAAAAATACACAGAACCGAATTAATATTAAATTTCAATAATCTTTATAATATCTAAAATATACAGCATCTACATGTGTAAATATAGCATATGTATATATTATATAGATTATATCTGTAAGTATATATACATTATATACATACAGGCAAATATAATACACATAGTTGGCATATCATTTTGCATAATTAACAGTGGATTGCTAACTTCCCAGTGAAATTGTGATACAACCTAAAAGGCATTCAACTAGAATTCAGAAAATTTGCTTTGAGTAATTGCATTTTCCTGTCTGTCAAGTTCCTGTGCATGTGAGAAGAGGCGGGAATGTCATCTAGGAATGAACAGGCATGTGCTGAATTAGTCCTGCACAGCTCTGTAATGACTGCTGGAATGCATGTCTTCATAAGCTGCCATTGATGTTGGTGCCCTAAGCCACACTAATGTTTTTGACACAGACCTCCTCAGATGGTATTTATGTGGCAAGTTTGTGTGTGTATGTGTGTGTGTGTGTGTGTGTGTGTGTATGTATATGTTTAGTTTTATTTATCCTCAGAAAAGAATATTAGACATTGACTATCATGACACTAGAAAGAGGCCAAAATGTTATTATAAAACAAGAAATTGTGTGGCAAAATATTCCTACTGCTGAACTTAGCACAAGGACCTTTCCTTCCCAAGCAGATGGCCTGGGTGCATAGGTTTCCGTCTCTAGAGTGGCTGAACTCTAAGCAGAGTTCACTGCACAGTGTACGGCTGTCAAAACTCGTGCCCTGCACAGGTAGCCTTCTCCAAAGACAAAGAAGAGGTGCTTTCCTTTACGTGTTCTGTTCTTTCATCCACATGCGCCAGGCAGATGTGTACTCTGTCTCCCAGATAGGAGACAAGATAGAGGAAAAAGGGGTCACAGATCTCGCAATAATGGAGCCCTATCACTTTGAAGAAACATATGGGAAATTTTTCCCTCCCAAGCATTCCAACACTACACCTAGGTCATATCTGCTCTGCGCCCATTATTAGTATTAGGGCAGAGTTACGTTCTAACCCTTTTAAAATTACCTTTGAAAGTAGCTTGGATGATTTTGGAACAACCTCTGATGTCACCTTTCTGTTACTTACAATTTCAGGTTTCGCTATCCTTTCCATCCTGCAACCAAAGCTTGGATTCTATTTCAGGGCATTTATACATTCTAAGGAACGGATCCCATTTTGCAATGCTGCTTTTCGGCAGGTCACTTTTGAAAGCTTTTAAAAGAGAGCAAAAGGCAAGAGAGTTCTGACCTTCTTTCATATGGGTGCAAAGCCAAGGTGAACAAATGGGCTGTTGCACTAATATATCGAGAACAAGTCTATTTCATGCCACTATCCAATAGTTGAAGAAAAACTCTTTTCTCTTTCAAGTCAATGGAAGGAGATAATCATGTGTTCATTTGAAGCACTCTGTAACTATAGATTCTCTTATATTTGATGCTATTACATAACTGTAAGATGGTCAAAGACCCTCACAATGGGGGTATCGTGGCTCTGTTCTTGCATAATCATTTTTAATGCTCATTTAGGCACTCTTTTCTCATCCACTTGTGAGCTTTTCCAAGGAAAAGACAGGTATTTCTTCTTTATTTTTAAGTCCAATGGAGTGAATAAGATTGCAAAGGTTTGCAGAATTCAGTAATTCCCCAGGTCTCTGGGAAAATATGATAATTCAAGGTGCTCTGAAGTATAGTTTGAAATATATTCATACCAAGACCAATCCACTTATTTCCTGAGTATCCGTGCCTTGATATCTGGTAGTTTCAGGAGCACAAAACCAATCACACACCATCAGAAGTTAAGTGTTTTACGAAAGGTAACCCTTTCATCCCAAGTCCATTTCCTCATATGATATGCCACCATGGCTCCGATTAATTGAATTCAAACATGAAAAGGATATTGGAGTTCAAATGAGCATGATTTCAAAAGCAGATGTGCAAGTCAATTTGTTTGATCTTCTGAAGTCTCAAGATAGGAGAGGAAATTCCTCTGCAGGGGGCATGTCAGATTTACCTGGTGAGAACTGTTGGTGGTCATCACAGCTACCAAACTGGAGCCAGAGAGAGAGGCTCAGTCACCGCAGACCCACATCTTAATGAGAAACACAGGGAGATCTCTGTCCCGATGTCTCAGCTATTCCATTGTCTCTTTGAAATCACATTGACCAATATCATTCATGGCTTATGTTTCTCAGTAGGCAAATCACCTTCCCTAGATCTGTCACGTTCAAATCAAGTGGAGAGAAATATGGAGATGACTTGTGTAAAAGAAGAAAAGCTATCACCAAGTCACATGTAGTAGCCAGTCAGATTCATCTGAACTATTGTTACAGAGAAGAAAGATTTCAGTGTAAACCTGTTCAGTTTCTATGAACTGAAGATGAAAAGGCCTTTAAAATGCTATTGACCCCACAAAGTCTAGCATTTGCTAAAGGCACTAGGATCCTTGGAGGCAAGGGATTGACAGCCACAGTAGTGTTCCAGTGCTTAAGGGGAACACAGGAAAGGGTTCTGGGAAATGCCACTGGGTCCTTGCACCGCATCAGAGAAGAGGACCCAGAGGAGAGTTTGGCATGCACATTAAAGGATGCTGCGGGGATGGGAGGGGGAGGCACTGGGGGATGGGGAGAGAGGGGGGAGTGGAGGGAGGCACAGGGCGGTGGGAGGTTGGAGGGAGGGAGGGGACCGGTGTACCTCTTAAGTTTGTATGAGTGGAAATAAAAAAAAATGTTGGTGAAGGAGTTATGGGGAGATTTGTTTGCTAGTAGGTGCTACTGAAGTTTTACATTCCTATTCTCTATAGAAACTGAGAGGCAGGAACCCTGTCTTTCCTGAGCAATGTTGCATTTCAAAAGGAGGGACTATGAGCCCTTGAGTGACATTCTGAGTTATGGAGAGAATTCACATTTGCAAGCTTTCTAGTGACACTCATGGGTCAGCTTTCAGATGGGACCCTGAGTGCATCCTCAGTCCCTGACTTGCTAGAACCTACTTAAATCTCTCAGGAAAGGAAGGAAGACCAGAGCAAATGATAGTACTTGGTTGAAAAAGTTATTTCCCTGTTAAGAAATGTGTTTGAATGTTTACTCTATGCTTCAAAGAAGTCTGTGGGTTTATACAGACTGATTGTAGAGTTGCTGCTAATTGAAAGCAGCAACTTGAAGTCTTACCTGTCCCCATACTTTCATAGTTGCACAAACACTGATTTCTCTAAAAACCCCTGACTTTGCTCAACCTCACTCAGGAAAGTATATGATTTTGATGATCATTTTCTGGAGGCCTGCATGTGAACTTTTTCCCTGCTATCATACTTAAAACAATAATACTATCGGGTTGGAGAGATGGTTCAGGTGTTAACCTCTGCCTCACAAGCGGAAGGGCTTGAGTTTGGATCCCAGACACCAAGTGAAAGTGTCTGATGGAAACGATGGCAGCCTGTACTTTCAGTTTTGGTAGGAAGAACCTGGAAAACCTCAGAGCAGAGCAGAAAGGAGGTAGTCCTGAAGTCACTCTTGGGCCTCTACAGGCACACATTGCCCTCTGATACACACACACACACACACACACACACATACACACACACACACACACATGCATGCGCACACACACACGCACATACATGCACACATGCATCTAAAAAGAGTAATATCTCCATATAGATGGTGTTGGAACCTGCTGGCCCCCAGCTCCTTCCATAAGGTATAAGAGCTTGGATCTTTGTGATTTTTCCTGGAAAAGATTCTTGGGTTTATCTATTCCTTCCTCCAGCCCTGATGTGCATTGATTCTCCCTCACTTTTTATTTCCTCCTGCTTGGGACCCAGGGCAATCCATGCAGAGTTTGATTTTATGTAAGCATTCTCCAAACTCTCCATTGCCTGGATTGCCAGAGGATTTAAGCAGAAAATCATCCTGTGGTACATGTTACATGATTTGACACCACGTGATGCCTCCAATTTAACTTTATTAACATTCTGTTGCTAGACTTCTTTATCAAGTATATTCTTCATTTTTTAAATGGTATCAGCCAATGTTGACCCTCTTCTGCATTTATAGAATACTGACTGTCCCCTCTTTTGACCCTTCCTCTTCCTGTACTTCTGAACATTCACACCTATTTGGTGAAAATATTTTCTCTAGTTTCTCATCTCTCAAGCCCACTCTCATATCAACTTTGCTCTTGTTTGAGAAAGTTTCTAAGTCTATTTAATGCTAAGCTCTTCTGAGTTCCAGCCCTCCATCATCCCAATCACAACAGACATCGGATTGTATGGCATATCCCTATGACAATAAAGATTCCTCCTACGTGAGCAGTATTTTATCCTGCTTACAGTTTTCATTTCTGCAACGTCACTCAAATCTTAATTATTCAACTTGTTTCTTCATAGCACAAATGTTTCCCAAATGGAATAGAATGGATACTAAATTCATTCAAGATGCTTTGGATATAGCACTAGAAAGAAAGGTAATATCTCATATTCAGCAATGATATTTTGGATGGGATAACCTATGTTCAGTTTGGAGTGGACAAAGTTAAAGTATCCTTTATCTTGAAATACTGGCAAGCTTTTTGAAATATTTGGTTTGCTTTAAAAAAATTTTATTTACTTACTCCGTGTGAATGTGAATGTGTCTGTGTATGAGTGTGTGTGTGTGTGTGTGTGTGTGTGTGTGTATCAGAGGGCACATATGTCCCTGTGGAGGATCAAGGGTGACTTTGGAAATCATCCTGCATTGGTTCTACCCCCTTTTTGCTTCACTCTAGGATTTCTCAGGCTCCGCCCACCAAAAGTTGAGGCCCCTGTCATTTCTGCCTGGTTTTTATCTGGGAGTTGGGATCCAAACTCAGGACCTTCTGCTTGGGAGCAGAGTCTTAACTCTTGAGCCATCTCTCCAGTCCTGCTTTGCTTTTTAACAAAACAATGTAACTAAGATTAGAATGCCAGTCTTGTGTTAGGCTTAGTGGCTGACACATGCACTCTCAGCACTTTGGGAGGGACAAATGTTGCAAAAAAGAGCATGAAATTCTGATCAGCCAATCAATCTAAATAGTTAAATAACTGATGCATAAACAATAACCAGGAGCAAAACTCACTTATCCAGCATGTGTTTAGCTTTGGATTTGATTATTAGCACCATGTTAAGGATTCAAAAATATCCTTGACCCCAACACAGATAGATACTTCACGAATATTCATGATTGGATCAGAGATTCAAGAATTTCTTCTCCACCAATAGCACCATACACAGTACCCTGACAAGATAAATGTGGTGAGCTGCACTCTTTCCTGTTTTTCTCAAATATTGTTATGTTTTTGCTGTCCTTGAGACAGACAATCAAGGGCCAATTAAGGAAACCATAAATACATAGAAGGATGTGTTCCATTTGAGGAAAGCAATGGCTCAGTGAATGGGAATCATCTGTTTACTCGTCTATGTTGATATCCTTTTAATAAAACTAGAATTTGTTTTTCTGCTCAGAACAAAACTAATTTAAATTATAAATCAGGTTTTGCCAACCTCCAGAATCTTCTAATTTTGTGCCTAGCAAGAGTTTTCTCCTGGCAGCTTTATCTTTCATGTAGAAGGAAATGGTTATGGACTTTGGATCCACATTCTCTCTAGTGAGCCAAGGGTGGATCTCACATAGTCATAGAGAGGTTATCATCTCATAGTTACATAGCAAAATATTTGTTACTGTTTGACAGGAACAATTTTAAGCTGGTTTTATCATGTTCATACAGGTTTCCTTTGACTCTGGAAGAGGAAACAATTTTCTTCATTTATTACCATCATTTACCATCCCTGTTATCCTTTCCCCTACCTTTTTCCTCTGGAAATAAACTACAGTAGTATTCTGCTTTTAGTTAGGAGCAATTTCCTTTTATTTCATTCCATCTTGATTCTATGTCAATTCACCAGGAACATAACTCTGTGCTATACTTGCTGTTGGGTGTGGCTGAAGCTGGTGTGTAGCTGGGTGTGAATGCTGTGTTTCTAATGGTCAAGGAATGATTAAACTCCAGAGAAGCCACTGAACCTCAGAAGACACGTCAATAAAACCATTCATCGTGGATTATGCCTATAGCAGGCAAATATCAACTCTGCAGAAATTCAAGAGTGTCGTCTGTTCTCTTGAATTTCGCTCTCCATTTGCTCAGAAACAGAAAATTTTTGTGGAACAGTGAACATTGATTTGCAGCCTACTAGAGTCTGGTGCTGCCAACAATTATTTCTTTGCAACTGAAACTTAAAAGCAGAACCATACAAAGTGCAATTTAATCTTAAAGCAACTGTGAGAAAAGAAATAAAAATTAGAGCACAGATCAATGAAATTGAAAACCAGGAAGCTGTAGAGAAAATGAACAAAATGAAAGACTGTTTCTTTGAAAATATCAATGAAATTTATTAATTGAAGGTACTAGCTACCAGATCAAAAACAGCAGAGAGCCACCACGAACCTCACAGCCACGGAAAAACAAAAATAGAATTCCACATATAATCCTTTACTGAATTTTGTTAGAAGACTTGAGAGGTATAGTTGCTTGAACAGGACTGCTTATATTAAAGAAATTAAATTAATAATTGATTGCTATTCTGAAAAGGAAAGGATCAAGCTATATGCTTTCCTTAGCAATCGTACAAATTTTTATGGAAGAATGTCTATCACCCATAATCTCTCCCAGAAAATGAGATGAGACTGAACACAGCGAGTACCAAAAGAAAGAACCTTAAAAGAAGAAAATCACAGACAGATGTCTCTTGGGAATACAGGTGCAACATCTTCAAAATTGTTATCAAGTAGTGTATAAATGTTCCAAATAATTATAAAACACAGCCAAATGGACATTATCCAAGTGTGCAAAGATGTTTCAATGTTTGGAAGTAGATCAGCAGAAGACAAAGGACAGAGCAGAGAATGTGTTAAGTGACTTAGAGAGAATGTCACTAAACCCCCAGAGAAGACCTTCTTCCTTCAGTGCATCAAGACTATCCATTAAAGATTTAATATCTTATATAATGGGGGTTAGCTAGTTTTTTCCTTCTAACATGGATGAACTTGTGATTGCTTTTACTCAAAATGGGGCTACAAATTGTAGGCAATGCTCTAAAATGGTAAGAGCAATGATCACCTAGTAGATTAAGCCAGAAGGCGTTCCTGGAGAGATTATCTAGATGAAAGCTAATTACTTACAGAGACATTAAAGTATTATCTTGGTTTGTTTAATTGATGTGGGAAGACCCACCAATTTGGAGTAGAGATTTTGGACCGTGTAAATTGTAGCAAGTGACCTAACTCTGCCATTCATTGTTCTCTTCTTTCTAACTGTGATTATGATGTGACCCACTGCTCTAAACTATTGCTTCTTGACTTCCCTGCCACGATGCACTGTACTTTGAACTGAACCAGAATAAACTCTATCCCTTTTGTCAGGATATATTTTCAGAGCAAGGAAAAGAAAACAAGACAACATGTAAATGAAGAAACAACCACAATTCTTTATTCACAGATGACACAATTATCTCTGAAGGAAATTTTAAAAAGTGGTTGAGATGCTCCTAGAAACCAATAAGAAAATATAGAAAGTTTGTGGAACATAGAGTTAATATAAAAATTCAGCTGCTTACCCAAGAATAACCTTGAAATTAAATTTGAACTCTATTGGTTTAAAAAGCTATACCAATGGCAAAATGAGGAGCAATTTGAATAACCAAATTAAGTAATATTGAATTATAACTCAGAGCCTAAAATGAATAATTGAGAGACCATGCTGATATAAATGAAATATTGACTAAATAAATGAGAAGGGGAGAAGAGGCAGATGTTTCATGCAGACGAATGTCTAATAAAGAATGTAGCTTCCTGCCTCAAGCGGGGATGGAGCTCCCTGCTTCTTACTTACAGGTTGTTTACAGTGACTTTCTTCCAAAGAGAATAGCATGGAAAGGAGAAAGAGAGAAAAAGAGTAAGTTTACAGTGGAGGCATCTGGTAGTTATTAGCTTATTCTGCGATTCCAAGTCAAATCAATAGTAGTAAGCTAAGATGACGTGTGAGAAACTGTCACAGCCCAGCAGAGTCATGGGAGACAAAATCAAATGTGACATTCTGGAACAGACAAAGGATTTTAAGTCAAGCTAAAAAAGTACCTAGAACAAGAACACTTGAGTTCATAATAAAGCAATGGCATTGATTTATCGTAGTAATGAATCACCTTACAAATGTTGAGATGTCAGTAGTAAGCTAAACTATGTGGAGAAATTAGAGTATCTGCTCATTCTCTCTATTATCTTCCTTTTTTTCTATAATTGAAAAGCTGCTCTAAATGCAAATTTTATTTTAAAGAAATGTAAGATAGCTCTGGGATATAATCATGGCTGAATGACACAAATGAGGCTTTGAAAGAACCTTTGATTTGTAGTTAAAATTATGCAGGGTTATTTTCTATTTTCTGTGCTTAGATGCCCGGTGACCTTGACAAAGTCACTTAACATTTCAAGCATCTCTTTCCTCATCTCAGAAATAATAGCTACAGCTTTGCCCCATATCCATGGGATTGCTGTGGCATTAGCTTGTACAATAGACGGGAAAGGACAATGTCATGGATAGAAGGCAAAGTCAGAGTACACAGTCTCAAGAAGAAACAAGAGAAGAGGATGTACCACTAGTGGAAAAAATAAATGTATGCTAAACACAGTTAACTCTCTAATCTTAAAAGAGAAACACAAATTTCTAAGCTACATCTTATGTGGAAAAAGAACTAATTTATTTGTTAAATTAGCTTGTCATAATTTAATTTTGCTCCAAACTAGGCTTTGTTATTATTTGTCTAATACTTGCCTCCTCTTCATTTGTTTTTCTGACCTGTATTAAAGACAATAGTATTCTTATGCTTGCTGTCAAAGAGCCCATTACTTAGATTTTAAGGAGCAGGGGCATTTCTATTATAGCAGTAAGAGCTGGCTGTCCTGTTGCTATGACAACCCTACCAGCAAATCTCCTAATTCTTGATTCATGTGTTTATTTCCTCAATGTTGTTCTTCCCTTCCATTAGTAGGGTGGATTTTGCAAATGACCAAAGATGTTCTGAATGGCTTTGCAGAAATTGCAATGGTTGCCCCTGAAACTCTCATTTAGTCCAAGATCTGTTTCATTTAATTTTCAAGCAGATTAAAAGCTAAGTTTTATTTTTTTGCCACGTTTTGCCCTGTGAGAACACAAGCCCATTAGAGGATACTGTTTCTCTTCTGAGTAATCTCTGACTTAGACTCCAAAAGTGAGCTTAAAGATCTTGCTCAGGATGCATTTCTCAAATACCCCTGTGAAGGAAGGCTTTATTACTCACTGTCTGAAAATTGTTTTTGATTTTCTAGCCCACTGCTGAAAGTTGGCAGGCATTGATCATTTCTCCCCTCTAGATGCCAATTCAATAGTCCAGTGGTGGAAGCTATTTCCCACTGTCTTTAGCATACCTTTCTCCCCAAAACAATACGGATCACACTTTCCACCTACTGTGAATATGTTCATGCTCCCTGGTGGAGTCTTGCCATCCCTCTTTCAAGCCTGTGATTCCTTGTGAAACCCAGGAAACAAACTGTCATTAGTATATTTGTTTTTATTTTCCCTATGCCTTTCAGAAAACCTGAAAAATAGAATGTTCACTATACACTAAAAAAAGAAAAGAAAAAAAAAAGACGGAGATATAAAAAGCAGAGGAAGTGAAGACAAGATCCTTAAAAGCAAGGGAAGGGCATTGCTTTGGAAATGGCCATCTTGTGAGAGAGGCTCAAGGCAAAACATTCCGTGCTCAGCAAAGGACTCATCTTTGACTGACAGGTGGGAGGGACCTGGGAAATGCTGACTTTCTGGATTCACAGTTATACACTTTACCCTTTATCCATGAGTCAGTGTCAGAGAAAGATGCCAAATAAGCAGGACTGATCATCTGAGCTATTAGAGAAGAAAAAAAGCTGTCATAGAAACAGTCATATAAAATGCCAATCAGGAAGCTGGGAGGAAAAAACGGAGCAAAGATTCTATCAGGTCACAGGACAGGACTGGGCAACATTGAAATGGTCCGTATTGCCTTGCAGGTCCTTGCGACTCCTGCAGCCTACGAGAAGTGGTTTAACTTCAGTAAGGCCACAGGAGAAATCCTGCTGAGTTGGCCAGAATATAGATGCAGGGCACAGTAAGCATACCAAGACAGAGCCATGGTTAAGACAGAGATAAGCCTACCATGACCTCCAAAAGTAGCAGTATAATCTCATCCTAGCTGCTGAAGCTTTACACAGAATGTCCCCTTCTAGCAACTGGATAACTAGAAAGTGATAAGTACCAAGGTCATCCTTGACGCAGGCCTTAGGAAGCAATGGCTGAGAACCTATCCAAAGATAGAAGTAACTTCCCTTCTTATCAACTCTGTATCAGCCACTTCCTAAGAGTATTTGAAATGAAGTGATCACTTTGAAAGCAGCTAAAATCTAAGGAAAGCAGAGATGGTGACCTTACAAGGCAACTCCAGCACATGGAGTTGGGGACAGTGTTTGGAAGGCTCCAAGCGGCGGTAGGGTTGGGAGCTGAGGGTGAAACTTCAGGTATCACGTAACTCTGGCTATGGAAGAGAAACTGAGAGATGCAAATTTAGCTCTGTGCCCTAGTGGTCCCGAGACAAATCATCTCTGGGAAATGCTCATGGAATTTGCCATGAAAAGCAGAGAAAACAAAAACGGTCTTTTGGACCAGAAGATCTGCCATCTGAATGTGTTCATTGTGCTAATTAAAGACGCTTCGCCGAAGTCTGTGGAGATGCGCTTGGCAAGGTCATTGACATGTGTGAATTACAGATTCTCTTCGGCCTTAACTCAGTTTCAGCTTTAGCACAGGAACCCTCTGGAAGTCAGCCTGCACTCCCTCCTCTTTTGTGTTCTGACTCCCCAACGAAAGAACACTTGGGAAGCATTACATGCAGCTGTCATGCAGATGCCTTACATGTGAGCGTTTTTGTGTAGGCTAAGAAGAGCTTTACTCTAGCATTATTTTTCTTCCTTTTTGCTTGGTAAACACCTCAATTTGTACATCGTATGATTCAAGGCCTGGAGCTGTGCCTCAGCGCTGCACTGCTGACTGGAATGCAGGAAGTCCTGGGTTCAATCTCCAGGACCATAAATAAAGAAAAAGAAAACAACAATAAGTCAATCTGGCTCCCTTCCAAGCTTCACAATTCACACTCAAGGCAGGGAACAAACACTAACAAACAGACACTCTACTCCTAAGGTCATTAATTATTTTTCTATGTCTCAAATGAAATAGCAAGTAAAGATTTTAACCATTGTGAAAAAAATTTATTGTAAGGCAACTTTGAAATGAAATATTTCTCTGTGAGCTTAAATATTATGGCTATTTCCATCTTAATAATACTCCTATAATTCAAAGAACTCACTTGATTCTGGAAGAATGGAGGGGAAAAATGTAAACATTTTCCCCCACTGAGCTCAGTTTAAATAACAAGCCACCCCAGAATAAGAGTTGCATGCTGTAACTCTTGCATCAATACTAGTTCTGTTGTGAATCCCTTCTTGCATAATTCTGAACACATGATGCATAATCAACAGTGTGTTGTAAAGCAGGCTAATGACAAGGGGGATCCCTAGCAATACTGGAGAACATGGAAATCTTTCTTTTGTGGAGAGATTTCTTTGTGCAGTTCAGTAGGATCTTAGAATTAGCTCCAATGATTTTCAAAGCAAGCAAGACACAGACTAAAGAGTGGCAGTTGGTAGGGGATTTCAGAAAGCATGGAATTCACTGAAGAGCAAGTAAAAATAGGAATATTTTAAGCAAGTCATGGAAATCATGTTGGGGTTATAATAGTGTCTCTTGTTTAATTGTAAGATGACTATCTCAGCAATAATTTTGATTGTTCCATGCAATATTAAGTTTCTTAGTTACAGATTTCCCTTGTTGCAATGAACCATGTAATCTAAGATATTTAAGGAAACAAAGGAGTTTTAATCCAGCTGATGATTTCAAGTTACAGTCCACTGTATTGGAAAGGTTATCAGTCAGGGTGAAGGCAACTGGTTATATTGCATCCGCCAGAAAAGCCACCAGAGGGGCAAGGACCTATGGATAGGTATCCTCTAATTTGCCAGTCTCTATTTTATCTGCATATATGGAGAATGATATCACTTGCCATAGACTGGGTCCTCCCACATCAATTAGAAAATCTGTCACAAGGTAAGGTTCAGCTAAGTAATTCTTCATGGGTGTGCCTAAAGGCAAAATTCTTAGGTGTCAGCGTGGAGCCTAAAACTACCTGCTATGTTAGGCTACAAAATAAAGCTTATAATGTTGATTCAGAACATACTGAGAGAGCATCCACTGGAGCATAAGAATCTATATAGATTCAGGATGTAATAGAGGAAAAGCAAGCAAACATGCAAATAAAAGTATGTGACAGTGTAAGTGATCTGGAGACCATTGGAGGATTTGAGGGCAAACTAACTCAAACACACCAGGCCCCCCAAAATCCTAATTACTTTACTTCTAAAAACATTTAAAATGTGAAACAAATATACAAATGAGTATTTTCTGTATTAGTTAGGTTCTCTAGAGATGCAGAATCGACACAATGAATATATATATATATATGTATATATATATATGGAATGTATGAGTTGGCTTAGAGATATGGCCAAGGTAGTCCAACGATGATTGCCAGTAGCTGTTCAGTTCAGTATTCAAGTAGGGTGATGGCTGAAGGCTGGAGAATTCCTAGAGTCTTTAGTCTAGCTGACGACTTTGAAGGTTGGAAAGCTAGAAGGTCGAAGAAACCAGGCCAGAAGAAAGAGCAATTCCTAGCACAGCTGCAACAAGCATCTCTTCTCTTTGGTGGCTCCTTTTTATATGATGCAGTACTGGGAAGATCCTATGAGATCTTTGGAGGTTCTGATAGGATCTAGGGCGGGAGTATATTCCTTTCAAGTACTCTGAGTTGATCCTTTCAGGTGTGGTCTCAGCCTATCTTAGTTAATACCAGGTGTGTCAAGTTGATATCCAGGCTTAACTATCACATTTTCAAACATGGTCAATGAGGGATCAGTCACAATATCCAAAGAATGGAAATGGACAGATGAATAGATGTAAAAACTCTGCCAGCAATATAAAATCAAGTGTTATTATCCTTAGAAAGGTGACACTGCATGCGTTCCAATAAGGATGAACACGCTGAAGTGTAATGTTAGCAAAAGAAACCACAGATGTAATAATGAAAATTGTTCAGTTTAATTTACATGATATTTTTTGAAAATAGCTACATCCCTAGGGCTAGAAAGCACATTTAACAGTTGCCAGAGCTAGAGATTCAGGTGGAGAAGAAAGTGATTGCTTCGAAGACACGGAATGTTCTTGTTGAGAGAAGAAAACAATCTGAAAGCTGACAGAAGTTACACACCATTTGGTATTGGCTTGTACACTTCAGGGTGGTTAATCTTATGTCAACAAATGTGACCTCAATCATCACATCTATGAAAATTGTTGATGTTTTCCTAATGCCTGCTTAAGCTGAGCAGATAAACATCTTTGCCAACAGAAGTAGATGATCTCACAATTGGTTCAAATTGGAAACCTGTCAAAATGGAAGGAGTCATCAAAACTGCGAATCTGGCAGGGTAGCCACATCTAGACATCATCCCAGTCAGTATTTTTCTTCCTGAGCTTTCACATTTTCCATGATATTTGCTTTGAGACTTTTGGACTTGGCTGTCTGTTGACAAACATGCACAGTGACAATAATACATCAGGGCCAGCAGACAGAAGCTCATTGTAATTCACCCGAAGATTTCATCTTCACTGAAACTTGGAAAGAAATAGAAATTTTCAAGAAAAATAAAAGCTACATCATAATCCAGAGAACTTAAATGTCTAATTTTAATTAAATGCATAAACTATTCATTTTATGCGCTATGTATGAGAGATAGGAAACCTTTAATTGGAAGTTAAAAAGCCAATGCTAGATCTCTATCCATCCACATCCGTCAGAGTGCCAGCCTTCAATTCTGCTTCACGCACAGCTTCATACAGCAGAGTCTGTTGCCTCTTCGCAGGGATAAAACTAAGTGTATTGTTAACCAGGCTCTTCTTCCCAATTTTTCCAAGCAGGGTGGAAGGCCTCGGTTCTCGAGAGAGAATGAGTAGAAGAGGGAGGGAGCCATCGACCTAGCTGTGGCTGCCGTATGAAACGTCTCCCCCAGACTCACAGGTTGAACACTTCGTCCTCAGTGATGCTGCTGCTTGGGAAGGTTGTGGAACCTTCAGGAGACGGAGCCTTGCCGAGGGAAGAACATCACAGGGTCAGGCCTTGAGGTCTGTTTCTTGTTCTCCTCCAGTCCCCACTTCCTAACTATGGCACCCGCACAACTTACCTTTTCCTTCCCTCACTGGCCACCTAGCATTCCGTGTCAAGATGGAGCCACTGTGCTCTGTGGAACTATAAGCTAAAATAATGAACCTTGCGCCTCTCAAGCTTTGATAGGAGTATTTTATCAGAGCCACAGGAAGAAGCATAAAAGACATGAAGACAAGCAAATATGAGAACTAAAAGAAATAGTCTTCTACTTTTTTCACCATCTTATCTCTGTCATCTTGCACAGATTGCTAGTAGACTTTCTGCAATCTATTTGTCCAGGGACCTGTAAATGAAAATTTAAAGCCTTTTGTCATCTCTACTTCCTTCTGAATACTTACTTCCACCTACTCAGCAAATCAATTATTCTAATATCAATGTGTTTAATTCCCTACATGCATCTGTCAACTGGTCTTGTTCTTTAATTGCATTATCAGCATGAGAGATAAACAATCTTTAATTACAAATTCAAAAGTACTAGCATGCATCATGATTAAAATAAATTGCACCATCTCCCATCAAATTTTATCTTTGAATTTGTTTTGTCTGTGCTTGCCTCATAGGCATGCTGTATAATGTCAGTGTTCTTTGAAATTACAGTTATAAAGTACTTGGGAAATGACACCTTAATTCCAACTTAGTGCTTCTGAAAAAGCAGGTTTCTTAGTACAATTTGGAATAATGTCTCAGTTACTTGTTGATGTGTTACAAATTCTCACCAGACTCAACTACTGACAATAGGAAATAGTTATCATTCCAGTTTTCAAGAATGGAGATTAATAGAGGTATTCTGACTAAGTCTCTTTCATGAGTCTTTAATTAAAGTATCAGCCCAGGTTGTATTCATCTCAAACTTCTAGTGAAAAAGAGTGTGTTTCCAAAACTGCTGTCAGGCAGAAGTGGGACTTCTAAGCCCACTCACTGGCCAGTAGGAAGAAATGTTTCATAGGATTTTGTACACAACTCTATCAACGCTTCTGTCTTCCCCAGAGCCAGCGGTTAAAGACAAGCAGACAGAACATCCACATGGCAGATGCCATCAGATATCATCTCATTTCTCCAAGAAGATTCCAGTGTTTATCCCATTAGACACATGAGAGGTCACTTTATTCAGCCTACCCCAAAGTGGAAGGATTATCCAAGATCCTGAGTTTCTTGTCAGGCCTCTTGCTGTCTTCTGGAAATGGATAATTTTAGAAAATTCTCGACACCTCAGGATTTCTTCATGTAAAATAGTATTAAGCTGTATGTTTCAAAACATGACTTGGGAGAATAGATGATTATCATAAGAAGAGATACCAAGATGTGATGACTGAGGAAACATAACGGAACCAGAGCAGCACCTGTTGATCAACGTGTTTCCCCCACATCGGCATTCAGTGGGAGAACTCAATGACTGACCAACCATGGCCATCATCAGCTGAAGTGCATCAGCCTTCCTTGATCATGTCTTGGGTACTGCTTAATCTCCATTCCTTGTAGCTACTGAGGTTTTCAGATGACTTAGTGTTTGGTAGAATTATGGCCACATGTAATTGTATATTCCTAAACTTGAAGCAAACATAGAGAAAACATTAAGTGCTAGTGGATTCTACAAGAGGCACATAGAAGTAGAACTGTATTTTGCTGCAACTCCACCTGGCCCTTTGTTATTGTAGAACCCGTACTGTTGTTCTTTAAGAACTGAACATTTGGATATTCCTGTTAGAGGAAGGTTTCCAAGCTTCATGTCTCTGAAAGATAACTCTATCTAAGTGGAAACATTCTAGGAGAGAGTGTGAAGACATACAATATCAGGAAGCTCTTGAGTAAACTTGTTTTACAGATGCATCTCCCTTCTGCTCTTCTGTATTTAAAAAGCCATAAAACAGACCCCTCTCTTTCTTGTTTCCCTGTTTCCACTTGCTTCAGTGAATTGATTTGGAAGTTGTCCACTTGTATTTCCTTGAGAAGGAGCACCCAGAGCCAAGCCTTCTTTTCCATGAATCTTGGCTATTCCTCTGGGAACTTCGATCCATCCCCGCAAACACTCACCAAAGGGCCTTGCCTGGTTACAGCACATCTGTGATCCTGACTGATGCTCAGTGAACATCTTTGGGGCTTTGGTGCCCAGGGACTCGGTACCTGTGACCTTCTTACCGATATTTTTCCTTTCTGATTATTGCACTGACTTGAACTTGAATGGCAGGGACTTTAGACACCTGGTTAGTGTTCCTGTATCACACGAATCCTAATGCTTCCACAGCATATATTAATTAACCTCCAAATTTCCATACTGGTCACTTGGGATGGGCTCAGTAAGCATTTTATTGAATGTACATATTTTGAATACAGCAAGCAGATAACTAGAAGCAGCACATAGCGAATTTTAAAAAGAGAAAATTTGAGGTAGAAGCCATAAACAAAGCTTGTAATGTCTTTTACAAGAATCAGACAGAAAATAATAGTCATCAACCTGCCTCCCATGTCAGGATTTTGAGAAGATTAAAACACAAATATATGAATGAAAGATTTCAAAACGTGAATATCAGTAACCAGACCTATGTTTCACATAAAATTACTTTACAATCCCAATATAATTCTCAATAAAGGCATGGACAACATTGAAGTTTAAGTACATTAAATATCCACATTGATTTTTTTTGTTCTGATCATTTCCCACAAACGAATACACATTTCTGAAAGGACCCACTTTGAAAGTGCTCATTAATTCTCCTAGTAGAGAAATAAATGTATGTGTGATATGGCGTCTGCCTTCAAGGGATGTTATACAGAAAGAGGCATGCTTTTATCTCTGCCAACAAAGCCAGTGCCCTCTGCTGCTAATGGATAAGATGCTGGGGAAGAAAAGGAACAAGCAGTGACTTGCGTATGTTGAGTACCGTGTAGGGAATTTGTATTAATAAATTATGGTTTTTCTCTGGCAGCACAGATTTTACCATGCATTATATTTTATAGGGTGAGGAATAAAGAACTGAACTTGAATGAGTAAGAGAAGCACCCAGCCCCATTTGACACCCTCAAAGTTATCAGTCTGTAGAACTTTGAGGTGGTGACTTTTATCTGGGTTTTGGACCGTATACATGAAAGGCTTTTTTATTGTTATTGGTGGTGTGGTAGTGGTATTTTGTATTTGACAAACACCAAATAAACATTGCTGCTAGTCAGTTGCAATGTCTGGAAATTGCCTCAATATAAAAATATTTCTCCTAACTCTCTTTATCCTTTCTTTGCAAAAAGGTTTCTTTCAGATTGACATCATAGTTGAAAGGAAGTCACAGAAATATTTCATGTGCATCCTACTTGCATAAAGACATAGTCTCTCACATTATCGTCACCTACTACACAAGAGTTCTGCATTTGTGCCAATCTATAGGAAGATGTTATTTGCATATCTATAACTTACTCTTTGGGTCTAGCAAGCACAGTTACAAGGTTAGCAAGTGGGAATGATTTGGGGAGAGTGAGCTTCAGGATAGTGGCATTTGATCAGTGGGGCATCTAGAGTAATCTTTGGAGAGCACTCCAAATTTGTATAGTTGAAGAAACTGAAATCCTCAAATTCACACTAGTTTTGAAGCGAGGAGAGATGGGAATAGACATGATCCTCTCTCCAAAAACCTTTAGTTCTCTTACCTGCTGCTTCCTCAGTAACTTTCCTCAGAAGTTCCATCCTGTGACAGTTAGTCTCAGCTGTCAGCTTGACACACGGGAAGACTTGCCCATGGCAGCAGCCCCATCCCTAGGTAGGAGGTGCGTATAAAGATGCGGACTCTGTAAATATGGTAGGCGGGCAGGCAGGCAGGCATCCAGACATACATTGGTTGATGGTTTTCTTCTGCTCTTGACCTTGACTATGGTCAGTTCTCTGGGCTTTCCTGCCAGGGCGGACTGTAACCTGAAACTGTGAACTGAATAAAACTGTTTTCTTCCATAAGTGGTTTGGGTCAGGATTTTCTCGCAATGATGAGTTTCGAAAGTAAAACAAGTGTGGAACACAACTTTCTTTGCATAGGCTCTGGCACCTTTGCAGATGTAAATGAACCCCCCAAACAGAAACCAACTTCATCTGCGAGTAGTGGTTTAAGAATCAGAAGCTTTGGAGCTATGAGTTACAGAAAATTTTGTGAAAGCCACTCTATGGTTTTGTGAAGCTCTGCTACCACATCCTCTGTAACTCCCCAAACTACATTCAAGGAGTTTCAATTCCCCATCTGACTCCGGAACCCTGATTGCCAGTGAAAAGCAAAGAAAGGTCACCTTGAGGGAAATAAAAATAGGTTTGAGGTGAACACATGTAGAAATAGCAGGGGCAAGGATGAATGAGGAAGTGTCACTTAAATATGACATGCCCTAAAATCTATTAGTTGTCAAATGCTCCCCGTGCGATGTTTTCCCACTTGAATGAATGCAATCAGACAATCTTCTACAGATGTGCCCAGAGCAAGTGTCAAGTAGCCAGCTGAGACTGACTGCAGTAAAGCACCAAGAAATCTAGTAGTCACATGCTATCATGTTCTCGTGTTGGGAATGAAATCATGGTAAATAATTGGTTATACACTTCTGCTACCTCAAGACTTGGTGACCACTTTGTAGAATGGTCAGCTAAAGTTTGCCTCACAGTGAGGCAGAGAGACCCTGAATGAAGTGACTATATTGAGCCATCTATGCAGCCAGTTTGACCAGAATGTAACCTTCTTGAGTCATAGATACCATGATTATCTTCATGTAACTTCTTTGATTTACCCTGTGTGATAGCTAATCTTGGTCATAGGCTTCACTACACCTGAGATTAACTAACAGATCCACCATCAGACCACCTGGAGAGATTAGGATATTTTGCAACATAAAAATGAACTCTAAATCTGAATAAAACTTCCCAGTAATGAGCCAGATAATAGGAATTACAGAATGGAAGGCGTCTAGGACTCTTTGCCCTGTGCTGGCAAACTCATCTTCCCTCTAGGAGTCGGATCTGAGCCTCCCTCAGACTCTGAGGCTTGCCACAGTCTTGCCTTTATAGTGGACTATGCCTCCTCTTTGGATCCATAAGCCTAATAAATCTCCCTTGCTCCTCGAATATTGCTTGAGTCCTAAGATTGTCTCACAGCAGCAGGAAGAGTAAGTGGAAAACCCTGCATCATTTCCCAACAAACTACAATGTCATCAGAGTGGCATGGGAAGCTTTGTGAGGTGTGATCCTCACAGGCCTGTGTCTGATTCTTCGATATGAGCTTAGGACGAACCGGATACATCCGTGCTCTGGTGAAGTCGCTTGTGTCCTCGCATACTTGGCATTCCTTCTGGCCCAAATTACAGTGGTCCAGGGACACAAAAGCTTCTGATGTCACCCCAATTCTGTCAGCAAGACACCCAGTTACTAGTACTGTCTACAGTCCTGGGTATGTCTGTGGCATAGTGGAGCTATCTTATTTGAATTAAAACTTGCTTCCTGATGGGAGGGAGAAGGTTCTGGAGACTTGAGGAGCCAGTGAAAGTTACGAAGCTCATTAATATCATGAAAGTTATAAGATTCATGAGGTTCTTCCTCTAAGGTCACACGAGCAGGAAGCAGTTGATGGAGAGAGGAGCCTTTTTGGAGATGAAATTGTACTTACAGCTGCAGGGATGTGGCCCATGCTGGGGTGGGCTGGTCAGTGACAGAGCGGCCTTTAAGTCTCCCCAGACATCGCCGAGTCACTGAGCTGTACTTGGGTGCAGCTGTTCCTGTCATGGGTGCTAGACACTGTTCGTGTTCACCATGCCCTTTCTTACTCCCCAAAAGTCCCAGGTGGTCTGCCTTTCTTTCTTGAGATTCAGCACACATTGGGGATACTATTCATGCCCTGGTGACTGAGAGTTCTGGAACAAAGAGTAAGAGAAAAAAAACAAACAGAAGCAATAAGCATGCAGATATTAGGAATTTGCAAAACGCAATGAGGGTCCTTTCTTACAGGGTGGTGACGCAAGTGAGCATTGTGTCATAGAGTGTACAGAATCCAGTTGGCTCTAGTGAAGATCTGATTTCAGTCTTTGCATTGTAGTCCTGTAGAGTTTCAACACAAGTTTATTTCCTTTCTTTTTTAAAAATCACAATATTGTTCATGGAGATAATTCTTATACAAAAACGCCATTCTAAAAGATGAGTTGAAATACATATAACCTGTGACAATCAAGAGTTAACTGAGGCCAAATGAGGCTAGCTGCCTGAGAAGCTTGAATTACAGCTGTCCTTAATCAGAGCTACAATGTAGTGTTCCAGGACTTGAGCACTCACAGATTAAGAAAAAAATAAGAAGAGTAGAGCAAACCGCTGCTAAGGGGCAGTTGATAAGAATAGTACAGGTTCTGGAGGGCATTGGCCATTAGTGTTGTGTTCCAGGCAGGGTGAGCAGAAACAAAGATTTCTCCAAGCTGTTGTTTTCTCTCCTGACATTAGTATATTCACAGGATGTGTGTGTGTGTGTGTGTGTGTGTGTGTGTGTGTGTCTGTCTGTCTGTCTGTCCTCTCTTAAACACGTAAATAAAATAAACTGTAAAAAATTAAAATTCTTCATAACCATTATTTGTGATCAAATATGAAAAACAAAAATGAACCGGGCCACGCCCCAGAATGAAGACCAGTCTGCCAACACAATTTCTCTCCTTTCCATATTTTCAGAGAAGCATACTTCGTGAGAATGCACTCGGCAAACCCATTTCATTGGAACCTAGTTCATTTTCCTGTGGTCTTGGTCTTTCAAAGGGGCTTAGATGGAGAGAGTGGGCTTTGAACACCTACCTGTCCTGGAGAAGGCTGGCAAACAAGAGGGCAAGGCAAGGACTGCGGCTGAAGGGGGATTTGATCTACATAGGTGGCAGACAGGACAGTGAGGGGACCCGTGTAAGTCAGGAAAGAGAAGAGAGGAGGAGAAGCAGACCAAGTGGATGCACATTGGGACCCCTCGTTGAGGTCCCCGCCCACTCTCGGGGTGCTCTGCAGACTATCAGCCCCTTCCCTCCTCTGCCCAGAACTGCACATTTATCGGGGAAGACCTAAGGGGGCTCTAATGCTGAGCAGAGAGAAGTCTAGTCATCCTGCAAACAGCTGACGAGTGGCAAAATCAGTTTTGAGCAGACACAAGCACCCCAAGAGAGGGGGGTTTAGAGCATGTCTTTCCAAAGAATCGCTTTCATCCGATGACTGCACACTGCATCCGGGAGCTCTAGAAGCACACGGACTCCACCTGTAACTGCGCTCAGGGAAGCGAGTTGCTTGAATCATGAATTCACCCACTGATTCTTCAGAATCCTGCTAGGAATACAGCTTGACTTTACCCACAGCTTCCCTGGTAAGGATGGCATCTCAGTTTCAGTTCTCAAATCAGATGAGTCAATACCTGGGCAGGAGGAATCTCTTACCCCAGAGAAGGGGATCTACGTGGAGGTGTGTCACAGAGATGGGAGGTGCCCACCCCCAGAAACTGGCTCCTAGTGTTTCTATTTTCTTCTTTATCCTTCTTTCATTAAGACACAAGCTAAAGCAGTAAAGTTCCAGAAGGCATTTTTTAGCTCACGGGGCAGCACCTTTTCTCTCTCTCTCTTCAAATGTGCTCTCCCTATGGTTTAAGACACTTTTCTGTTTCTCCGAAGATTCTGACGTCATCACCCCGTGGTTCCCTGTCTCACTCTAGGATTCCCAGTCTCTGGCTCTACTGTTTTCTGAAAATAAACCTAATTGTTATAAACTTTTTTTGACTTATTTATTTATTTTGTTGAGAAAACAAATCCATACCCTCTCACCCATACAAAGCCTATGAAACCTTGCTTTCATTTACATATAAGACATAATTGATCATTTTAGCAATTTGCTCTAAGTTTGAAGTAGATACAAAAATCCCCCCCCCACACACACTTATTCCTTCCACTATAGTTCTTAGCTCAGATTGCTGTTCTTAGCTCAAAATACGGAAATGGAATAATCATCAAAATCTCTGCTTTTTTTCTCTTAGACATGAATGGAGTAAGCCAAAATAAAATGGATTATGGATATTAATACATGTTTAGAAAACAAAAATGGGGATCAACAATTATGAAGATGCAGGTGGCTGAAATGATACAATATCAGGTATACCCTGCTCAGAGAAAGTGACCAGTGAGAAGGGAGGGAGGGGCTTCGCACTCTGTCATATGATGGGAGGAATTTCCTTTTGTGGAAAGGAACAGGAAGTCCAGCAGAACAAAAACAAGATGAGCAAAGGACAGAAGACTGCTAAGGTCACAGAGGTTAAGTCTCCATTAACAGAATGATGGGAGGCTACGGAATGACTTTACAATGTCCAAAACCTGTTGTAATGGAACATTCTGGATACTGCATTAGGAAGAGACTAAGTTGGCTCAAGGGCAGAGGCGTAGAGACCAGTAACAGCAATCTGAACTAAGAACTACAGTGGAAGGAATAAGTGTGTGTGTTGGAGGGGATTTTTGGATGTACTTCAGACTTAGAGCAAATTGCTAAAATGATCAATTATGTCTTATATGTAAATGAAAGCAAGGTTTCATAGGCTAAGTTTACAAAGTCTTTCGAAACAATCTGGATTGCTAGGTTTGAGGAAAAATAAAAGTTCACTTTATATTTTTGAGCTGCAGCAATGTGTGTGTGTGTGTGTGTGTGTGTGTGTGTGTGTGTGTGTGTGTGCATGCCAGGGTAAAGTGGCTTTCAGGACAGATCCCTGGGATCTTAACTCAGGACCTTCTGCTTATAAGGCAGCATCTTAATCCCTGAGTCATCTCTCCAGCCTCATCTCTCCAGGCCCATAGGCAATTTTAAAGGAGAGCTGCAGAGCTCTTCCTGCTGCTCAGACAGACTTCGTAGTGCATATGGCTCTTCAGAAAAGCATCCAGCGTGTCCCTTGCTCTCATTCATTCACAGTCTGCAGGATGCAAGGTAGGGTGTCCATACCTCAGCTCTTAGGAGACCTTCTTTGGGAAGAATCAGGAAGAGCGGATCAACCTTTGTTTACAGGGTTTGACTGGCTGACTGCACTGAACTTACATCCTGCTGGACCTCCCTTCACTCTCCTTCACTCTCCCAGTGCTCGATGGCAGCAACCCCTCCCTCAGAGCATCGTTGCATTTCACTAGCCATACCGGAAGAGTCAGACCTAGATTACATGCCCAACTTTACTGCCACCTGCGACCTGTCATGGTTTGAACGTGACTTGCTCCCTAGAGGCTCATTTGTGTGAACACTTGGCTGATGTGGCTGTTTGGGAAGGTCGTTGCACCTTTGGGAGGTGGAGCCTTGCTGGAGGAAGGGGCTTACAAGGTACGGGGCTTGAGATCTGGTAGCCTGGTTCTGATTTCCCTCAGTGTGCTCTTGATCACTGAATCTCTGCATGGATTCAGTGGCCTGAACTCTCCTTCTGCCTCCAACCTTGGCTTCTGCTATACGATTTCTGTCTCAGTGGATCACACCCACTCTAGAATGTTAAATCAAAGAAACACCCGTATCTCCCTTACATTGCGTGTATTGACTCACGGCCCCAAAAGAAAGAAGACTGAGGTCACAAGCAAATGATCTTTTGTGTTATATCCTAATAATGTCTTCTTTCTGGGGCTTCTTAAATGATTATACCTTTCTTAGTAGCAGGATCAGCTTTCTTTCTCGAAATGTCTAGAATTCTTTATTGGCTACCACAAAATGCTCATGATATCTTCCTTGATCTCCCACCATGCTACCTGCTCCACAGCCTTATTAGATTCCTTAGAACGACCATAAGATAATCTGGCTCTCTTCCTTGACCTTCATGCTCACTCATCATTCTGCCGGGAAACCAGCCCCAACTGATCTTAGAATCACAGAATCACTAAAACCTCCCTGGCCAAGATGGTTGGTGGCTTCTACGCAGTGAGTATATCAGGATTTTACTCACCCTTTCTGCGGTGCTGACATATTCCGCCCTCCAGAAGCTTTTGAATTTTATTCATTAAGCTTATTTTCTGAATGCTTATTCATTGGGTTTTTAGATATTTTTGAATGTGTAGATGTGGATGTGTGTGTGTGTGTGTGTGTGTGTGTGTGTAGATAAAGGTTCCATGTATGTCAGTGGAAGCCCAAGGGCAACACTAGAAATCATCTCCCATCGTTCTGCCTCTTTATTACTTTGCTATAGAGTGTTCCTAGCTCTTCCTTCCAGAGTCAGAAGTGCAAGCCTCTGGCATATCTGCTGGCATTTTTCACACGGGATCTGTGATTGGAACTCAGGTCCCTGTTGCTTGTGAAGCCATCTCTCTAGTCCCTTTGTTGAGTCTTTAACACACTTTGAACTTAAAAGAAATCCAGTAGCATTGTGGTTCTGAGCTACCAAATGAATGTATGTCATCGTCAGAGACTACTGTCTTTCACCTCCACCCCATCTGGTGTGGGGGAGCGGGTGTGTCTGTGTGTGTGTGTATGTGTGTGTGGGTGTGTATATTTGTGTGTGCATATATATGTGTGCATGTGAGTGTGTGTGCATGCATTTGTGTATGTATGTATGTGTGCATGTATGTGTGCATATGTGTGTGTTTGCGTGTGCATGCATATGTGTGCCTGTGAGTGTGTGTGCATGTGTGTGCGCCTTGAGTATGGCCCAATTGACTCGTCTGCAGTAAATACTTTGAGCTTACTGAGCTTCATGGATTTTTGAAACAACTGTGTACTTAATACTCAAATATTAATTCTCAGCCCATCTTCTTTTAACTGCATTCCAGACTCGATAGCTCACTGGCAGACATAGCGGGTTTCTCACAACTAGTATATTCAAAAGACAATCCTTAGTTCAAACCTTCCTCATCACATCTTCCAATTCTGCAAATTCAGTCAACCCTTCAGGACAGAAGTCCCATGTTGTCCTTCAAGCTGCTTTTGCCTCTGAAAATCACAAACTAAAATAAGGATGCTATCTTTGGTTGCTAAATTCTTATGTAGTTTTGCTATCCTGGTTTCATACATAACTTAAAACACAAGTGTTGGACTCTAGGCAGTATAGATGTTTACAATTAAGTTTCTGTCTAATCAATGACATCAGTTTCTCTTCCTTGTGCAATAACTTTTACTGTCTCTTTTGTAAAGCTCCAATTTGCTTTAAGAAATATTCATCTTTTCAGGGCCTGGTGGCATAGAACTGTAATCTCAGATTCTCAGGGAGGTTTGAGACAAGATTGCAAGTGCAAGGCTCATGGAGGCAACTAAGTAAGATCTTCCCTCAAAAAGATAAAACTTTATTAAAAAATAGCCTTGAGAATGCACTGGCAGTAGTAGTAATGCTTGCCTTATTTGTACAAGGGCCTAGGTTCAATTCAAGTACAAAAATGTTTCTCTATTGTAGGAAGTGTCTTACTTGATACATGATGAATATCTGCATTTAGCACACTACCTTTCAGGAAATCCTGCTGTGTACAGCAGCATGATGGATATCTATAGCGGAGTGTTGCCTATTCAAGAATTTTGCAAACTTCTTGTCAATGTTAGTAGCTACAAATTGTCCACAGAGGCAGTCACCAAGGTAAGAAATGCCACAAGTCGTCAGTTGGTAGTCTTAATACGTTTTGTTTTCTTTCATCCCCTGGGGGGCAGGTTAGTTAGCATACCACAGCCAACAAGATTTCTATGTGGTAGAGCAGTTAGGGAATCTGCCATGCTCTTCTGTAGGCTCAGAACAAAGCAGTGGAAGAGGGGAAGGATCCTGCATTCAGGTGTCAATGCCAGTCTCTCTCTCTCTCTCTCTCTCTCTCTCTCACACACACACACACACACACACACACACGATACAATCTGTTTTATTCTCCTATGATCTTACCTTTTAAAAGATTATGCTTGCTGCACCAATGTAAAGTCTGCAGGCTGGAAGTCAACTGGATTTCCCAAAATTAAGTTTTTTCTTCTCTCTCTCCCTCATTCCTAGCCTCTCTTTCCCTCTTTCTATACATCCTTCCTTTACTTCCTTCCTTCCTTCTATAACTTAAAGCAGAGATGCATAGGACCTTGTGAATATGATTTCATATTAATCCATAAAATATAACTTAAATATTTAAGAACTAAAATTGGAATTTTGATAAAATTGATAATTTTAAGGTGACTGATAAAATTTGATAACAATGTGTCAAACTTAGAGAGCTAAATATATCTAAATATATGTGTATATATGTATGTATATATTCAATATAACCAATATTTCAGATGAACAAAACCAATAGAATGAATATTATACGTTTATACACATTGTTTAATTTTAATAGGCATCTATAAATCATTAAATATAAAATATTTTAATTGCAATAGGGAATTTGCTACATTGTCTTACACCATATGAGCTGGGAAGTCTAATCATTGCCATCTGCACATTGGAGTAGCTGCTTAGGCTGTGAAGCACATCGGCAGTCCCTGGGCAGAAGGTCTGGAAGTTTCCTGGAGAATCTGTTGGGTCTATGGAAGGCCAAAGCTGGAACCTGATGTCAGACGAGGATCTGGTATCCTCAGCAGTGACAGAAGTATTCAGAGAGGACCAGACACAGCGTGCAGGCTTGAGCTTTTTATCCAGGGGTCTTTATAAATTGACTGCCCAATGGGGTCCCCCTACACTGAGGCTGGGTCCTTCCTCAGAGCTAGTCCTGTCTAGAAAGGCCCCTATGCATCAGCCCTAGGGCCTGACTCCTAGGAGACAGATAAACATAACTAAGTTAACAATCAAGACCAGCCGTCAGCGTGTGTGTGTCACGTGACTTAGAGCACTGAGCCTTCTCTCAGGCAGATGACCAGGGAGATGACCCTACAGACTTTAGTCGGTGTCTTAAGGCCGAACAGCACAATGGCAGAAGGAAGACCAAGCCTGTAGCTTAACAGATCAACAAATGCTCATCCTCTATCCCTGCTCTTCTTGAATTCTGGCCCTGCTCGAATCACGTGCCACATAATCATATGGAGGAGAACGATCTACTGTACTTAGTCCGTCAAATCAAATGCTGATCCTTTGAGGAAACAGCCACACATACTTACCCAGAAAGAATGATTAAGTTGCTACCTGTCTGATCAGCCAGGTTAACACAGAGGATGGGCACACCTTAGTAGGAGAATGCAGTCATGCATGCGTTGGGAAGAAGAGAATTTTTTTGTGGCATAGAAAACTTGAATTCATAGGTGAAAGCAAAGACACAGCAAGCTGCATGTTCTAGGTTAGCAGAAGCATCGACTTAGCACATCACATACAAAGCAGATACCTCAACTCTAAGATCCAAGGACATGAAAGAGGAAACACTAAGTGAAGGCGGTAATTCTCGCTCATTGTGAGAAAACAGACCTCGAATCTAAGATACCAAGGATTTTTTCATGATGATTCACCAGGGCCCATTCTACCATTCCGTCCATGTTGTAGGAACATAAAGCTGAACTCTCAGCACAGTTGGGTCCTTTCTAGGGCAAATCTATTTTCTTGTGCATTCAACTCCTCATAACTACAGGACTGAAGCCCGGGGCCTTGGCAGAGCTTCTAGAGGGTTGTTCCTGGGCTGCAATTGTCCAATCACTTCAGTTTCCCTCGCCTCACTCTCTGTGCCGGACATGTCTCATTTCAAGTTGTGAAGACCCTCAGCTTCTGTGTCTCACATGCCCAAGGGTGTCCCATCACAAACCTAATGTCTACTTGGCTTGGCCACAAGGTGCTGAGATATTAGAATACACACTGTTCCTGGCGTTCCGTGAGGGTATTTGTAGAAAAGACCAGAATAGGATGGTCAGCTGAGCCAAACAGATGGCCCTCCCCAACGTGCCCAATTTAACAACCGCTTATTTGAGAGACAGGATACAACAAAAGGCACAGAAAACTTGGATTCTTCCTTTCTTTGATGATTGCTTCAGCTGAAATACACTTATTAGTTTAACATTTGGAGGTCAAGTCAGAGGACAACTTTTGGAAATCAGTTCTCTGCTTCCACCATGTGGGCTTCTGGGGAATGAACTCACGTCTACAGGACTGACAGCAGGAACCTTACCCACCCACTGAGCTGTCTTGGTGGCTTCTTAAGCTGAAATATGGGTCTTCTGCTGCTCTCTGTGCGCTTTATTCTCTGGTCTCCATATGTGGACTAGAATCTACACCACTTCTCAGATTGTCACACTGTAGACCCATCAGTTTGAGTCCAAGCTTGAGGTCATCTGTCTCTCTCTTCTCTCTCTCTCTCTCTCTCTCTCTCTCTCTCTTATCTATCTCTCTACTGATGAATATACAAATATGTTTGTGCCAATGCATGAGAGAGTAAGTGAGGGCAGGAAGAATGCTTTGGATCTTAATGTCCTCCAAAGGTTCAAGTGCTAAAGGTTTGTTCTCCAGTCTGTAGCACATGATGGAAGAGGCGCTAGGAAGGACCCCAGGCCCTGACTCTCTCAGATTTTTGGTCACCATGAAATGACCTCTCTCTTCTCCCTCAAGCTCCTATCATGAGACTCTGCTTTATAATCTATCCAAACGCAAAAGGCCATGGAATGAAACTTCAAACATAGTGGGACAACTGTTTTTTTCTGATTCTAAGTTCGCTTATGTAAGTAATTGTTCTAGAAGTATGGAAAACGAAGTCACAAGGTTTGTCTATGTGCATGTATAGGTTTTTGCATTTGGTAGATCTAAGGTGTTAGAATGGAATGATCACTTTTAAGACACTTCAGCCCTCTAGGAGTTATTCGTTGAGATAAAGACACCTGTTCAAAAGGAAAAGTAAAGCAGGTATATTGAATCCAGAGTGAGCTTATTTATTTATTTATTTATTTATTTATTTATTTACTTATTTAATGGGGTGTGTGTGCATATGCACGCATGCGTCTGTGTGTGTATGCGTATATGTGTGTGAGAGAGAGAGAGAAAGAGACAAAGAGAGAGAGAGAGAGAGCACGATGTGTCCCTATGAAGGACCAAGGGTGACTTTGAGAATCATCCTGGATTGCTTCTACCTCCTTTTTGCCTTGCTCTGGGGTTTCACAGGCTCTGTCCACCAGGGCTAGAAGTGCAGGCCTTTTGCCTGGTGTTTTGTGTGGGACTTGGGATCTGAATGCAGGACTTTCTGCTTGCAAGACAGTCTTAACCCCTGAGCCATCGTTCCAGCCCCTAAGAACAAACTGCTAGGAATTCAGTGTCTTTGAATATGTCCTGTGTTCACAAGTGATAAAGCAAACAGGAGAAAGAAGATCCGTCCAGATACCATGTGCTCTGAATGGAAGAATACTACATCCCGAGTACTCATTAAAGATGAGTAGATTGAGTGGTGACTATCTCTTTGTTGAAGACCACTTGCAAGCCTGAAGAAGAAATGCAGTCCAATGTCCCAGAAACCAGTGGTATTTAGAAGAAAAAACTGTTAGCCGACAGGGGAGAAGGCTTCAGACAGTAGGATCCTTCAGGCAGTAGTAGTTTTCCTTAGAGGGAAGGGGTTAAACAGTCATAGTAGAGTTCCCATACTAGCAGGCAGTCCAAGAAGAGGCCCCAAGCTATGCCGCTGAGTCCTGAACCCTCACTAGCGTAGATGACTCAGAAGGAAATTCAGCTCCCATATAAACAGATGCTGTGGAGGATGGGTGGGAGAAAGCAGGAAACACTGAGAGAGGAGGAGGGAAGGAAAAGGGGAAGAGAAGGGGATAGTGGGGGAGTAGTGGAATGGGGGACAACAGGGGCTAGGGAGGAGGGAAGGAGAGGAAGGGGGTGCCTATTGAACTTGTATAACTAAGCAAAATATGTAATAAAAAAAGTGTTAGACACCTTGTGAAATGGTTCCCATGGGTATATTTGGTTGGTGAAGGAGCAGCTGCCTTGTATGCACTTAGTGATGGGGGTCCTATAAAGGCGCTGCCTTTTCATTCTTTGATGAAGTATAGAGACTACTGAGCTGATAGTAATAGTGTGTCCTGTGCTCACCCTTAGGACTTAAGAAACCCCAAGGTCATTCTGCTCTGGCTCAGGGAAGAGGAGAGTGGACGTAAAATTGATGGCAATTACCAAAAACTTGAAGCTTTTTATGTTTATTTTACAGTTCAGTTTCTCCCATAAGTCAATCAAAATAAGGCAGGAAGTAAGGGAGACAATACATGTTCGGTACATGGATAAAAGTACTGAAGTGAACATCGACTACATATGCGGTACATAGTGCATGGAGGGCCCGCCCTCTAGTTTAAGAGTCATCTCGGTGGTGGGTTCCCAATAGAAATACAGGGAGGAACCTGTTCTGAATCCCCGCTGGGCCAGCCAGGGAAAGGAGGGGGAAATGGCAGGGGCTTAGGGGCTCAAGGCGAGAGGGTGAGCAGGCGCAGGGTCACCACCCAGACCCGGGAGTCAGGCAAGAAGCAGCAGGCAGAGGACGAGTTTGCTACAGTAGAATCAGCTTTATTCAGGAAGCGCTTGGGTTTATATACCAGGTGTTGCCACCTTTCTGCCTGGGGGAGGGGCAGCCACCAATCATTTAACTGTTTACTAAGCGTCCATTGCAGAGGCAGGTTAGATGACTGCTTCCCATTGGTTGTTCATCCCTCCTTCCCATTGGTTGTTCATCCCTCCGCCCGTATAATTCCTCTACTGGGACGTGTCCCGGGCATGTCTGTACTTGTCGGGCTTGTCTATGACCAGACCTCCTGGGAGCTGGGGCTAGGCCCTCCCTGAACCAATGGAGGGACCCACTTCAGAAATAAGCAACAGTCTTCCAGGAGACCTACATTTTTGCTTCCCAGTTCATAACTTTGATCATCATAGTTAGAAGTGTAAACATCATGACTTTGAGAACTAAGTTTTGGGTGCTTTTGCATGATAAAAGAAATGGAACAATTTGATTAGCCCATGTGAAAGCATTTCTCTCCTCTCATCCATCTCCCGTGTTGTTACCAAAATGACTGAATTATTTCAAGGGGGAACAGCACAGTTTCAAACAGCCTATTTTTAGGGTCCATGAATAATTACACCAGATGGCTGTTTAAATCCATTGGCATTGTTTTTACTGTATGTTCATTGTGTAGAGACCCATTTTGTTAGATTTCAAAGAGAACTACAGAGTTGCTACAGTCCACAGATTTAGCATTGATCTCCTTTGTAAGCCTTTTAAAAACTCCCACTGAGAGAAGGCTAACAGACATGCTGATGTGGGATTTCTCATAAATTATGTTTGTGATGGAACCAGAATTGTCCTCTTAAGGTCACAATATTAAACTTCCAAAGATTGCTAGAGGTGTACTGGGACTCGAAGCCTTATGTCTGGGTACCTGCATTTAACAATGTACGACTTCTTCAATTCCGCTCAATGATATTATTAGAATTAATATAGTCACCTAATTTTTCATTTTCTGTAGCAAATGGGTATTTTGCTCCTTTTTCTTTCCTTCCTTCCTTCATTCCTTCATCCTTCATTCCTTCATCCTTCATTCCTCCATCCCTCCCTTCTTCCCTCTCTCCTTTCTTCCTTCTCTCCTTTCTTCCCTCCCTTCTTCCCTCTCTACCTTTTTCCCTCCCTCCCTCTTTTCCTCCCTCTTTCCCTCCTTTCCTCCTTTCCTCCTTTTCTTTCTTTCTCTTTCTTTCTTTCTTTCTTTCTTTCTTTCTTTCTTTCTTTCTTTCTTTCTTTCTTTCTTTCTTTCTCTTTCTTCTTTCTTCTTTCTTTCTTTCTTTCTTTCTCTTTCTTTCTTTCTTTCTTTCTTTCTTTCTTTCTTTCTTTCTTTCTTTCTCTCTCTCTATTTTTATTTCTCTCTCATTGTCCATTAATAATTGGTTTATCTATTAGCTATTTTATTCATTTTAGCTTTCTGTCTTTTATGAAATTATTTCATTTATTTGAGAGAGAGAAAGGAGGGAGAGATATAGACACATAAAAACTGTTGCAGTTATTTTATTTCTGTTGTTAAGACAACACTCATACAATGGCATGGTGGGTGGCAAAAGCTAGAGATGAGTTAGGTCATCGACAAGGGAGGAGAGAGGAAGTGATATCCTACCAGAACAGACTGCTAGGAGAAGGGGGCAGGATGCCCAAGCTCAAGGTCTGACCTTCCTCCCAAGTTCCTTCCTCCGGTAAGTTTCCACCTTCTAAAGTGTCTGAACCCCCCTAAGCACCAACCTCAGCTAAGGTTGTAAACATATGAGCCTATGTGGGACGATTCACATTCAAATCATGATGCCTGTCATGGCGCACAGGTGGAGGTCAGAGGTCACCATTCTAAAGTCAGTTCTTTCCTTCCACCTTGTAGGTTCTGGGGATGGAACTCAGCTCACCACATTTGAAAGCAGGTACCTTGTTCACTGAGCCATCTCACCAGTCCAAGCTCCTGTCATTTATATATTCTGAATCGTAAGCTGCAAAACAAATCTCTGACTCAGCCTTGAATATGACAAAGAAACAGGGACAGTAGAAATAACATGATTAAATGTATCTACGACTTAAGATGGCAACTCTTTGTGTATTCTTCCTGTGTTCTGGTTTTGGAGAGTATGTAAAGGAGTCAGGGCTTGCAGGCACACAACACACATCAACCTTATAGTCAAAACCAGATGGCAAAATTACGTCATGTGCTGTATGACCTCTGCATTTACGAGCCATAAGAAGCGTTGTTTAAGGATGCTTTATGCTCAAAAACAAACTCACTTCCTGATGCATTTACCACAGTTGATACGTGGCCATTACTACGTGGAACTGCAGGTTTTTCTTACCAGTAGTGTTTCTCCAGTGTGATTTTCACGGGCCCTCGATATCATTTCTGCTCACTTAACCACTCAATGTTTTGCCGGGTAGAGCTCCAATGAAAACAAATCAACCCAAATCATAGCAGTAACAAGTGATCATAGTCATAAGTAGAATATAAAAAGACAATAAATTGATCACATAGAACTTGAAAATACAGTGATTCTTTCCAGAAGCTGCAGTGAATGAAGAGAGATGGTGGAAGTGTCTGAGATGTGGTCACAAAGTTACAGAATAAGGAAGATGCTCTGGCTTCATGTTGCACAATGGTGTGGCTGTAGATAACAATCATATAGGATATATTTAAAATTATGGAAGAAGGATCTTGAAGCTTTTCTTCATCAAGAATGATAGACACTTAAGGAGATAGACATATTTAACCTCATTTACACATTGCATGGTGTGAACCATATTGAAACCATGCTACTGCATACAGTTTTTAGCTTTTAATGTGCCAGTTAAAAATGAATTATACATTTATTCAGATTTCCAGGCAAGGAAAAATGCCTTGATGATAAAGGCACAGATTTCAAATGTTTATATTCTGGTTCTACATTAAAGAGATCCAGCTTGACCTAGAGAATGATGGAAAGTGTATAAAAGCAACAAAAGGAAAACACAGTAGGACTCTGTCCTATCATTAGCGAGAGGAAAACATTAAAAAAGTCTTCAAAGCATAGGAATGAAAACAACTTGGAAATTTGAAAACTAGGGCTGGGGGAATGTACCAGTGGTTACAGTGCTTGTTCTTTAAGCAGAAGGACCAGAGTACAGATCCCCAGATCTCATGTGAAAAATGTCAGGCAGGTGTGGCCAGCTCCTTCCAGCCTCAGGAAGCAGTCTGGGCATTCCTAGAATAAGCTGGGAGACAGTCTCAAAGTAATCAAAAGAGGGAGTGAGGAAGGATATGTCCCAATATTCCCAGCACTTATAGTTTCACATACATTTGGACACACGCACATGCACATTTGCATGCACACCTGCAGATGTACCACACACACATACACAGAGAGAGATAGAGACAGAGAGAAATAAAAAGAAGTTGAAAAACAAAGACTTTACAACCTGCACAAAAGTACAGATGTGAATACATTTTACACATAATGTAAAATGTGAATCAATAAATAAAATGTTTCTGCTTAATTCGACAGGAATTTACACATTTGAATGAGAAATGTTGGACTAGTATAATAAATATGCAGAAAGCCAACAATTACCTGCATTTGTGGCAATTTCCTAAACGTTTTTAGGCAAAGTGTGACGAAAAACAGTAATTTAGAGGAAGCATCACGGGCTAGAAATATCATCTTTGGTAATAATGCAGCGAGTAGGATCATCTGCAGAGCGTGGCAGCATTGGAACAGATGCGCCCTCGGCCAGGCCTCCAGACAGCATCTCTCCGCGATCCTCATCTAGAAAATGAGCTGTGGGGTAGCAGAGGGCTGGCCTTGCAGGGAGTCATCTCAAAGACAGTGCTCTGCTCAGGGAAGCAAGAGTCACAACTCAGGAGCAGAAGGGATCATGAGAATCTGTGCAGCAGTGTGGGTTCCCGACACCTGTGTGAGGGGGCTGGTGAGCAGAGCATGAGCTTAGAATGTGATAGAAGGGAGGGACCACATCAAGCACAGATTTTATTAAAATAGCTGCAAGTCCGAATTGAATGATTTCAAATGCGTGAGGTTATACATTCTACTCATATTTTATCTGTGCCAGTGCACATGTGTGAGTATGTGATTATTCATATATATGAGTGTGTATGTACATGCATGTATGCTTATGCATTCATGTGCATTTATGTGTGTATGTATGTGAGTGCATGTATTTATATATACAGGTATACTTGAGTGTGTATGCGTGCACATGTGAAAGGCAGACACTAAATACCTTTCCCAACCACTTTTCATCCCATTTTTTGAAACAGAGTGGCTCACTGAATGTGAAGGTCATTGATTCAGCAAGACTATCTGGCCTTCAGGCCCAAGGATCCTCCCGTCTTCTTGTCTCCAGTATGGTGTTACATGTACAAATCCCCATACCTGACTTCTGTACAGCTCGTTCAAAAATGAAGTCAGGTCCTATGCTTTCTTGGAAAGTACTTTATCTATGGAACCATTCTCTCTGCCCTGAATTCCCATTTCTAAAAAGAAAGCCCAATAAGGACAAGATCGCAAGGAAGACATGTTGTTGGAAGGTCAGTAAAGCTATGCTAACATTTTCTACTTCTGAAAAAGTTAAGCACTACAGAGGCATTAAACTGAGTATTTAGGATATTAAATATGTTTCATATCCTATATCTAATATATATATGTCATAGTTAGGCACAGGTGTCAACTTGACTGTTGAGGGTTTGAGCTCTGGGCACAGTTGTAGAGAGTTGATGGTTGAGTTACACCCAAAGCAAACCTGAAGAAGATTGTCTAGCTGCTGGGGAAGACCCAGCCCATGGTGGGTGGGATTAGGCCCTGGATAAATCACAGAGAGCTTTTTGAGAGAGTGGGCATCCTTCTGTATACTTGGCCAGACATGCTGGTCTGACAAGTAAGGATTGTCCATCTCTCAGCCTTTATGCAGTGATGGTGTGGCCAGTTCCCTTGGCCCTGGTGTTGGTGTATGCTCTCCTGTCAAGCTGGACTCAAAACTGTAACCGGACTATTGTAAGGAAATAAACCCCTTGTTCACTTAAGCCGTTTGATAGTCATTTATCAGCAACCATGCAGGTGGACTGCAACAATATATTATATATCTAATATATACACACATAAGTATATGAATATGCATAACTGTCCTATAGTCATAGTTAATTGTTTGGCAACCATTATGAAAATCTTACCAAGCAGATATGTACCCTTTAATTTATCATTTTAACTTCCAAAAGAATTATCTGAGGAAAATAAGTGAATTGATTCCCAAAGATTTTGCACCATAATTCCATCTCAAATTTATTTAATATATGGAAAAGTAGAAGTGCCTGAGCTAAGTTTCAAGGAATAATTGGGAAATAAATCATGCTTTGTGCATTTCAAAGATTGATTACTCAGAAATCATTAAAAATGATGTTGAAACCTCCACTTAATGAACTGAAATAGCATTGAGTGATCAATTTTGTTAATGCAAACATCTATACATGCAAGAAAAAGATGAGATATTGTAAACCAGAACATTCATAATTATAATTTATGAGTATGAGATCATTACCTAATTTTAACACAGTTGGACTATGTTATGTTATCACATACTAAAAGAATCATTTAAAATTTCATTTTAAAATAGATAAAGATACAAGCTATGTCTGATAACATGGGAAATACTTTAAAACCACACAATAATAATTAAAAAAAAACTCCTTGTGCTTTGTAAATATTATAAAATTTAAACTGACCAAGCACAGTAAATTAATAATTTCGCATATGGAGAAGCTGATTTACAAAGGGAAAACACCTTCATGGCTGGCTGACTGGGTGTGTTTTTATTTCCTTCGGATCTAGTGGTAGCGGGGCAAGCTGATGTATCCATCAATAACTATGAAACCTGGTCCAGTAAGATTTTGCTGAGCATATAGTTTCAGAGACCCGCTGGTCCACACCCTTAGTTTTATGTTATCTTGGTTCTTTTACATAGTTCTCCAATTGAGGGAAGGGCAAAGCATGGATCCCTGAGACTAAATATTCTTGCATTCCCTTGTGCCGCAGGTTTGCTAATGTTCTGTCCCCAGGTAAATGGTGAACTCGAGGGAGAAGGGTAGATGCTATGTGAATCATCAATAATCCTTAGTGTCTGGTCAAGATTCTAGAGCACATGCTGGATTTACTGAAAAATGAAAAAATAATCATTATATTGTTATTTGAGGAACATTACTTCTATGAATTGCTAGAAAAACTTAACTTAAATGATCAGTACAATAAAATAGTACCACCTGCCTACCACAGTGTTGTGAAAACATAGTATGTGATGGGAAAAATGTCAATGACATACGTGCAGTACCACATTCTGAGCAGTTCTTCAAAACCTATGTATATTTGCAGCATGCATCCACATGTTCTGAAAATGCATTACATGAACACTTAGAGCTCTATATGCATTGGAAATACAGTTTTGCAAAGCATTATGAACAAAGTGTGATACATCCATGCAATGGGATAACCACACAGCAATGAACTATCAATGTGCTAAGAGAATGCAGTGAGGGTCTTTTGCTTCTCTCTCTCTTCCATCTAGTTATACAAGATACTCTAAAAAATACCAAATTATTCATACAGCAAGAGGATTGGTTGCCAGATTTTGGAAAGTAGAAGCGGGTGAAATGAGGCATAATGGAATTTTAGGGTAGTGACTGTTCTTTATAATACTGGAATTGAATATATATCTATATTTTAAAATCTGAAAGACAAAGCATGCATTCAAGTTACGATGATGACATCACTATCCCTTTAATTCTAGCGAAAGGGATACCTGAGAATACTTATACCACTTGCTCAATTCAAACAATGAAGCCTATTTATTGAAAGGAAACAAGAATACCAGCAAGTCGAGTGATTGTTTAAAAGAAGGATGCTCTCCAAAACCTTCTCTACTAGCAACTCAAATAGAAACTTGAGTCATATTGTTGCTGAATGACAGTGCTTTGTATCCTGAAATACCTCCCCTCCTTTAGGTTAGACAGCAGCATACTGCCAGATAGAAGTCAGGTCTGTGTGAGCCCTTCACCGAATTCCTTGGACTTGGAACAGAGCCTTGACCACCATCCCTGTACTGCCCCCCTTCCTTTTGTCCCCTTTTCTTGCCATTTCACCATCCCCGCAGCTCAGGCATTGCAGCTGTCCCAGCTGCCAGCCAGTTCCTCTCTCTCCGCAGTTGACATTGACTGCACAGCTTTCCCCTCTCTGGAAACTGTTCTCAGCACTTTGTGGACTTATGTGCATAGCTGATTACAAAGAGCCCATCCTTACCTCGTTTACCCTATCAAACATGCTGCTCACTCCAGACACGTCTCATATCTCCATCCATGTAGCCAGTCTCCTTTCTCCCAGTGCGTTTCATTTCTGTCTGACGCTGGCTGCAAGAAAGTGTGCACTTTCAGACTGGAAGCTCGCTCATCTTTCCTTTCTTTCTTTTTATAAACGTGGTTTACCTAATGTTTAGCATAATGCTGTGGCGTTTAGTTTCTGGGGCCCCTTAAAAGGTGGGCCTCTGGAAGACATACTAGATTGTCTTGGTACTTTAATCAAAGTGAGACGATCTGCCCACAGTCAGAGGAAGGGGCGCCAGTCTCTACTGAGTAAGAAAATAACGTGAACACTTTCAAGCTCACTGCCATGCCAGTTCTTTCCTCTGCTCTTTCAGTGGATGTTGTTGTGACCAGTTCTTCCACCTCCCAATGCCCATATGTCATTTCTGTCATGGTGGACTGAAACTGAAATTTTTTGAGTTGACTAAATCTCCTTTATACCTTGAGTTAGTTGAGTTGACTCATATATTTATTTTAACAGTGCAATATGAAATTAAGCCCATCACCCATCACTGGGTCATTTCATATTTACTCACTGAAGATGAGAAATATCTGGGCCAGTCACTGTGCAAAGTATCCTGGACCTAGAATTAAGTCTCAAGAAGCTCCTGCAAGACCCTTTGTCTCCCTGAGCCCCGGCTTCTTCTGTTGTAATGTGAGGCTTCACCTGAAATCTGAGGTCTCTCTCCCAACTCTTCAACCCTGAATTCCTTGTGGTTCCCAGTGATTGAGTTCCCACTAGACAGTCACTAATGCAGACATCCTCTATCAATACTGTAATTTCTGTCATGATGTATGTCAGTTCAGCATGCTGGAAACACATTTCAGAGTGACACTGTCACGCAGCTGGCCAAATGAATTAATACTCCCATCTGGACCAGCGCTTTTGGCAGCAGCAATGAGTGCTAATGTCACAGGACCCCAGCGTGATGAAACAGAAAATGTATCATTACTTTGTGCCAATGAAGCTGTTGGTTTCCCATTCTCCAGTCTCTCAGGCTCGTCGTTAACCCACACTTGCCCTTCTGTGTCACAAGGGGTAGTCAGTTTCACTTCTCCGTTGTTGTGTGTGTGTGTTTTGTTCTCACCTGCCTATGTGAACAGAAAATCAATAATTGTTTTTGGTCCATTTTGCTTTAGTGTCACAAACACCAATGTGTTTGCTGTGATTGAAACTTGCGTGGAATCAATCAGGGTCCTGGGAATCCCCAACAGTGTCTTCAGTGGTATGTGAGGAATTCTCTCCGCTTTTTGCTCTCTAGAGAAGAGCGATGTCTGCTAGCAATGAGAAATGGTCAGATCTGTTTACCAATCTCCTGTCCATTACAATGCTGCTCCAGCGTTGACATTCAGCTTGTTGGAGTTTGATGGATCATGACGTTTGGAGCTGGCACATAAAACTGTCACATGTCAAGGACTTCATCCTTCATTCTATTTTCTAGCTGAGGATGATATTGTTTGTGATTTGAGAAAGTCATGGTCACTTTAAAAAATTACAGCATTAACTGCTGAAAAGTCCCCAATACCACATGCTATGATTCTGCGTAAGTGGCATTTAAGGGTCTTCTAGACCATGGTATGAATTCTGCTTTCCAACCACAGTCTGGCAAGGCAAACATTAATGATGAACCAGAAAGAAGATACAATTGAGAAAGAAAGGGATAACTATGAACCATAAGAAAGGTGAATCCTAAAGGAATCCATTCCCAATACGTGGAACGACTAGAAACTCCCACAGAGGAAAGAGTGACATATTTTTCAATGCCCCAAACTAGGTATTGGCTTGGTAACTATGACATTCCTTCTTTATTCTTAAAGGAACTTGATATTCCATTTTCTTTGTTTGCTTCATGCAGAAAGTGATTTCCATTTGAGAGTGGAAGAATGCTCTTTTAGTCTTTCTCTGTTTATGGGCTGATAAATCTGTGTGTGTGTGTGCGCGCACACGTGTGCGCGTGTGTATATATTTGTGTGAGCATGCATGTAGAGGCCAGAAATCCGTGTCGGAGTATTTGCGTTTTGTTTATTTGTAGTTCATTCTGAACTACATGCTGCTTCAATGGGGCTATGATGAAATGCAAACAAAAGCAACCTAAGGGAGAGGGAGTTGATGTTTCACAGCGTGAGGGTATAGCTCATCTACAATTGCAGGGAAGATCACAATGGCAGGGTCATCTGGTCACACTGAGAGAGCAACATATGGACGTAAGACAGTACTCAGCTAGGTTTCTCCTTTTTACTTAGTCCTAAACTCCTGCTCAGGGAAGAGTGCCGACTCATGTCAACGGGTCCTCAGCCTTTATTTACCTCACCGATGTAAGTAAGATAATCCTTTGTTGGCATTCTCAGAGGTCCTTCCTCGAGGTGATTTCAGATGTTGTCAAGTGCACGCATCCCCACAGTTTTACTGTGTGGCCCAACTGGCTTTGAACTTGTGGCAATCCTCCTCTGAAAATCTTAAGTCTTTGGTATATCAAGTGGTACCCCACCACATTTGCTTCACTTGGACCAGAGAACATATAATAACATTCTGCTTTATCATTATACACAGCATGAAAAGAGCAATTCATTTTATGGTCCTTTTTCTGACAATGTGCTCATATATAATAAGACAGGAAGCTTTCTAACAACTTATACCTATACACATATATGTATATGTATATACACAAACATATACATATATTTGAGTATTTATATATATATATATATGCATACACATTTCTAGTCAAGTGACAAATTTGCATGCTGATAACCACCCACTGCAGTACTATGAGAAGTTCTGGGGAAACATGAGTGGAAATATGAATGGCTCCAGCTCTCTGGAAGCATGCACTATTAAAGGAAGAGGTAGATAACAAAAAGTAACACCAAGCACTTACATAAAAGGTATGTGTCCAGAGGACAAGGACTTCTAAATCAGGCTGAAAGGAGGTTGCTGGCTACATTTCATTCTGCTGTGAAATACTGGTAAATTGAACTAGGATAAAACAGATGAAGACAAACTATCCCCAAACCAACTGCTTACACATAAAGAAGCATACATGGCATATCACTCAAAGGTTAGAAATTTCTATTTTTCTTTTCTTTTTTCTTTTTTTATGTATGTATGGTGTGTACATGTGTTTGTGTGTGTGTGAGCGTGTGAGTGTGCATGTGTTTGTTTTTTGTGTGCAAGAGGGAATTGGAGTGTCTGTGGAGGGCAAAGAGTGACATCAGAAATCTGCCTAGATTACTCTATGATCTTATTCCTGTGCACTGGAGTTTCCCAGCCTCTGCCTTCTAGACTTGGAAGTGAAGTCCTTTGCCATACTCACCAACTATTTTTATAATGGATCTAGAGATTCTGAATTCAGGTTCTTTCTCCTGTGAGGCAGAGGCTTTAATTCCTGAGTCATCCCTGTGGCCCAAGACCAGAAGTTTCTGTGATTCCTCTGCTGAGGCAAAGGTCTGGCTGCAATCTCAGCTTGAAAGAGCAATGCCAAATGACAAGCCCTGCATGGACCCACAAGACGGGATTCTGTTCTGCAGACATAGAAGGGTTTCAGTATCAACTGGTATTTCTGGTTTTTGAAAAGATATCTTTTAGCGAGGAAACAAGTCATTTGTATTAACATCTAATTAACATCATAAATGAGTATTCTGTGACTCCAGATTTTCAGGACATTTAAAAGACTCACCACAATCTAGCTCTCCTTTCCAAAATGAAATGTCATACCCATTTTGAGTCATTCCGCTCTCTGCCTGTTAGTCCCTAGCAAACTCTAATCTCATTTTTATCTCAATGAGTTTACTACCCTGGAATCTGCATATAAATGCATCAGACAGCATGTGATCTACTAAGTCTGTGTTCTTTCCCTTCATCTAATGCTTTCAAGCTCTGTTCACAGCAGTACTTTGTTCCTTTTTATAACTTCACTTGTGCATGTGTTCTGATGTTTATTTAGCTATTGGGAGATAGGCACTTGATTTGTTTGCTGATTTGGGGTAAGAGTATGAAGTCCTGACCATTTAAATATAGTGCTCTTTGAATAACTATAGGTTATGGTTCCATAAACCAATGCTAAGTTTAAAAATATAAGGCAGACAATGGATTTAATATTCTTAAAGTTCCAAATGTCACAACTTAGCTGCACATCCCACTGCAGAATGGTCGTATGCTGGTTCTTCCTTTTCAGGGTGATGTGTCTATCTAGAAACCATAACTGGCAAGTACTTTCCAGAATGGCAAGAGACCAATACTAAATGTTCCCAGTCCAAGGTTAAATTCAAAATTGACAGATTGCCTCTAACATATACTGTTCACATTCACACTGTCATAGAGTCAAAGAAGTCCAGAGTGAAACCACTGTACCTCAGTAACTGGTTCTGTACATTTTTGTAAGAATATTTTTTTCAGTCTCTAGGGATGATATTATCAAGCTTCACAGTGATTATATGTTTAGCTTGTTTTGTAATTGCTGATGAGTTGGGTCATTACATGCGTTCTTTAATTGGTCAACTGAATATTTTCAGGTTAATGTAGAATTTATATTTTAGCACTATTAGCTTCCTGATCATTGTACTATATCATTATGATATTTTTAACATAATTATATAAAACTTTGCTTGATTGCTTATATTTGCACTTGTTTTTGTAAACTACAGTCTAACATTTGGAAAGATGTGTCATATGCTGAAAGATCATAATGATCTTTCAGAACTATAATAAATGTGCTTGAGACACACATGCATATATGATGCACACACACATATATATATTATTGAAGGAAAAAACTAAATGTTTTTATTGTTAATTTGATTCACTTCACCATTTTGTTTTACTGATATTTCATTCCAAAATATCAGTAACTATTTTTAGTCATGGACTATACAATTCTGAAAAATCAATTCCCTTTCCTTGCCCAATCTTTGTGAAATTTCTAGTGGCATAAAAAGATTCAAAAGTCAGATATCCAGAGGGATATAATATAAAAGGGGGGTGCATAACTTGTTTTGTGAAATCATATCGATATTCAATGTGCAGGTACTGTACACCAACCATCTTTGAAGACAAAGATAAGAAAGGAGTTTTTCATAATATCCTTGTGAATGTACTGATTCGGTGCCTCTGATGCTCTTTTGCTGAAGATCGGGTGGAAGAAGAGATTCCTTTGAGATGAAAGAACCTGTCAACGATCAGCTCCCCTGGGCATGTCAGCCTAAGTTGAAGCTCTGGTCCTTATTTGCGTTCTAGGTTTGCTTCAGTTCAGATATGCACTCATGGCATGGGTGTCTATTCTGCAACCAAAGTGCAGATAAATTTCTTGTCTTTTTGCACAACTGAGATTGTTACTTTATAGTCTAAAAGAATTCACAAATATAAAGTCTACCTAAGTCCAGAAGTCTGGGACACACCTTCCTCTCTCACTTTCCTATAGTACCACTTTGGAAATAGCTGTTGCATTTTAACTCCAGACCAGCATATTAGTGACACTTTTGATCTCTTCCCTCTCTACCCTTCTGCCATGTTGCCTCCTCCTCTCTTTCTTACCATCTCCTCCTTTCTTATTTCCATCATTGTTTTATGGCATCAGGTACTCAAAAAGGAATGTAGACCATGCATCACTCTTTCCAAATTACCAAGTAGGGAGTCTATAATTTCTAGTTAATAAGCTGAAGTAGATACCATACTTACTGAGAAAGATGAAACAATTAAATATGACTAATATCTGAGAGACGAATCAAGGGCAGGCTCCCTCATCCAGCCTCCATTGACCAGGAAACCCCCTGTCTGCTGCGTGGATGACAACATGCTCTCAAATGCCTACCATAGGAGTGAATAATATTGACATCCTAACTAGGCCTAAGTCCAGAAATAATTCAATTTCCTTCTGCATCTGAGAACATACTATCATAGAAGTCTTCCTTAAGTAATGTGATATAAAATCTCATCAAAGTAGAAAAGAGAGCTTTCATTTCTGTGACTAAGGCTAGAGTGAACACCTGCAAGTTGTGATACAGTCAGGCCACTCCAGTCTGGGTGCAAGCAGAGGGGGCAGAGTGAGTGCTTTTGGTTATGACACAGGAAACTGTACTCATCAGATGTTTGAGAAGAAAATACTAAGAATCTAATCCCATTAAAATCATCAATGAGTGGGCTGGAGAGGTGGCTCAGGGGTAAGCCTCTGCCTTGCAGGCAGAAGGTCCTGAGTTCAGATCCTAGACCCCATGTATAGATGCTGGGCAGAAGCTGGGGCGGCCTGCGTTTCTGGTCCTGGTAGGGCGGAGCCTGTGAATCCCGGGTCAGAATAAACAAGCAGGAGGTGGACAAGGTCCATGGTGGTTCCCGAATTTGTCCGTGGTTCTACACACACACACACACACACACACACACACACACACACACATAAACACACGCGCACACACACATACACACACAATTGAATAAATAATAAAAAATCATCAATGAATGCTTGAGAAAGAAGTGCCTGTGGATATGCAATCATTTCCCTTTGTACAAAAGACTTGGGCTTTTTTTTTTTTTTTTTTTACAAGAGAAAATAGTTCTAAGGAAATAAGGGCATGAGCATTTTTAAAATCTGAGCGAACTCAATAAACTTTCATTTTTCATTTGCCCTGATATATTCAAGTTAATTTATATGTCCATAGATAACCATGCACTGCTTTTATTAGTCACAAAAAATGCAATAAGGATGAGGGATACTAGTTACTGCTATAGCTCAATCTAATGCTCTTCTAAAGGAACATTGCAAAACATGTGGTTTGACTAGAACATGAAGCTTGGTTCACCTTTGCTTGAAATGAAAGATGAAAAGAAGTTAGAAAATGTATGCATGTGTTTGAAGTGAGGTAGGGAGAAATCTAAGACCATTTTCTTTGACATGTGGTCGAGGCTTCAGCAAAGCATAAGAGTACATTTGTGAATGGAAAAGGGAAATAAATTTTTGAAATGTTGCGTCTATTGTCTCCTCAGAACTATTGCACTTTTAGCCTTACTCTCCGTTTTGCTAATCAAAGCAAATGTTCATCAATATTGGATATGTTATACAAAGGATGGTTATTCATGAAATGGAGCACTTTGTTGCCTAAACAAAATTCAGCATGTATTTGCACATAGACATAGGAAAATTTTTGAGTGGGAAAGGACTAGAGTAACTTTCCCTATAATCATTATCTGTGTACGAGAGAAGACAAAACAAAGATGATAACAACACATATTTTTCCCAGGAAGACAAGCCAATCAATAGGGAAGAAAATGATGTTACTCAGACAGCTTGGAATTGGTCATCAATAATTTTGTAACTCTGAAGGAATTTCTACTAGTAACCATCAATATCATGCAATCACACAGATTTTTCTTGTATAAGTATGAATTAGGTTATATTTCAGATATTTCAAATGTTGAAGGTCTAACCTCTCTTTTTCCCACATTTTATTTTTTCCTATCATATAAGCTCAATAGTCCCTCAATGTGTCCCTTCCTCCTCCCCTTCCTAGACATCCCCTCTTGCACTCTCTCCCATTCTTCCCTTCCTTTCACCCCCTCCTTCTCTCCCCATCTCCCATTGCCTCTTTCTTCTTCCCTCCCATCCCCTGATGCATCCTTTTGTGTGAATGCCAAACCTCCCTCTGAGTCCTCCAACCTAGTGAGGGGTAAGGACTCAGTGGCATAGCCCAGATACCCTTCTTGGGCTCCCCACTAGTATGGGAACTCTATTATGACTGTTTAATCCCTTGCCTCTAGGGATCCTACTGCCTGGAGCCTTCTCCCCTGTGATCCATGCTAGACTTTGGGAGGTCGTTGACATGTCAGCCATTGTGCAGGTCAGGCAAAGTCCAATCCTGGCTGCTGCAGCCCTAACTTGTGTGGAATACCTTGCATATCATTGGTCCACCCCATCTTTAGCCTCTTACAATCTTGCCATCCCTTCTTCCACAAGAGGGGGAGATTTGGCTGGTCTGGTTCCAGGTGATTAATGTAGGGTCTTTGGTGTTCTAAATTATGGTTTGTTGTTGTTTTCGGTCTTGCTTTTCCTGCACCACCCTTGGCTGCATCCTGATTGGTATCGAAGATCACCTCCTAACCAAAGATAAAAGGCTGTTTAAATGAAGATCTTAATGGAAGATGGAAGAATAGGAGGACACAGCAGTTGAGGGTGGTGTCAGTGCCCCATTGGCAGGATGGTTACCATCTATCTGCCAGTCCCTATATCCTCCCTGATTGGTGAAAACAAATCTGTTTGGTGAGAATGAGCTGCATCAGATGTCTCACTACTTCCATGCAATACTTTACCATGGCCTATTTTTCTCTACTGAAACATGATCCTCTATGTCCTTATTTTTTTGAAGCTCTCCTTCCCCTTCCCTCCAGTTTATAATCCTTTGTGATTACCAAACCACTAACCTCTCTTCTGATGGTGCTATCTAGAAAAGGCTTTGCAGGCTTGTTGTCCATGAGGTCTTGAGTGTGGGCTTTGATGATGGGTTTATTGTTGCCATTATGACCATTTATTTACAAATTTGGCAATTTTTGTGAGCTCATATTTTGTTCTTGTTAATACATAAGAAGCAAAAATGCAATATAATGAGAAACAGAACTGGAACTGAAGCTGGGGCTACATATCCGTTGGTGAAATGTTTCCTCAGTAAGCACATGCCTGAAGTATACCCTGCGTACTGTAGAGACAGGAGGGTCAAGAGTCCAAGGGCATCCATGACTACGTAACAAGTTTGAAGCAAGTCTGGGTTAAATTAGATCCCATTTCAAAAAAAAAAAAAAGGAAATGAAAAGGAAACAGCGTTTTAAGACAATTTTAAAATAGAAATTTAAGAATAAGTACATTGACATTACAAACATTAGTACAATCATCATAAAAGCTTTACCAATGTGAGAAAAACAACAAACTATAGGAGATCAGGTGTGTTCAGGGTGGTGTGGCCATAGACCAAAAACAGCAAACTATAAGAAAAGATAAAGCATCATGAAAGTAGATATTTTTCAATGCACTTGGGCAGCGTTTTTCATGGTACCATATCTGCCAATGAACTGAGCTGAAAATTCATATTTTGTAGAAAAATGAAGCCTAACTCTGGTAACTTAAAAAAACTACACAAATGAAATAAAGACCCTTGAAATGGCCAAGGAATTTAAATACAAACCCAAGAAAGCTGAGTTAAATCCTAGGGTAGAAGGTAGAGAAACATGGTAGGAGGAGAGAATTGTCCCCTAAACCTCTGCATTCACATGCTGTGGCAAGGCACTCCTACTCCTCCTCTCTCTCTCATGAGTATTTAAAATAGTCTCAGATATTCATAAATTTAAAATTAAATGCACAGCATGTTGATTTTTAATGTTGTTTGACTCAAAAAGTTCTGCTGTCAAAATACAATTTGCTTATATAAAAAAAAGTTACCCAAAAAGTGTAATTTCTAGGATTCTGATTGGTTCAATACCAGTTGTAGAAAACCATTATATGGCAAATACAAAGATAAATACAATGGCAATTTTGTCAACAGTGGCAACAACAACCAAAAGAAGACAGAACCATAGACAGCGCATATGAATCTCTCCTGTCCCCCCGTTTAGAACGTTGACACACTCGACCTCCGTAGTCAAAAAACCAATACGATCATGAACATGCAGTTCTGCTGCACCACACGGAATGATTGCTGATGGTCAGAAGCAGCCAGGAGAAGTGCTTCCCACCCTCAAACATCAGTCCTACCCCACTAAAATATTGCCTATGTTACAGTAGGTGTCCAGACACATGAAGAACAAATATTACTTATTGGATTCAGTGGGAAACACACAAGAAGAGACCCTGGACTAGAAGGGACATTTGTCTGTCCCCAAAGGAATGGAAGTGACTTGATAGAAATGTAAGAAGCAGAATAATAAGAAAAATATTGTAATTACAATTTAAATAAAAAGTATAAAAAAGAAAAGTTAGATAAGTAAACTTACAAAGTTGGTTTTCTTGCATGTGTGCCATGATACGGGCAGCTGGTCCTCACTGGGGAAACAGGTAAAACAAAGATTATTGAACTGAATTTGGAGCCCTTAGGAAGGACAAAATGGGCAATGGTGGATGTTAAAAACTGAGATACAGCCCTTTCCCCACCCGCCGTCTGGGATGCGTGCAGTCCAGCCTGGACTCACCTTGATCTAGGTAAGCTCCGCGCCCGCCCATCCCCAGAACCTCAGGCAGCCCAAGGCACCCAGCTCCTCCCACCAGACAGCGGGAGCTGTGCCGGCCAGGGAGGACCCCCGTGGGACACGCCCAGCTCCCCAAGTTAAATAGCGCCCAGCCACCTCCACATCCTCCCTTTCCCCACCTGCCACTGGAACAGGCCAGCCGGGACTCACCGGGACCTAGATAAGCTCCGCCCCCACCCAACCCCAAAACCCCAGGCGAAATAATTCAGTTCAGTGAAAAACCCACAGAAATTGAAAGAAGGTCTTAAGAGTTAAAAGGACAATGCCCAAGTCAAAGTGCAAATCCATGAGAAACAACACCCAAGTAAACAAATCTCCCACTGAAGGAATTAATCCCATAATGTTAGACTCCAACCACAACAAACCCATGGAAAATAGGCAAGAAAGCCTGACACAGGATAACAACATGGTCATTACCATGTTCAATACTATGAAAGAGGAAATCCGGAGGAATTAAATAACTGCATCAAGTGCTTTGAAGAGGAACATAACAGACACTTGGAGGAGTTGAGAAAAACAGTTCAAGAAACAAAAACAGGCATAGAGCAGTTAAAACAGACTCATGCAGAGTTTAAAACTGAGCTAAAAGACAAGTTATCTTCAACTGAGAACTCAACAGATAGTCTTATCAGCAGAACTAACAAAGAAGAAAACAGAATTTCAGACCTTGAAAACAAAGTGGGAGTACTAACCAGCTCAATGGAAGAGGTTGTTAAAGGCCAAAAGATACTTGAGAGAAATATCCAGGAGATATGGGACACCCTGAAGAAGCCTAACATGCGTATTGATGGAATACCAGAGGAAGAATCTCAAAATACCACACCTGAGGAAATTTTTCAAATGATCACCAAGGAAAACTTTCCTTGTCTAAAAATAGAGAGGTCCATCCATATACAAGAGACATTCCACACCCCAAACAGATATGACCAAAATAGAAATTCGCCACAGCAAATAATAGTTAAAACACTCCACATTCAACATAAAGAAATGGTGCTAAGAGCTTCAAGGGAAAAAAAAAAAAAAACAAATCAGTTTTAAAGGTAAACCATTAAAATAACAAATGACTTCTCAGTCAAAACAGTAAAAGCAAGAAGAGCTTAGAGAGACATACCTAAAATAATGAATGAGCAAAAATGTCAACCCAGGCTGATAACCCCACAAAACTATCTGTCAAGGGAGAAAGAAAAATCTTCCAGCACAAAGACAACTTGAAGGGATACATGTCCACCAAATCAGACCTTCAAAAAATGCTATAAATGATACTCAAGCTTGAAGAAAAAAAAAGGCATATCCAGAACAGAAGGGAAGTATAACACCATTAAAAGTGAAGCAATATACTTATAAAAACTACTAAACATAATAAATGTCTGGAATTAAAAATAGTTTCTCCATTATAACAATAAATGTAAATGGAATTAATTCACCGATCAAGAGACACAGATTACAAACTTGGATTAAAAATCACAATCCATCAATCTGCTGCCTTTGGAAACCCATCTCACCACAAAAGATAGGCATGCTCTAAAAATAAAAGGCTGGTCAACAATTCTACAAGCTAATGGAAGCAGAAAACAGGCAGGGGTAGCCATTATGCTATCAGACAAAGTGGACTTCAAACCAAAGAAAATTATAAGAGACACGGATGGATACTACATTTTAGTCACAGGTACAATTCACCAGGAAGACTTCACAATACAGAACATATATGCACCCAATACGGGCCCCTCCACATTCATTAAGAAAACCCTACAGCATCTAAAGCAAGAAATCAACCCCCAAACGATAATTCTTGGGGACTTCAACACCGCCCTCTCAACATGGGATAGATCAACAGGTCAAAAGCTTAACAGAGACACTTTGGAACTTAATCAAACCCTTAAAGAAATGGACCTTACAGATCTCTATCGAACTTTTCACCCATGTACCAAAGAATACACATTTTTCTCAGCAGCACACGGAACTCTCTCCAAAATAGATAACATATTGGGCCACAAAACGAATCTACACATATACAAAAAAGTTGAAATTCTAACCTGTGCCCTATCAGACCACCACGGCCTAAAGCTGGACATCCACAACACATCAAACAAGAGAAAATACACTAACTCCTGGAAACTTAACAATAAGATGCTGAATGAGAACTGGATTCAGGAAGAAATTAAAAAGGAAATTCAAGATTTCCTGAAAGTGAATGATAATGAAAATACAACTTACCAAAATCTCTGGGACACAATGAAAGCTGTTCTAAGAGGTAAGTCCATAGCTCTTAATGCCTACATCAAAAAAATGGAAACATGAGAAATAAACAACTTAACAATGCAGCTTAAAGCTTTAGAGAAACTAGAGCAATCTGATCCCAAAAGTAGCAGAAGAGAGGAGATTAGCAAAATAAGGGGAGAAATATCTGAAATCGAGATTAAGAAAACAATAGAAAAAATCAACCAGTCAAAAAGCTGGTTCTTTGAAAAAATCAATAAGATTGATACACCTCTAGCTAAATTAACCAAAACCAGGAGAGAGAAAACCCAATTAACAAAATTAGAAATGAACATGGGGTTATCACTACTGATACCCAAGAAATCCAGAGAATTATAATATCATATTTCAAAAACTTATACTCTGTGAAGTTTGACAACACAAAAGAGATGGATGAATTTCTAAGTAAACACAACTTACCTAAATTGAATCAGGAAGTTGTGAATTATTTAAATAGTCCTATAACATATAAGGAAATTGAGGAAGTAATCTTGAATCTTCCCACCAAAAAATGTCCTGGACCAGATGGATTCAGCACAGAGTTCTACCAGACATTTAAGGAGTTAATAACACCAATACTCCTTAAACTGTTCCATCAAATAGCAAAGGAAGGGAAACTACCAAATTCCTTCTATGAAGCTGATATCATCTTAATCCCAAAACCTAACAAAGACTCACTTAAAAAAGAAAACTATAGGCCAATCTCTCTGATGAACACAGACGCAAAGATTCTCAACAAAGTTTTAGCAAATCGGATTCAAAAACATATCAAAAAGATTATTCACGGAGACCAAGTAGGCTTCATCCCCGGCACACAAGGTTGGTTCAACATACGCAAATCAATAAATGTAATTCATCATGTAAACCAGTCCAAAGTCCAAGACCACATGATACTCTTGATAGATGCAGAAAAAGCTTTTGACAAGATCCAACAGCCTTTTATGATCAAAACACTAGAGACAGTAGGAATGGAAGGAACCTTTATCAATATAATAAAAGCTGCATACAACAAGACCACAGCAAGGATTATGCTCAATGGGGAGAAAATGGAAGCATTCCCACTTCGATCAGGAACTAGACAAGGCTGTCCACTCTCACCACTTCTATTCAATATTGTACTTGAAGTCTTAGCTGAAGCCATAAGACAAGAAAGGGACATAAAAGGGATTCAAATCGGCAAGGAAGAAGTCAAGCTATCCCTATTTGCCGATGACATGATCTTATACCTGAGTGATTCCAAAAACTCCACCAGGAAGCTCCTGGAACTAATTCAGAAGTTCAGCAGGGTGGCAGGATACAAAATAAATGTGCAAAAATCAGAGGCCTTCCTATATGCCCAGAATGAAAGAAGTGAAAAAGCCTTGAGAGAAACAATCCCATTTACTATAGCCCCTAAAAAAATGAAATACTTTGGTATAAACCTAACCAAGGAGGTAAAAGACCTTTACAATGAAAACTTTAAAACCCTAAAGAAAGAAATTGCAGAAGACACCAGAAGGTGGAAAGACTTCCCATGTTCCTGGATTGGCAGAATCAACATCGGAAAAATGACCATCTTACCAAAGGCAATATACAAATTCAATGCTATACCAATTAAAATCCCAAAGCAATTCTTTAAAGAAGGTGACCAAACAATCTCAAAATTCATATGGAGGCACAAAAGACCCAGAATAGCAAAGACAATCCTGAGTAACAATAACACTGCTGAAGGTATTACCATACCGAACCTTAGTCTATATTACAAATCCATAGTTATAAAAACAGCCTGGTACTGGCTCCAAAATAGACACACAGATCAATGGATAAGGATTGAAGACCCAGATATAAGCCCACAAAATTACAGCCATTTGGTCTTTGACAAAGGGACCCAAAGAATCCAATGGAAAAAGGACAGCATCTTCAACAAATGGTGCTGGCAAAACTGGATCTCCACATGCAGAAGATTGAAGCTGGACCTGTACTTGTCACCATGTATAAGACTTAATTCCAAATGGATCAAGGACCTTGATATCAGGCCAGAGACTTTAAAAACCATAGTTGAAAGGATAGGGAACTCCCTTGAGCTGATTGGGCTAGGCCAACATTTCCTAAACAGACATCCAATGTCACAGTCACTGCTACCAACTCTCAGCAGTTGGGATTTTGTGAAATTAAAGAGCTTCTGTTCAGATAAAGAGATTGTAACACGAGCTCAAAGGCAACCCACAGAATGGGAGAAAATCTTTACTAACCACATATCTGATAGAGCTCTACTGTCCAGAGTGCACAAAGAACTTAGAAAACTAAACACCAAGGAAACCAATGGCCCATTTAAAAAATGGGCCCTGGAACTTAAAAGAAATTTTACCAGGGATGAAATTAAAATGTGTAACAAATATCTTAAAAAATGCTCCACTTCCTTAGCCATCAGGGAAATGCAAATCAAAACTTCCCTGAGATATCATCTCACCCTGGTCAGGATGGCAAAAATCCACAATACTAACAACAACAAATGCTGGAGAGGATGTGGAGAGAGGGGAACTCTCCTACATTGCTGGTGGGAGTGCAGGCTCATACAGCCACTCTGGCGAGCCATCTGGAGATTCTTAAAGAAATTAAAGATTGAAATGCCATATGACCCTGCTATTCCACTTTTGGGAATAACCCCCCATACAGTAGAGGTTCACCTCGATAGCAGAAGCACAACCATATTCATAGCAGCACTCTTTACAATAGCAAAGTCATGGAATCAACCCAAATGTCCAACAGTTGACGAGTGGATAAGGAAACTGTGGTACATCTATACAATGGAGTACTACTCAGCCATCAAAAATGATGAATTACTGGAATTTGCTAGGAAATGGATGTCATTAGAAACAATTATATTAAGTGAAGTATCCCAGACCCAGAAAATTAAGCGCCGTATGTACTCCCTAATAGGTGGCTCCTAATACCAAACCCACCCAGCCCATCTTGAGACACTCATAGGTAAATCTATGTATTACCTACAGTATTTGCAAGGATTATGAACAGGAGGGATGGGGTTGGAGGGCCACACCAGAAACAAGGAGAGAGGGGACCATGTTACAGTAGAGAAAATAGGCCTCCATCAAGGACTGCAAGAAAGTAACGTGACACCTAGTTAAGTTCACAATTCGTTCCTGATCATTTACAACTAAGGGGGTATGAACTCAACAGAAGGGGAGGGCATATAGTCTGGCAGATTAAAAAGTAACCATTTTGCAAATGGGTGATTGACCCTTCCCATTTCCAAATGCCATATGACCCTGCGATTCCACTTTTGGGTATAATATTACATCTACCCTTGAATGTGCTCTTATAATAAGACTCCAGTTTAACAGCTTTCTTTCTCTGGCCAGAGGGTGACATACAGTGCCAATTACCATGGAGTGAAGGGCATTGCAGGAGCAACAAAACTGCAAAAGAAAATCAACAAACCACTATCCAGAACTTCAGAGACTCTATATCAACTACCTAGAACTAGGCCAGACAAATCTCTCCCCATCCTGAAGCTCAGGGACATTTGCGGAAGAGGGGGCGGTAAGAGTGTAAGAGCAAAAGGATGGGAGGAGCAATGATTTGCAAGATACTCCACAGTAGATAAGGCCGAAGCAATCATAAATGGACATTGCATGCCCGGCGCAATGTCCAACACACTATTGACCTCACAAAGTCTAGCATCTGCTAAAGGCCCCAAGATCCTTGGAGGCAAGGGATTGACAGCCACAGTAGTGTTCCTATGCTTAAGGGGAACACAGGAAACGGTTCAGGGAAATGCCACTGGGTCCGTGTACGTCATTGGAGAGGAGGGCCCAGAGGAGGGTCAGGCATGCACAAGAAAGGACTCTGGGAATTGGGGCAGGAGGCACGTGGGAGATGGGGAGGGAGGGGTGAGGGGAGGGGAGGAAGGGGTTCAGGGGGAGGAGGAGGGAGGGAGGGAACTGGTGTACTTATTAAGTTTGTATGAGCTGAAATAATAATAAAAATGTATTAAAATATAAAAAAATAATAGGAATGGAAAAAAAAATCACAATCCATCAATCTGCTGCCTTTGGAAACCCATCTCACCACAAAAGATAGGCATGCCCTAAAAATAAAAGGCTGGTCAACAATTCTACAAGCTAAAGGAAGCAGAAAACAGGCAGGGGTAGCCATTATGCTATTGGACAAAGTGGACTTCAAACCAAAAAAAATCATAAGAGACACGGATGGATACTACATTTTAGTCACAGGTACAATCTTCAGGAAGACTACACAATACTGAACATATATGCACCCAATATGCCCCCCCACATTCATTAAGCAAACCCTACAACATCTAAAGCGAGAAATCAATCCCAAAATGATAATTCTTGGGGATTTCAATACTGCCCTCTCAACGTGGGATAGATCAACAGGTAAAAAACTTAAGAGAGACACTTTGGAACTTAATCAAACCCTTACTGAAATGGAAGTTACAGATCTCTATCAAACTATTCATCCATGCACCAAAGAATACACATTTTTCTCAGCAGCAGACAGAACTTTCTCCAAAATAGATCACATATTGCACCACAAAACGAATCTCCACATATACAGGAAAGTAGAAATTCTAGCCTGTACCCTATCAGACCACCACGGCCTAAAGCTTGACATCCACAACACAACAAGCAACAGAAAATACACTAACTCCTGGAAACTTAACACTATGATGCTGAATGAGAATTGGATTCAAGAAGAAATTACAAAGGAAATTCAAGTGAATGATAATGAAAATACAACTTACCAAAATCTCTGGGACACAATGAAAGCTGTCCTAAGAGGTAACTTTATAGCTCTTAATGCCTACATCAGAAAAAAGGAAACATCAGAGATAAATAACCTAACAATGCAGCTTAAAGCTTTAGAAACACTAGAGCAATCTGATCCCAAAAGCAGTAGAAGGGAGAAGATTAGCAAAATAAGGGGAGAAATATCTGAAATCAAGATTAAGAAAATGATGTAGAAAATCTACCAGTCAAAAAGCTGGTTATTTGAAAAAAATCAATAAGATTGATACACCCCTAACCAAATTAACCAAAAGCAAGAGAGAGAAAGCCCAAATTAACAAAATTAGAAATGAAAATGGAGTTATCACTACTGATACCCAAGAAATCCAGAGATTATACCATCATATTTCAAAAACTTATACTCTGTGAAATTTGACAACACAAAAGAGATGGATGAATTCCTAAGAAAACACAGCTTACCTAAATTGAATCAGGAAGTTATGGATTATTTAAATAGTCCTATAACATATGAGGAAATTGAGGAAGTAATCTCAAATTTTCCCACCAAAAAATGTCCTCAACCAGATGGATTCAACACAGAGTTCTACCAGACATTTAAGGAGCTATTAACACCAATACTCCTTAAATTGTTCCATCAAATACCAAAGGAAGGAACACTACCAAATTCCTTCTATGAAGCTAATATCATCTTAATCCCAAAACCTAATAAAGACTCACTTAAAAAAGAAAACTATAGGCCAATCTCTCTGATGAACACAGATGCAATGATTCTCAATAAAGTCTTAGCAAATCGGATTCAAAAACATATCAAAAAGATCATTCACGGGGATCAAGTAGGCTTTATCCCAGGCACACAAGGTTGGTTCAACATACGCAAATCAATAAATGTAATTCACCATATAAACCAGTCCAAAGCCCAAGACCACATGATACTCTCAATAGATGCAGAAAAGCTTTTGACAAGATCCACCAGCCCTTTATGATCAAAACTCTAGAGAAGGTTGAAATGAAAGGAACCTTTATCAACATAATAAAAGCTGTATAAAACAAACCTTCAGAAAGGATTATACTCAATGTGGAAAAACTTGAAGCATTCCCGCTTCTATCAGGAACTAGACAAGGCTGTCCACTCTCACCACATCTATTCAATATTGTACTTGAAGTCTTAGCTGAAACCATAAGACAAGAAAGGGACATAAAAGGGGTTCAAATCGGTAAGGAAGAAGTCAAGTTATCTTTATTTGCAGATGACATTATCTTATACCTGAGTGATCCCAAAAACTCCACCAGGAAACTCCTGGAACTAATACAGAAGTTCAGCAGGGTGGCAGGATACAAAATAAATGTAGAAGAATCAGTGGCATTCCTATATGCCCAGAATGAAAGAAGCGAAAAATCCCTGAGAGAAACAATCTCATTTACTATAGCTCCTAAAAAAAATTAAATACCTTGGGATAAACCTAACCAAGGAAGCAAGAGACCTTTATAATGAAAACTTTAAAACCCTAAAGAAAGAAATTGCAGAAGACATCAGAAGGTGGAAAGACCTCCTGTGTCCTGGATTAGCAGAATCAATATCATAAAAATGAGCATCCTACCAAATGCAATATACAGATTCAATGCTATACCAATTAAAATCCCAAAGCAATTCTTTAAAGAAGTTGACCAAACAATCTCAAAATTCATATGTGTACACAAAAGACTCAGGATAACAAAACAATCCTGAGTAACAAAAACACTGCTGGAGGTAACACCATACCAAACCTTAGTCTATACTACAAATCCATAATTGTAAAATCAGTCTGGTATTGGCTACAAAATAGACACACAGATCAATGGATAAGGTTTGAAGACTCAGATATAAGCCCACACAATTACAGCCATTTGATCTTTGACAAAGGGGCCCAAAAAATCCAATTGAAAAAGAACAGCATCTTTAACAAATGGTGCTGGCAAAACTGGATCTCCACATGCAGAAGATGAAAACTGGACCCATACTTGTCACCATGTACAAGAATTAATTCCAAATGGATCAAGGACCTTGATATCAGGCCAGAGACTATTAAAACCATAGTTGAAAGGGTAGGGAACTCCCTCGAGCTGATTGGGCTAGGCCAACAGTTCCTGAACATACCTCTAATAACACAGTCACTACGAACAACATTCAACAGATGGGATCTCGTGAAATTAAAGAGCTTCAGTTCAGATAAAGAGATTGTAATTCGAGCACACAGGCAACCCACAGAATGGGAGAAAATCTTCACTAACCACATATCTGATAGAGAGTTCTATTATCTAGCGTGCCCAAAGAACTTAGAAAACTAAACACCAAGGAAACAATTGGGCCCATTAACAAATGGACCTTGGAACTTAAAAGAAACCTTACCAAGGATGAAATTAAATATCTAACAAATATCTTAAAAAATGCTCCACATCCTTAGCCATCAGGGAAATGAAAATCAAAACTTCCTTGAGATATTGTCTCACCCCTGTCAGCATGGCAAAAATCCACAATACAAACAACAACAAATGCTGGAGAGGATGTGGAGAGAGGGGAACTCTCCTACATGGCTGGTGGGAATGCAGGCTCATACAACCACTCTTGCGAGCTGTCTGGTGATTTATTAAAGAAATTAAAGATTGAAATGTCATATGACCCTGCTCTACCACGTTTAGGAATAACCCCCCATGCAGCAAAAATTCACCTCGATAGCACAAGCACGACCATGTTCATAGCAGCACTGTTTACAGTAGCAAAGTCATGGAATCAACCCAAATGTCCAACAGTTGATGAGTGGATAAGGAAAATGTGGTACATCTATACAATGGAGTACTACTCAGCCATCAAAAATGATGAATTAATGCAATTGCTGGGAAGTGGATGGAATTAGAAACGATTATACTGAGTGAAATATCCCAGACACAGAAAATTAAGCGCCATATGTACTCCCTAATAGGTGGATCCTAGTACCAAACCCACCTAGAGACACTTAAAGATTATAAATAGAAGGGATGGGGAAGGAGGGCCCCACCAGAAACAGAGGGGACCATGTTACAGCAGAGAAAATAGGCCACCATCAAGGACTGCAAGTAAGTAATGAGACATCTGATTACGTTCACAGACTTTCCTTCTTGATTATTTCCAACTGATGGGGTACGGTCTTACTAGAAGGGAGGGCATATAGGCTGCCAGATAGAAGGTAACCATTTTGCAAATGGGTGATTGACCCCTCTCTCACCGTGGTCTCCTACTTCTATTCCATCTACCTTTGAATACACTCTTATAACAAGATTCTAATTGAACAGGTTTTTATCTCTGGCCAGGGGGAGACATCGAATACCCATCAGGATGGAGCCAAGGGCATTGTAGGAACAGCAAAACTGAAAAAAATATCATCAACAAACCATAATTCAGAACATCAGAGACTCTATATCTCTCCCCATCCTGAAGCTCAGGGAAATTTGTGGAAGAGGGGGCGGTAAGATTGTGAGAGAGCACAAGGATGGGAGGAGTCATGATATGCAAGATTCTCCACACAAGTTAGGGCCGAAGCAATTGTAACAGGACTCTGCATGATCTGCGCAATGACCAACATATCATTGACCCCTCAAATTCCAGCATGGACTAAAGGCACTAGGATCCTTAGAAGCTAGGGATTAACAGTCACAATAGTGTTCCTATACTTAAGGGGAACACAGGAAAGAGTTCTAGGAATTGCCACTGAGTCCTTACATCTCATCAGAGAGGAGGACCCAGAGGAATAACCCCCCATGCAGCAAAAATTCACCTCGATAGCACAAGCACGACCATGTTCATAGCAGCACTGTTTACAGTAGCAAAGTCATGGAATCAACCCAAATGTCCAACAGTTGATGAGTGGATAAGGAAAATGTGGTACATCTATACAATGGAGTACTACTCAGCCATCAAAAATGATGAATTAATGCAATTGCTGGGAAGTGGATGGAATTAGAAACGATTATACTGAGTGAAATATCCCAGACACAGAAAATTAAGCGCCATATGTACTCCCTAATAGGTGGATCCTAGTACCAAACCCACCTAGAGACACTTAAAGATTATAAATAGAAGGGATGGGGAAGGAGGGCCCCACCAGAAACAGAGGGGACCATTAAAGGATGCTTCAGAGATGGAGGTACTGGGCATTGGGGGAAAGGGAAGGAGGGGGGAAAGGAAGGGACAAATCGGGGAACGAACAGGGAGGTCCAGGGAGGGATGGAAGGAGGAAGGGGAGAGGGGTTCCTATTATATTTGTATGAGCAGAAAAAAAAAGATGAAAAAAACCCAAAAAACTGAGATACAATATGAGAAATAGTGGGTTGTGATTGGTCACATAATTTCTGTTCATGCATGAAAATATCATTAATAAACCTGTATTATAGAGTGAATATACTATAAATAAAGCAAATCCAACATTCTGAAACTAAAATTTAAATAAATAAAATTGCAAGATTCTAGGAAAATAAATGAGTGAAAAAGGAATAAAATCATAATAGCATTATAACAAAGTTAATATGACAACTAAAATTATGTATGACTGGAGGCCAAAATTTAAACTTAGAATTACTTAAAATTGAGAATTACTAGAACTGTCAAGAGAAAAACATGGAAAATTTTATGTTTACAAAAATATCTTCAAGAAAGTATTAAGCAAGAAAAAGATGTGGCCAAAGATATTTAACAAGGTATTACTATCAGGAAAATACCATACCATAATGTTTGAAATATCATGAAGAAATAAATGTGAATGAATTTTACTAGAAAACACTCACAAGGGCATACGTGAAAGAAATATTAGCTGAAGTAAAGTGTTGGAGATGACTATCAATAATAAAATTCTATTTCAGTAAATTATAGAACCAGAAAATCAAAATGCAATGGTTACTGAGACCTGAGATTTTTAAAATTAGATATATTTTTAGTTACATATGGATGAATTATTAATATTACATATGATAAATAATCACAATCAGGCAAATGCTAATTTGATTAATTTTAAATTAATCATAGAAAATGTCCTCTATATATACAAGAAAATAGTCAACATATATGGAATAAGTTATTTAGGTCATGGTACAAATATAGCCTGCTAGCTGGTAGGAACTTATAAAAATATTTAATTTTAGTATTAAAATAGAAAACAGCTATGCTAATATCGAAATCTGTCCTAAATGCTCAGCGAAGCTCATTTTGTCATCATCTTGCCTTCCTGGACACAACCCCATTTGCTCTTCAGGTAAATGCTCTGGCTGATTGGTACTCTGCAATACAGAAGCAGAGTTGTTCAAAGTTTCCTCATGAAGCTCACAGAACTTGACAATTAAAAACTCCGGAAAAAAAAACTCAGGAAGGGACTGGAGAGATGGCTCAGGGGTTAAGACTTTGCCTCATAAGCAAAAGGTCCTGAATTCAGATCACAGGTCCTATTTAAAACATCAGGCAGAAATGACTTGCACTTCCCGCCCTGGGGGTTGGAGCCTGGGAAATGATTGAGTGAAGCAAAAGGGAGGTAGAATAATCCAGAATGATTCCCAAAGTCATCCTTGGTCCTCCACAGGGATACACAGTGCCTTCTGACACACAGAGAGAGAGCGTGAGTGAGAGACAGAGACAGAGACAGAGACAGAGACAGAGAATAAATAATAATAATAATAAAAAGCTCAGAGAGGTCTGTTTAGTGAATGAATAAATCTGAACCTTTTTTTGCGAGGAATTGCAATGGATTAATTTTTTTAAGTGCTGGGGTTTTTAGAAGAATATAAAAGCAAACAAAATTTGACAATTGTACTGAGAGGAAATAACTAAAATTTAATTAAAAAGCAATTTGATGCACGAAGCGTAATTACAGCAAGAAGGTTTTAATAGCGTATTTTAAATTGTCGATACTCATTATTTTAGTTTTTGTTTCCTGTCTGTGTGATAAAATGACAAAAGTGTGAGAGAGGAAGGGCTTACTGTGGCCATTATGACAGAAGCAGAAAACAGACACTCCGTGCTCTTGTTCATTTCGTCTTCTTCAGCCCAGTGTCCCAGCATGGACAGTAGTGTTTCCCACACTCGACAGTTCTTCCCAGTAGAAGAAAACTACACAAAGTAACCTCCCACAGGCAGGTTCTATGGCCCATCTCCCAGATAATTCTAGATGTCATGAAGTTTGAAATTATTGATTAGAATTAACCATCACAATCCCAAAATACTCAGACCAGTAAGAATGATTTAAAATCAAGAAATGATTAAGGGCTTCTGAGATAGATTAGCAGGGATCAAGCTTGCTGACAAAGATTGTCCCTGAATTCAAATGCCAGAAGCCTGCATATTGAACGGAGAGAACAAACCTGCCAAAATGTTCCTATGATCTGCCTCCATCCAGTGGCACAACATTCATTGGCCTGCTTCTCTTCCTCTTCCTCTTCTTCCTTCCTCAGATAAATAGATAATAAATGAAATAATAAAGCCTGTATATATATATGAAAAGAAATGTTTAAATTAAATGATAATACTGAATTGTAGAACAATATAACATTTTCAGAGAATATCCTCTTCATCTATAATTGATCAAAATCAAGCCATAAAATATCCTTAGTGTGGCTCTTAATCTCAGCCTGAGAAACAATATATACAAGTATCACTGAAAAATATTCTAATGAAACTTCATAGGTAGGAGTTCCACTAATAATTATCATACTTCTGAACTTGAGTGAACATTAGTATGTGTGGGAAATTATTAGGAGGTGCAGATAAGTATCCTAATCGGCTGAATTTTCCGATCAAGTTACTTTAGGTAGACAGAAGCACTCTTAACATTAGTGAAACTGCCCCATGGACTGGGCTCTTGGCCTAAATAAAAACAAAAAAGTTACTGGGGCACCAGCACTCAGCCCTATCTGCTTCCTGCCCTTGGCTGTCATGCGACCAGCTGCCTCCTGCTCCTGTTGGCATGCCTTCCCTGCCCACATGGACTGCTCTGAAGTTTAAGCGAAAATAAAGAGTCCCTCTCCAGATTACTTTTTGTCAAGTGAAGGATCACAGGAGCTATATACTCACCATATGCCAGGTCCTTGGCTCAATCTCAAGCCCCAGAAGCAAATAAATAAAAATAACCAATATATGTCAATCTTTTACACACATATGACATATATGTGAGCCCCTTCCTTTGTGTGTGTGTGCGCACGCGTGTGTATGCGTGCTGCGTGTAGGTTCCCAGCATGTGTATAAGCCAGATGTTAACCTTGGGTATCTTCCTTCTACTGTGACTTTTGAGACAGTGTCTCTCACTAAACTTGGAGCTCATCTATTACATATAATGGCTGGGCAGTGAGTCCTTGGGGTCTTACTGTCTCTTCCTCTCAGTGCCCATACACCTACATTTTTGTATGGGCAAGAACATATCCTACTCAGGTTCAACTCATAGCTGTACAGCAAGTATTTTAGAGTGAGCCATCTTCTCAACCCCGTCAACACTATTATGTGTCAGCTAATAATAAAGGCTTGAAAATGTGTTCCATTTGTAGAGAGGATAAGACAAAATCAAGGTACATCAAGACATCAGTGAAGATTCCAGAGTTAAATAACTCAGTACACTGGTCACTGTGAGAAAAGTGAATGTCCTTTTTCAATGTTGGTGGGAGTAGAATTCATACAAACTCCATAGAGAGAAAATTGGAAATCATGTGAAATTAACCCACAGACAACCCTTTTCGCCCAATACTTCCACTCCAGAAATGGATTCTACACATGCATTTGTGACCTGCGGTCAAGCACACAATGTTTTTTCAATAAAGTAAAAGCATTGTTCTAATTGACATAATGGAAGTGTCTGTATGTCCAGCGGTGGAGTGTTTTCATATTTCTAACATGCATGAAGTGAGAGTTAAGACAAGGGCATATCTACAGTGTGGTTCAGTATCAAGTATGCATATATATGGCACATATGTTTTTATTATTCTGAGATATAAAATATGTTGTCTAAGTATAAGATAAAATAAAATAAAAATGCCTATTACTTTCATGAGAAGCCAAATTGCAATGTTCAAAATCCTCAAGGAATAAGAGAAATTTCATTTCAGATGTCAGCTCAAAATTCCTTCAAAATTAAACAGGCCTGTGTTTAACTAAATCTATATTGTTCTCTTTCTGAATCTAGAGTTCTCAATGTCAACAAGGGCTCATTGGGAATCATGAGATACATTCTAATTCTTCCTTTGGTCAAGTAAGATATTGAAATTCTTTCTCAGCTGAACAAGGAGTTGATTATTTAATAACTTATTTTTTCTAGAAATCCCCACAAACTGAACCAATTTTTTAATAACATAGTCCCTGTTGGCAGGGAATTGTATATTTAGGGCTTTTTTAGAACATGAATTTGCTATGACCAATAGAGCAAAACAGCATTTAAAATATGCATTTTCTCTATGGAAAATATGCATCTGTACAAATGGATGCTTATAATAAGCTCAGGACTGAAAATGAATCTCAGATACCTATTATTCATTATAAAGAGTCCCTCTTTCCCAATACCCACCAATCTTGCTGTTGGGAAATAAATATCAGCTTTAACTATATCTACACATAAATTGAAATTGGTGACATGTGGTTTATTTTTCTTAACATTTTTTCTATTCTCTTTTTTTAATGTTGCATGCTTGAGAATAGTGAATTTATAATATTTTCACCCCTTAGTCCCAAATCCTTTTCCCCTTGTAATCCTTCATCTCCTCTGCCAGACCCTCCTATTTACAAATCTTTTCATATGTGTGCCCTACTGTGTTTCATCTAGTTTGTCTTCGATGGCGTATGCCTGAAATGATTCATACTCAAGCAAGTATCATAGATCAATGGATGTACCATTTCTTCCCCATCAGAATTAGTCCTCATCAGTCTCTCAGAGAGATGTGGAATCTCTTGAGGTCTTTTGCTTTCATGGTGAGGTGCTGATAAAATAGTTCCCTTACAATTCTTGCATAAGTATACATATCCTGCCATGAAAACTTATGTATCACAACCCTGTCATTTCCAGGAGATAATGTCTGGCCCACCATTGTTCCACTTCAGAATCTTACTACCTTGCTGCCTCTTTTTCTGCAATGTTCCTTGGGCTTTGGGGGTGATATGAAGTTTGTTTTTCTTCCTGTTAAATGTATGTTTTCTACTTTCCAAGTGCAGCATGAAAATTATTTAAAAAATAAAAACCTTTTATGTAGAGGTATTTCCATAACTAATGTTAGGGATTTTCTTCAACCAGGATCCAAATATATGCAAACAGTTCAGTGACTCTACACGGAAGTAGAACAACTGTTCAGCAGATGAAGAAGATGTGTATGAACTGCTGAAACTCCTCCCTCTAATTTTTCTCACAATTTAGGCGACAGAATATTCATAATTGCAAGGAAATCTCCCAACTTTAGGGAGTTCATCTACTTGAGTTTAAAATTAGTCTGCAGATGTTGAATGATCTCACCAGTTTCTTAGCCTTCAAAAACAAGGTTAAGAAGCATCATACAGGAGCTAAAGAGAAGGCTGAGAGGTTAAACCTTAGCTTCATGAGCAAAAGGAACTGACTTTGGATCCTAAATCCTATATAAATGCTCGAAGGAGAAATAGTGGTGGTCTGCGCTTTGGGCCCCGAAAAGAAGAATCTGGGTAATCCCAGATCAAAATATTAAGGAGATAGAGCAATGAAGGATAATTCCCAAAGTCACCTTTGAGCCTCCAAATACACCTACACATGTATATACTGGCAGCTATACGAATGCAAAAAAAAAAATCATCCATAAGCATTATCTATCGGCCTCCATAGGCAAAGTCACACTCACATGCCAGACATAATGTTCTTTAAACCTAGAGTCTTGTTTTAAAGTCTCCAGCATTTTGAAGTTGAAGTGGATCCTAGACATCTCCACATCAAGTATATAGGTTATGTAAGAGAAAATATGCAATTCCCAAAAGTTTTTGGCTCTTAGCCTTGATACCGAACTGAGTGCATAAGTCCAGAGTAGGACAGCCAAATCCCAGGTTCTCAGTCTTCTCCTCCACAGCAGTAAACTCTCATAACAGCTCCATCAAAATGCCATCACCATTATCTGTTGAAAAATATTTTTGGATCCCAGAACTCATTGCAACTTTTCATCACTTCAGCATAGAAACACCCTTTTTTGACCTAATTGTATAATAAATTAATGAGAAAATGATTGAAAATGAAATATTAGTGTTACTCTATTTAACAGAATCCTTATAAGGTATCTTGTTAGGGTGAGAAACAAAAAGCCAAAGAAAAGAAATAAGAAATTGTGTGATTGCTTAAATTAAAAAGAAATGTTTAGTTTTTTCTCATGTACTTTGAAAAAGATTAGCCAAGAAACTAGAACAAAAACTATGGCAAGAGTACCTAAGGAGAGAGGAAAGTACCATATAGGTTAAACAAGCAGGGATGAAGGGAATAATGATTAAAATGTAGGGGGTAGGGAAAAAAACATACGGAATCCATTATATTACAAACCACTTTAAAAAACATAAAACAGTTTGAAGCAACACATCTCTGTACACATGTATGTATAGAATTGGCAAGGAAATAGAATTATAGATAATTTATTGTTTAAATCATGATACTTTAGTAAAATAGAGTGGAGTTCTTTCCTTTGGTGAACTATCATTATCTTAGTCTTCTAGTTAGTTTGCTCCTTTATTAATTTGTTGATTCTTTTCTGCTCAATTATCACTGAACTGCGATCTGGCATCATCTATTTCCTACATGTAGGTATTGATTAGGAACTAACCTCACACCTATCTAGAATGACTCTACTGTCTCTATTTCATCCATATATGTATATGTACATATTCATATACATGTATGTGTACATATATGTATGTATGTGATTTAGTGAACATCATCCATGTGCATCTCTCCTATCTTAAATAGAAACTAATGAATCAACCTTTTTGACTTGGCCTAGAATCCCAATCACTGAAACTGCTCTTAAATTGTCCATCGTCCCTCTTGAACCCTTCACTTGATCTTAGCCAAAAGGACAGGACGCAATTCTGCTTAACTCTTTCAAACACAGTACTTGTCCACAGTCTTCCCCTAAGACTGCTTTCCATGGGAATTGAATTATTCCTAGTTTGGTAAACTGGGCTTTATAATCAAAACACTTGCCTCAGTTCAGTAAATACAATGGAGTTTTATACAATGGTGCAGAACTATACAGGAATTTCAGACTGTGTGGGCTCAGGTCCCAGCCGTCGCTGATATGAGGTGTGAGCTTGGGCAAATTAGCATTGCTTTCTAGTGTCTCTTCTTGTATAGGCTGTAGACAGTGATGCCCACACAGTAGTGTGGATTAATGGCTATCATATGCAAAAAACTCCAAATAGCATTATCTCAACCTTTCTTTCATTCAATTATCAAGCTGGATCATAGGTAAAGTGATGAGAATAGACATTATTTTTGTTTAATTACAACTTTGGAGAAGAGGAAGGTCCTGTATGAATTGACCTCAAAGTTTTGACATAATACAAAGTGTTGGAGATGGAGCGAGGATGCTTTGCACTGTGGGAGAGGCCAGGACAGATTATTCAATTGCTAATTGCTTAGTTGTAATAGGACCTTCAGAGTCCACTTTCCTATTCAAAGGCTTGGCTAGCACAGAAAGCAAGAGCGTGCTCCCAGTAGGTCATGCCATGTGACTTCCTTCTCCAAGCTCCCCTCTCTCCCACAGCCTAGAATGGAACCAAAGAAAAGTGAGGCAGAGAAGCAGTCACGCCCTGTGTTCTGCCTCCTGAACGTGCGTGAGGCTATACAATGCCTTTCTATATCCCTGTGGAAATACAATAATTAGCTGAACAAGGGACTCTGCTGCCTTTCGGTGACCTTGAGATTAGGGTTGAAAATCTACTGAGGATGTCAAGCACATTTCTCAGTGCTGCCTGCGGGAAGATGAGTGAGACAAGATCACGTGGGACGGCGGACTCCAACAGGATGCTGACTCCAGCCTACCGACAGAAGACGCCGTCCAAACCAGATTGTCTCCCATTTATTGGGGAGTTTACCTAAAATTATTGAAACAATAGCAAAATTGAAAATCTTCAGTTATTTTCAAATGTCTTTAAGCTCTTAAAACCTGAAATTTAAAATCTGAAATTATAAAATATGAAAAATATCATGGAGTTGGATATTGTCAAAAAATTATTGTGTGGTTATGTATTATGGATTATTATCAATTCTTCATGATAACTATCTGATCTGATTTTACTATTTACAGACAAATACTGTATATAAACTCTGCTCAGCTTTTATCTGCAGCCTCACTGGTTCTGAGTTCTAACAGGTTTTTTTTTTCTCAGAAATAAATAAGGGGTTCCAATTTTTCAGATAAACCAAAGCATAGACTTACATGTGTGTGCACCTTTATGAAAAGATTACTTTCATGTAGAAGTGATTTTTATGGAGTATTTTTATTTGTCTTTCAATGAGACTTGCTTCTTTACTGTAAAAGACAGAAAATATCTAGGATTTCCAAATAATTTGATCTCATATTGAAACCTCCCCCAAACAGACTTAAAAATGTCAAAAGATCAAAAAGTCAGATAGCACACATGCACTCATGCATGCATGCGCTCACATGTGTGCACGTGCGTGCACACACACACACACACACACACACACATACATGCACACATACACACGCATGCACACACCTGAAATCTCTGAGTGTTAAATCGTATAAAAACCTGTGAGATGAACTCAGCTTTCTGATTTGACAAAGAATGGAATCTCGGTATTACAAGGCATATTAATTGTTAGAAAATGTCAAGTAGATCTCTTCCAGGGCAGGAGTCCCATGCCCCACCTCTCAAAATGTAGTTCCCTCTTTCCTGTAGCACAGGTAGGGTTTGAAGGAAGACTTTCGCTTCACTTTGGCAAGTAAGAAAAAGTTTTCCTGCTTTAGGAAGACAGATGTGTGGGACATAGCAATCTTGAATCCATCCACTAGAGAGTCACTGACTCTGGGATATGGAGGGAGGATGACTGAAGAGATGTCATGAGGTGGTCTCAGCCATTAGCTTGTTTACCAACATGCACAGCGAGGGCAACCCTTCCAAATGGTGCTGAGATTTGCTCTCTAGTATCACCTCTCAGCTTCATTGCTTCCATAAGCAGCCTGCACGGTGAGTGCCCCTATAGCAAGTGTTTGTTCCCAAGAATATTTGGAAACTAAAATCAGACACTACTGCAAAATTTGTATAAACTCAAGTTTAATCCTATGCAGGCAAATTGTAGGATTCGCTGACAAGCTTTGGCATTGTTCTTCCTCAGTGGCAGCATGAGCACCCACTCTCAGTTTGTGTGAGTTCATTTGAGTCTCTAGAATGTGGCGAGGACATGAAGGAAAGGGAGCTCATAAGAATGCAGAAAGAGCTGGAGCTGTGGTTTTGTAGTATTATTTATTCCTCTTTTCATGTCCTAATGAAGAGTACAGAAGTGTGTATATGCATATTCGATTTTCTGTGGGCACATGTGTATGCGTATGTATGAATATGCAAGAGGTGATGATATTTGGAGTCTTCCTTAATCTCTCTTCTACTTTATTATCATGAGGCAAAGGGTTCCTAATCAAACCTAGGCATCAACAGTAGGACTAGAATTAACAAGATAGGTTGTTCTGCGAATTTTTCAGTCTTTCCCTTCTGAAGGTCAGATTATAGATGGACTGCTGGGATTACTAACATTGTATGTGAGATCCAGAGATTCAAAGTCTGGTTCTCTTGCTTTCATAGCAAGTATTTTAACTACTGAAGAATCTTCCCGCCCCAATCTTTTATTCTTGATGTCCATGTGTATGGTAGATAAATTCTTCATTTTCTGTGTACAAAAGTTTGCGTCTTGAAATGCTGAGTGAGGTAGGAGCTCACAGTGAGTGCCGAGACCTCATTCACTTGCATTGAAATGGGTTAAGGTCCTACAAACCTTGGTTAAGAACAGAAACACGATTGTGCACATGTTGTGAAGTAATTTTCAAAGAAACCAAGTGTCCGTCTTTAGTAAATACTTAAAAAGAATTGTCTGAATAGAGGCATTGAATTGTCTTCAAAGCAGAAAAAATTATGCAAGAGCAGTTGGGATAGCAAGTCTAATTCCTCTGATTATCAGCTGTGTGACTTTGGACAGGTAGACTGTGTGTGTTTTAAAAAACAGGTTCAGCATTAGGAAGTATCTTCACAGGATCATTTTGAGATTGAATTGAAGTAATAGACTAGAGAAAAGGACTTGCATGGTGAATCCATGACACATATAGTACAAAATAATGAGGATAAAGTTGAGCAATAGGATGAGCACGGATATCAACTACTGAATCATATCTTCACTACTTATATAAAAATAATTTTACAGTAAAACCGTCAACTTTGGAATGAGACAAATTGCAACGAAAACAACAACAACAATAGACTGACAATGTTGAGAAAGTCCAGAAGAGCCAAAGCTAGAGACATGAGTGGATTTAATCTCTGTAAAATCAGAAGTGCTCCATTGGTGTGTCATATTACCTCACTGGGCATTAAAGTAGATGTGAAATCCACAGACAATTATTTTTTTAAAAAGAACCCTTCAAATCTAGTTAGTAATAGTTCTTACGAGGCAATAAGTAACCATCAGAAAACAAATTATAGTTTTGGAGACCACTACATATCACAGTAACTATTGCACCAACTACACAAAATACATATGATTCTCGTATGGTTGTATCCTGATTGGTAAGACAAGTGATTTACCCGAAGTCATGACATTATCAAGTGTGAGAACATGATAACTTCTACGTCTCATTCTTTCATGCACTGTTACCACTTCTCCATTGAGATCCCCAACATAGAGATTGAGCACCATGATGTTCAAATGCAGTAATAAACCCAATTCACAGTAAATGGTTTGTTAAGTTTAGGCAATTTCTCCCACCAGAGCATTCAAGCTCTACAGCCAAGAAGTTGGCAAATGTCACTCTGATTTTGGTAAATTTTGTGAGATTATTTTTTAGAACACAGTTTCATAAGATGTTGACAGATTTTCATTTTTTATAATATAGCCAGGTCTTCACCTTTACAGATCACTTGCTACAGATGATCTGTCTCTAATGGAAGATTTGACTGACAGATATTAAAAATTACCTGAATCAAATAATATAACATCTTTCCTAGCTGGGCCTTCACTGGGAAATTTTGTTAATCTATGCTCCAAATTTGTACAGAACCTGTAATGGACAAAATAGTTTCACAGAGAAAAATGTTTATTCATTTACCACATCATCTCTAATATTTGAGGGGATACCTCCTCTTCCATTTAGTAATATCTAATACTATCCCGCATTCCACACCTTGAAAAATGATGCTCTAAGCCACAGTGCTTATGTCAGGAAACCAGTCTAGTTCCTCTGAATGTTGTTACAAATGAAGACCAGTTTGCTTTGCAAATCCCACAGAGAAATTCAAAAGTTCAGCATAAATCTTCAACTCTTTCCAAACATACACCATCTATTCTTGATAAACTGACTAAAACTCTCCCCAGTATACCACAGATCATGGCCTGGGAAATTCAAATACATTTATATGTCCCTTTAAAATTCAGAATATGCGGCAATGGAAGTTCACAGAACTTTAGCAAGGACTTTGCAATTGCAAAATAGTGTCTAGATTGGAAAAAAAAAATCCTGGAAGCAATTTAGATTTTTATTTTTAAAAAAAAAATTTGTACCTAATTGGTACAAAAATTATCTGCATCCTAAAATTTGAAATCATTCATTAAAATGAGACTGAAACAAGTAGGTTAAAGAGTAGTTAATTAATTGGTGATTTTGCAATTAACATTCAGAACAAGATTAAACTCCTGGCTTATCACAGTGACAAAAGACCATTGCAAATGTGAACTACAACTCTTATCAAACTTCCATTGATCTTTCTGGAAGTGAAGGAATTCTAACCAAAAGAAGAAAGATGGAGATCTTTAGCCACTTGATCTGTCTCTCTCTCTCTCTCTCTCTGTCTCTCTCTCTCTGTCTCTGTCTCTCTCTCTCTCTCTCAAAATTAGCTACCTAGAGATAAACCAAGCCAGTGGGTTAAGATGACTTTGTTCTGATTGATTCCACAGCAATTTTGACAGCTTCAGTTTCAAATGAATTGTTTGAATACTAAATTATGCAGTTTTATGATCCAGGAGATAAGCAGCCGCTCTAAAGATGCCTCTGAGACCTAAAAGAGACAGCATTAGAAGCTCATTATTGCCGGCACATTTAACATGGTTAAAGTAGGGGAAAATAGCCATTAAGTTAATGTAATAGTTAAACTGCATTAATTTGAAAAAGTGCCCACTGAAATGCTTACAACAGAGAATGTATTTTTCCCCTCACATGTAGTTTTTTCCAACACATAAAATCAAGAGCATCTCCAGATTGTTTCCTCACTCCCTCATACCACTCTGCAATTATGACTGAAATCTTTCCTTAAAGCATCTCTTGTCATGTGTTGCAAAACTCAAGAGGATCTACTCACACTGCTGATCTCTGATTCCAAACTGAATGGTCTCTTCGAAGGAGGAAATATATTACCATACCACACTATTGGGAAAGCCATGAGGAGGGACTCAGGTCATGGCCTGAGAATTTATCCTGGAGAGCAGCAGAAGCTTTCCATTTCCCTGTAACTCCGATACTTCCAAAAATTCCAACAGAAGTTGGATTAAACTCATCCATAGTTTCCAAATTTCCACAAAAAATATGTTTTTCTCTACTTGAGAAAAATTATCCTTGACCACTGAAAAATTTTCCTCTTTGACCACTGAAAAATTTTCCTCTTTATCCTCTGTCAGTGTGTACTCCCAGCTCAAACTTTTTCCAGTTGTCTCACAGTATTGTTATTCTCTGTTTCTATTTCCTCAGAATCCACTGACTTTTGTTTTTTGGTTTCTGTTTTGGTTTTTATTAATCCATATTTGCATGCACATATGTGCCTCATGAGTGCATGTGCACGCCTTTCTGTCAGTACTTCTTTGACATGTGGAAGATTGGAGAGGAACCATTCTTACAACCATGTTCTATTTGATAATAGTAGCGAGATGCACTTGGTGGCATATTGTGATCCTTTACAAAATAGTATCAGGAGATCTCTCATCCGTGCTTCAAGAAGTCATCCACAGGAATAGCAGCCCCAAATCTAATGGTTTGACAACCCTAGTGGGTAAAATAAGTTGAAAAGGCAGGTTGCTTGCTCCATTCTCACATTGAAATTATCCCTTCCTGACAAACCCCTTGCAGATGGTAGTACTATATTTGGATGGCATGATGGTTCTTAGACCCTCTGGGCATGTCTCTGATGAATTATTTATTTAAGACAGGCCTTTGTGTAAGACTTAATTGTATAATTGATGAGGGAAGACCCAGGACATGATTGGCAGGACTTTACTCTGGGTGGGTGGACGAGATGGAAATAACTGGCATGTATTTTGACAAACAAGAAATTAATATTGGTCCTTGTTCCTCTGCTCTGGACTTTGAATAAGGTGTGGCCACTTTCCTTGATTCCTGATGATATGGCATTTTTCTGCTGTGAATGTAACTTTGAACTGGGAGCCAATAAAAATCTTCTTCCCTTAAGTTGTTTGGGTCAGCTGTTTTATTATAGGAACAAAATGATGAAGCTAGCACATGAACAAGCAGCAGAAGTACAAAGTCCTATCTGAGGAAGAATGAAATTTTATAAGTAGAGGAGGAAAATGCTTGGTATGAGTCCTTCTGGGATATTGCATGGAGTATAGCAGGTGGAGGCAATGGATGAGAATTAGTGCTTGCTTCAGATTCTCTGCTTATCTCAACCTTCACTTACTCCTTCAAAGATGATTAAACAGCCCTCTGTTGTTTTGATTCCAATTTCATAAATATGGATTGATACTTCTGGATCTGGAATCATATGGGATTCTCATGAAAGTCACATATGGCTGTATAGTAGGTCCAAATAGGTGTACATTTGTGTGATGTCTTAAGCAATATAATAATAAGTAAGAAATATAAGATAATTCTGAACACTGAAAAGATAAAGTCATCATATGGCAAACAAAATTATTCTCTTTCTCTCCAAATGGTGTGGATACAATATGATTGGCTACAGCTGAAACGGGCAAATGTCTGCTGCATGCCATGGGACTTGTCATCCAGAATTAATCACAGCTGACAATGAAGGTGAACCCAGCCTGTACTTTCATAAGTGTTAGCTGCTGGATTTTTTGTGACCAACACATCTTACCACAATTTGAAGAGGGCAATTATACTTTTGAGGAGCCATTGCAACTTGTGTGGGGCCTTCATCTGCTCTACTGAGAAGGCAGGGGAAACTGAGCCACTTTCAACATGGCAGGCAGGAAGTGACAAATAGAGCCACTCTTAACATGACAGTCTAGAATCAGAGACCAGGGACAATTCACTGAGAAGATCACAACATAATTCCAAGAATATGTTATCAATGATACACTCCCTCTTAACTGCCTCTCAGTTTATGTCATCTCCAGCCAAGTCTTAATTCTATAGCTCCTCCAAGAGATCCGTGAGTCTAGTAGATCAGAGATATCATGATGTAATGAACTCTGGAAATGCCTTTACTAATCTCTGGGATGTTTCTTAATACAAATAAATTGTTAAAATAACCAATAGGTTTATTAATTCAATGACTAACATTTTACTTTATTACAAGAGTCGATTTAAAAATGCTTTTAAATATAAATAGTCACAACATTCCTTACACATATCCATAACTTGAATCAGTTACTTAGTCATATCTATTTTTACCCTGGTGTTATTCTAAATATGAAATGTTTCCTGTTTGTGTAACATGATTGTTTTCAATATTGTGAAATAAAATTATGTCTGATGATCTTCAAAACTGCATTTTATTTTTAATGCATTTCAAATTATAGACATTCAAGCTAATTATCTGTATGTCTAGCAGTTTTTAATTAATAAAAACTAAGGTGCCCACTAGAGAACAAATTTATTAGGTTGACTATACTTTCCAATTAATTTTTTTACATTAAATAGCTAGTCCAAATGTTTTCCAAGGCTTTCTTTTGTCTCCCATACCACAGTGCATTTTGGGGAAGATATTTTATTACAAAGAAAACAGCTACAATGCCTGAGTTCCTTTGCTTTACCACAATGGAAGCATAGGACTTTCAAACTGTACTGTACTTACAAAGAACATGAAATCATCCAATTAAATATAGAAGATCTGCTAAAACGTGTAACTACTCAAATTATAGAGAGTGCGATTATTTAATATTAAAATTAAATATTGAGCTTCTATTGTGTACTCTGTTCTGTTTCTCTCTTTCTGTCGTGAAAATGAATTCAAGGCTTTCTTGTTTGCACTCCAATCATATCTGGCCAAAAGCTTTGAAGCTGAAGTTTCTATTTAAGTTCCATTTATTAACATTGAGATATAAAATCCCTACTTGATTCTGAAAAACATGCAATCACTACTTGACTAATTGTGTTGTAAAATTCTTTTCTGTCACCTTAAAACTTAAAAGTGAATTAACAGAGATCCAAATATTTGAAATTTAGGGTGACTCTTCACAGGGCCTAGACAATTATGTTATAAAGCATATTAATTTTGTAACAACCATTGTTTCACAGGTATGTATAAGACTTTCCTTTGGATCTGTACAACTATATTCCCAGTGGTGGAATGCTTTAATGTGTTGAGATACACTAACAGAATTATGTACCACAAACCAATACAAGAATACAATTCTGTGTAGCAGTACCATTCCACTGTGATGTTATTTGCTACAAAAAAATCTATTATTATCTTGGAAGAACATAAAAATCTTCAGTGTTTAATTTTTAATAGATGGGCCAGAGAGCTGGCTCAAGGCTTAATCCTCTGACTCCCAAGCAGGAAGACATGAATTTCAATCTTGGATCCCACATAGAAACATTGGCCAAGATCTCAGGAGAAAAGTTTCAGGCAATATGATCTTAGGGGAAAGGTGTCAGACAGAGATAGGGGGAGTACCCATATCAGTGGACCGACCAAGAAAGGGCCTCTCTGCCTATCACAGAGGCCTGAACCCCCATGAGAACAAATGATACAGAGAAATTACAGGACCCATAGAAGGTCAGGAGCAAAGGGCAGGAGAATAGGAAGGAGTAGACTGGGCCCACATAGGGATGGAAGGGAGGATGGGATGGGATGGGATGGAATGAAAAGGGAGGGAGGAGAGAAACAAGGGAGGCAAGGAGAATGCACATAAAATTGTGAATTTAATTAATAAATTTATTTAACAAAAGAGGTCATGGATATACAGACCCAGAGCAGCCAAAAACTTTGGGAGAGAAAAGCAAGTAATCTAGTGCAGGATTCTGGAGACAGCCCTTGTAGAAAGTTGTACAGCAGAGAGCACTGGGAGGGCAGTTTCTGAATCTCACTCATGCTGAGGCAAAAACTTTCTGGTGACGTAGCTGCCTTTGAATCATCCCTGTTCCTGAGGTAACATTCATTCCTACTCCCATAAGGAATCCAAAAAGTTATTGGCTTGTCGACTTGGATCTTGGGATAATCATGACTTTAGTCTGTTGTCAAACTCCTTTTTGGGGTATATAAATGTCTTTGTGGCATTTCCCCAGGAAAAGTGTTCACACAACAATAAATGTCTAAGCTTGCTTGTGAACAATAATCTTAATTAAGCTAACTTTTTTGAGAAGACCTAACTTAATAAAGGGTAGGACACTTCCCTCAGAGGTTGGTCTGGGTCTGTGGGACAATAGAGAGAGGGAGGAAAGCATTCATGCATTGATTCCTTGCTCTCTACTACTGATGCAAAATGACTGGCTGGTTTGGGCTTCTGATATTGTGATTTCTCTGAAATAGAAGTGGGAGCCAATTAAATTTTCTCCCTACCCTCCCCCCAAAAAATACAGGCAGAAATGGCATCCACTTACATTTGCAATCCTGAAAGGCAGGTCCTGTGGAACTCCAGAGAAGAGGAGGTAGAACAATCCAGGATGGCTCCAAAATCACCCTTGGGTCTCCACAGATACACAAAATTCCCTCTGATACACACAGACATAGACACAGACACAGACACACACACACACACACACAAATAAATAAGCAAACAAGCAAATAAATAATTTTAACAACATACAGAGTAACATTGAAGAAAATGTCAAGTGATTTCAACATTTGTTGAAATTATTGGAAAAAAACTTAGCTGTGTGCATCATATAAAGTTACTGAGCTTCTGTATCAAATGTTTGAATAAAAATTTCTTTAACAAATAATCAAAAGAAGAACCATGTTTCAAAGTAGTCTTTTTTTTAATTGATTCTTTTTTTAAATTTTTTATTATTATTTATTATGTATTCAATCGTGTGTATATGTGTGTGTGCGTGTGTGTGTGTGTGTCTGTGTCCACGGGCGAATTCGGGAACCACCATTCACGCTTCCATCTCCTGTTTACTCTGCCCCGGGATTCCCAGGCTCCACCCACCAGGACCAGAAACGCAGGCCGCCCCCGCTTCTGCCTGGCGTCTATATGTGGGGTCTAGGATCTGAACTCAGGACCTTCTGCCTGCAAAGCAGTGGCTTAACCCCTGAGCCACCTCTCCAGCCCCCAAAGTAGTCTTGACTCCTCTCTAATCTACATGGAGATGGAGAGCCCACTTGGTTTTGTCCAAAGAATATTATGCAAATTATTGATTTCCTGTCAACGTTTTAAGGAACAAAGATTTAAAATCAAAGTTTACTTTAAAATAGACTTGTTTCATTTGGTGCTGTTAAAAATTTAGATTCTTTTAAAATATAAGTGTTATTGGTTAATTTACCACATCCATCAATTTTCTCAGACTCATGACCAAAAATCTGATAATAACAGCTTGAAAACTGAAATGTTTCATTTTACCTTCTGGTTTCTGAAGTTCCAAACATGGTCACTTGTGTTTCTGTTCTTATAGTCTTGGTTATGGGAGCATATGAAGAGGAAGCTGTTCATTCACTGATAGATAGGAAGCAGTGAGAGATGAAGTACAGGTATAACCTTCAAATGACTCATTTACTACAGGTAAGTCTACTTCTCAAAGGCTCCCAAAATAGTGTCAAAAGCTGGGAACCAAGATCAACATATGAGCCAGTGGGGGCATCCTGTAGTCAAAGCATAGCACTATTTTAGGTTGATGTAATCGAATATAATCGCTTGATAACTTAAAAAACTTAATTTTACCGTGTGTGTGTGTGTGTGTGTGTGTGTGTGTGTGTGTGTGTGTAGCAGAGAGCAGTGGTGTCCCTGCAGAGGACCAAGGTTCACTTCAGGAATCATTCTGGATTGCTTCTATCTCCTTTTTGCTTCACTCTGGGATTTCCCAGGCTCTGCCTTGAGGGCAGGAAGTGCAGCTTGTCGTGGGTTCTGCTTGGCATTTTCACATGGGGCCTGGCATCCAAGCTCAGGTCCTTCAAGGCAGAATCTTAACCCCTGAGCCATCTCTCCAGCCCCACTTCTTACCACCTTACCTGAGCCATCAGTGTTTTCACGCCCTTGGTAGAAATGTAGGAGACTCGTTTGGATTTACTGAAATGTCTACTGAAGTTCACAGTAAAGCTAAGAAGAAGGTACACAAACTTCTGAAGTGCCTTCTCCCCTTCGACAAGCATAACCTCTTCTTTTAGTCACATCCCCCTTGGCATTGTTACTTCCTTTCGGGTGGTGTGTTTGTTGCGTGTGATGAAGTTGCCATGATTCATCAGAGTCACTCAGACTCCACAGTTTACGTGGATTTGTAAAGTGTTCAAAAGCATGTGCCCAGGACCAAATATTATGCAGAATAGACTTTCTACTTCAAAATTTCTTTAAATTCTACATGTTCATCTCTGCTTCCTTGAAAAGCTCTGAAAGCACCAGAGCCCTTGCTGTTACCTTGGATCCAACTTTCTGGGACTGTATTATCTTGGAATGGTGAAATATGCAGATATTTCCTTAAGTTTCTTTCAGTTAGCCTCTTTGTGGATATATATATTCATATATATAAATATATATGTGTATATATATATATATAATTATTTGTGTGTGGATGTAAAGTACATGCATATATATGGATGTGGAGGTCAGAAGGCAACTTTGTGGAGTTAGTTCTCTCTTTCAGTCTGTGTAGGTGTATTCGTGTCTGTGTGTATTTATGTTTCTAAGGACTGAACTCAGTACTCAGTTCATCAGACATGTGTGGCAAGCATATATATATAAGTACATATATATGCGTATATATATATGACAAAAATATATATACATATGTATATTTTCTGGATAGACCATATTTCATTTATCTGTTCTCTTTCTGAAGGACATCTTGGTTGCTTCTGAGTGCATGTAATTATGCAGAAAGCTGTTACAAACATATGTATGTAGGAACATACGTGGACATAGTTTCTGACACCTTTGAATAAACACCACGGCACATGGGTGGTGAATCATACAAGGAAAGTATGGGCGCCAAGCTGTTTTCCAAACTGGCTTTACCATTTTGCATCTTGGTCACTGTGAATGAAATCCTTGTCATTCTTCATCCTCAGCAGCATTCCAAGTTTAGATTCATGTGCATATTAATGATTTGTCAAAATAAAAACGTCTCATACAAATCTTGAACTGGACTGGGTGCCACAGGAAGAGGAAAACCTGGGTTTGGATGTGCGTGAAAGGACATTGGTGATTAAATTGCTGAAAGGCACATTGTTGACAAACATAGGGCCAGTCAGCACAAGAAGGAGGAAAAGATGAAACTGGAAAAATGCAAAGGTTTGTCCTATTATTTGTACATATATATCAAGGTGGGGGGGCATTCATATGCATGGGAGGTCAGAAGATAACTGTGGAGTTAGCTCCATGACACAGGTCACACAAGAGTTGGAATAACAGTTGTAAAACATTTGTTATAAGAAACTGTCAATGTGCTCACTTCGGCAGCACATATACTAAAATTGGAACGATACAGAGAAGATTAGCATGCCCCTGCGTAAGGATGACACGCAAATTCGTGAAGCATTCCACATTTTTTTAGAAATGAAAATAGAGTTATCACTACTGATACCCAAGAAATCCAGAGAATTATAACATCATATTTCAAAAACTTATACTCTGTGAAGTTTGACAACAGAAAAGAGATGGATGAATTTCTAAGTAAACACAACTTACCTAAATTGAATCAGGAAACTGTAAATTATTTAAATAGTCCCATAACATATGAGGAAATTGAGGAATTAATCTCAAAGCTTCCCACCAAAAAATGTCCTGGACCAGATGGATTCAGCACAGAGTTCTATCAGACATTTAGGAAGTTAATAACACCAATACTCCTTAAACTGTTCTATCAAATAGCAAAGGAAGGAACACTACCAAATTCCTTCTATGAAGCTAATATCGTTTTAATCCCAAAACCTAATAAAGATTCACTTAAAAAAGAAAACTATAGGCCAGTCTCTCTGATGAACACAGATGCAAAGATTCTCAACAAAGTCTTAGCAAATCGGATTCAAAAACATATCAAAAAGATCATTCATGAAGACCAAGTAGACTTTATTCCTGGCGCACAAGGTTGGTTCAACATACACAAATCAATAAATGTAATTCATCATATAAACCAGTCCAAAGTCCAAGACCACATGATACTCTCTATAGATGCAGAAAAAGCTTTTGACAAGATCCAACAGCCTTTTATGATCAAAACGCTAGAGACAGTAGGAATGGAAGGAACCTTTATCAATATAATAAAAGCTGTATACAACAAGACCACAGCAAGGATTATGCTCAATGGGGAACAGTTGGAAGCATTCCCACTTCAATCAGGAACTAGACAAGGCTGTCCACTCTCACCACTTCTATTCAATATTGTACTTGAAGTCTTAGCTGAAGCCATAAGACAAGAAAGGGACAGAAGAGGGATTCAAATCGGCAAGGAAGAAGTCAAACTATCCCTCTTTGCAGATGACATGATCTTATACCTCAGTGATCCCAAAAACTCCACCAGGAAGCTCCTGGAACTAATTCAGAAGTTCAGCAGGGTAGCAGGATACAAAATAAATGTACAAAAATCAGTGGCCTTCCTATATGTCCAGAATGAAAGAAGTGAAAAAGCCCTGAGAGAAACAATCCCATTTACTATAGCCCCTAAAAAAATGAAATACCTTGGTATAAACCTAACCAAGGAGGTAAAAGACCTTTACAATGAAAACTTTAAAACTCTAAAGAAAGAAACTGCAGAAGACACCAGAAGGTGGAAAGACTTCCCATGTTCCTGGATTGGCAGAATCAACATCGTAAAAATGACCATCCTACCAAAGGCAATACACAAATTCAATGCTATACCAATTAAAATCCCAAAGCAGGGCTGGAGAGGTGGCTCAGGGGTTAAGCCTCCACCCTGCAGGTGGAAGGTCCTGAGTTCGGATCCCAGATTCCACGTATAGACGCCAGGCGTAAGCGGGGGCGGCCTGCGCTTCTGGTCCTGGTAGGGAGGAGCCTGTGAATCCGTGGTGGTTCGCGAATTCGTCCGTGGTTTTACACACACACACACACACACACACACACACACACACACACACACACACACAGACATACACGCACGCGCACATACACACGCATATGCACACAGTTGAATAAATAATAATAATCAAAATTAAAAAAAAAATCCCGGGGCTGGAGAGGTGGTTCAGGGGTTAAGCCTCCGCCTTGCAGGCGGAAGGTCCTGAGTTCGGATCCCAGATCCCACGTATAGACGCCAGGCGGAAGTGGGGGCGGCCTGCGTTTCTGGTCCTGGTAGGGCGGAGCCTGTGAATCCCGGGGCAGAAGGAGGTGGAGGCGTCCATGGTGGTTCGCGAGTTCGTCTGTGGTTCTAGACACACACACGCACGCACACACACGCACGCGCGTGCACATGCGCACAGTTGAATAAATAATAATTTAAAAAAAAATCCCAAAGCAATTCTTTAAAGAAGTTGACCAAACAATCTCAAAATTCATATGGAGGCACAAAAGACCCAGAATAGCAAAGATAATCCTGAGTAACAAAAACATGGCTGGAGGTATTACCAGTACCAAACCTTAGTCTATACTACAAATCCATAGTTGTAAAAACAGCCTGGTACTGGCTCCAAAATAGACACACCGATCAATGGATAAGGGTTGAAGACCCAGATATAAGCCCACAAAAATACAGCCATTTGGTCTTTGATAAAGGGGACCAAAAAGTTCAATGGAAAAAGAACAGTATCTTCAACAAATGGTGCTGGCAAAACTGGATCTCCACATGCAGAAGATTAAAACTGGACCTGTACTTGTCACCATGTACAAGAATTAATTCCAAATGGATCAAAGACCTTGATATAAGGTCAGAGACTATAAAAATCATAGTTGAAAGGGTAGGAAACTCCCTCGAGCTGATTGGACTAGGCCAACAGTTCCTAAACAGATATCCAATGTCACAGTGACTGCTACCAACTCTCAACAGTTGGGATCTTATGAAATTAAAGAGCTTCTGTTCAGGTAAAGAGATTGTAACACGAGCTCAAAGGCAACCCACAGAATGGGAGAAAATCTTCACTAAACACATATCTGATAGAGCTCTATTATCCAGAGTGTACAAAGAACTTAGAAAACTAAACACCAAGGAAACTAATGACCCAATTAAAAAATGGGCCCTGGAATTTAAAAGAAACTTTACCAGGGATGAAATTAAAATGTCCAACAAATATCTCAAAAAATGCTCCACATTCTTAGCCATCAGGGAAATGCAAATCAAAACTTCCCTGAGATATCATCTCACCCCGGTCAGGATGGCAAAAATCCACAATACAAACAATAACAAATGCTGGAGAGGATGTGGAGAGAGGAGAACTCTCCTACATTGTTGGTGGGAATGCAGGCTCATACAACCACTCTGGCGAGCCGTCTGGAGATTCTTAAAGAAATTAAAGATTGAAACGCCATATGACCCTGCTATTCCACTTTTAGGAATAACCCCACATACAGCAAAAATTCACCTTGATAGCACAAACATGACCATGTTCATAGCAGCACTGTTTACAATAGCAAAGTCATGGAATCAACCCAAATGTCCAACAGTTGACGAGTGGATAAGGAAAGTGTGGTACATCTATACAATGGAGTATTACTCATCCGTCAAAAATGATGAATTACTGGAATTTGCCAGGAAATGGATGTTACTAGCAACAATTATAATAAGTGAAGTATCCCAGACCCAGAAAATTAAGTGCCATATGTACTCCCCAATAGGTGGCTCCTAGTACCAAACCCACCCAGCCCACCTACTGTAATACCCACAGTAATTGCAAGGATTGTGAACAGGAGAGATGTGGTAGGAGGGCCACACCAGTAACAAAGAGAGAGGAGACCATGTTACAGCAGAAAAAATAGGCCTCCATCAAGGACTGCAAAGGGTGACATACAATACCCATCAGGATGGAGTGAAGGGCATTTCAGGAGCAGCAAAACTGCAAAAGAAAATCAACAAACCACAATCCAGAACTTCAGAGACTCTATATCTACCACCTAGAACTAGGCCAGCCTTATCTCTCCCCATCCTGAAGCTCAGGGAAATTCGCGGAAGAGGGGGCTGTAAGATTGTAAGAGCACAAGGATGAGAGGAGCAATGATATGTAAGATACTTCACATAAGTTAAGGCCGAAGCAATCATAATTGGACGTTGCATGTCCTGCGCAATGTTCAACACACTGTTGACCCCACAAAGTCTAGCATTTGCTAAAGGCACCAAGATCCTTGGAGGCAAGGGATTGACAGCCACAGTAGTGTTCCTATGCTTAAGGGGAACACAGGAAACGGTTCAGGGAAATGCCACTGGGTCCTTGTACCTCATTGGAGAGGAGGGCCCAGGGTAGAGTCAGGCATGCACATTAAAGGATTCTCCGGGGATTGGGGGGGAGGCACTGGGGGATGGGAACGGAGGGGTAAGGGGAGGAGGAGCAGGGGGGTCGAGGGGAGGAGGGGGGAGGGAGGGAACCGGTGTACCTATTAAGTTTGTATGAGCAGAAATAATAATAAAAAATGTTAAAAATAAATAAATAAATAAATAAATAGGTCTTAAAAAAAAGAAAGTTAAAAAAAAAAGAAACTGCTCCTTGATAAAGAATATCAATGCAATCAATCTATCTACTTAAAAGAGCAAAACAGTTCACAAAGTTAGGATATGAGTAGTTAAGGGATAAAATAAAAATAATTGAGATTAAAAGAACGAAAAGGGAGCCACCATGGTAGAGAGCCACAGTGAATATAAACCTCATGCCGCGGTCAGCCCTGGACCAGGCATTGTTAGACTCGGGAATGACAACTGGAAAGTGAGGAGCCTTTTTCTCCCAGGATGCAAACGCTAAGGAAGGGTATGTCTGTGTGCTTTAATTGCTTGTTTTTCATTACCATGACCTCATTTAGTCTCTCCTCTGGAGATATATTGAGCTAGGATCCAAATTCATGTAGGTTTTTTTTTTTTTCTGTTTGTCGTTTGTTTTGCTTTACTTCATCACATTCTGACTTACTAAGGATAGGATTTCAACATGTGAATGGGAGTTTGACACCATCTTACTCTCCATTATAGGGAAGTAAGGCCGGAAGCAGCTGGCCAGCCAGAGGGAGACACGCTGTTTGATTCCTGGAGGCCACGTGGTTGAAGGAAAGAACCGACTTCTGTCTTCTGACAGTTGTCCTTGGTCCACCAAGTAAATGCCATGGCACTGCTGCGTGCCCTCACACATCCTCTCTCTCCAATAGAGATTTTTTTAAAAAAAAGTTGGAATGGGAAATTTCTGAAGGATTGTGTAAACTGTAGCCACTCTCTCGCTTTCGTGAAGCAATGAAGTACCTCTGAAATAATGTTTTCATGGCTGTGCCGCTGTGTATGAAGGTGCTGTTCTGTACATGCAGAAACTGAGCTCATGCAAAATGCTAAGAGAAAATGTCAAAAGCAATCTGAGATAAGCTAAATGGCAGGAGTGAATGTGAAATGAATGAAAGGATAAGGTCATCTAAAGCAGCTGGATTAGCCTTCTCTTGTTTCATGCCTGAGGTATTCCAAATTCTCTCATAGTCAAACAGCTCATGCATCTGGCTCTCCACGGAGTATTTGCACCTCCAAGGAGGGAAGCTGATGAACACGCAGGGTCCATCAGCCCTAGCATTGTGCTCAGAAGACCTTGAAATGTGACTCCCTTACATAGTTACCCCATTAATGTCAATTTAGGTGTAAGTAAATCACTGTGGGCTTCTCTAGTGATGGGACCTCTGCCTTCAAAACAATGGACACATCACATGAAAAGCAGACTTTGCTAACAGGACTTACTTAGTTCTCATTAATCTATACGGATTCACGGGGACACACAGTTAATAAAAAGCCAGGCAAGCACTATGTGCGTGGTCAAGCATCGTCATAGAGAAGAACCCTCTCCAGGGTCCAGGCAGGAAACGGTGCCCTGCTGGACTTCGCCCCCAGTTTGACTGAAATGGAGTTTTTAGGTGCTTTCTGGTCCTGTAGCAATTTGAAATGTTTCGTTTTGGAGAGAAACTCATTAAGAGTCAAGAGGCTCTTGAAAGTAACACGATTCAGGGGGTGAGGAAAGGAAGTAAACACCTGGTGGCAGAAGAGACCCTCAAGCCAGACCAGCAATCTGAGGGTGACTCTGAGCAGCCTGGGGTACAAAGAGAACTTCTTAGAGATAAGTCGTAGAGAAATGAGATCCAGGACCACAGATTCCGTGCGTTTCTCCATGTTGGGTATGGGAAAGGGAGACTTTTGTCATAAAGCTGCCTTTGAGTCTTCTCTGTTCCTGTTAGTAACCTCCGTGTATATTGCCACTGAGTAATCCCAGTAAACTCATCGGTTCTACAAGTTGGACGATGGGGTAGTTGTTGCTTTAGCCTGTCATCGAGTTACCCTCTGGGGTGGACAGGCGATTGTGTGGTGTCCGTCCAGGAAAGGGTCCCACAGTTGGTCAGAGCCCACGGTACCGCGGCCAGCTGCGGCTGTCACCGAGTGGGCTCCGGGGCTCCTCTGGCTTCAGCTCACAAACGCAAGGCCCTGGGGGACGCGCATGAACCACTTGCTGTTTCCACCACAGTCCTGTTTACCGAATAGTGCGCAGGAAAGCAGCGCGGAACCACCGAGTTTGAATGCAAATCTTCCTTTTTAAGCATATGGAGACATAGATCCGGCAGGAGAAAACGATTTTTCCCAGATCGCACAGCTCCTCGGTGGCTGTGTGGGAAAATTAGCTTTGGAATTCCCCATGAAGAACGGCTCTTTGATTTATTCTGGCAGGTCTCAGACTCCACGCCAGAAGACAACGTTGACAGTTCCCTTTATTGAATGCCTGACTGCATTATATGACTCAAGTTGACAGAAAAACCACCCAAGTAGATTGAAACATTCAACTGACTGTTTTCTACAAGAGAAAAGGTGGGAGTTCTGAGTGAGTAGCCAGCAAGATTGTATTCCATGTGGAAAATCCCTGCATTACACTGACAAAGGATGAAACATCAGACACTGTAATTCACTCCACAGTCTTTCTTTTATTCCGAAACATAATACTTCCTTTCCCAAAAAACATGTACAGATCCTAACAACTTGTCCTCAATTGAAAAGTTTTAGTATTTTCCTTCTCTCCCTCCTTTTCTTTTTCTTTATTTCTCTTTCTTTCTTTCTTTCTTTCTTTCTTTCTTTCTTTCTTTCTTTCTTTCTTTCTTTCTTTCTTTCTTTCTTTCTTTCTTCCTTCTCTCTCTTCTTTCTTTCTTTCTTCTCTTCTCTCTCTCTCTCTCTCTCTCTCTCTCTCTCTCTCTGTTTTCTTTTGTGTTTGTTCATTTGTTTCTTTTTACCCAAACTCAACTGTCACTTGCAAAGTTGTGCAGTGTTACTTTCTACTTAGGAAATGCTGTATGTGTCAGTGTTTTAATTTCTCCTTATTTTCTATTATGAAAAAATAACTAGCATTTATCTAATACTTTTCTAAAGAAGTTCAGTTCATCTCTCGTGTGTTCATAATGCCCTAATCATATAATCTCAGAGAATTCAGAGTTTTTCTGAGAATGCACCCTAGCATCCCTGATGTCCCTATCTATTTGAGGGGTGTGCAAAATCTTTCTGCAATCATATGCCCAAAGAAAATGAAGTGATGAGGCAAAAGAACCTATCATGCTTCTCTCTCAGGCCTCCTGTCAAGACCCCCTACATTCCTCAGAAGGTTGAACTATGTAGACTGTACCACACACCTGCAGCCCTTGTAAGTCTGCTTCCAGAGTCTAAGTATCACCCACCTGCCTGTCTTTCTATGAAATCAGCAAAGTCTTGACAAAGAAACACAGGGAACCCAAACAAAAGAAGATGCTGGAGTAAATTAGAGAAAGGCACAATCAACAGATTTCTCAGAGACCAGGTTTGGTTTGCCCAGGCTGTCATTTTCTGCTGTGGCAATGCTCCAACTCAAACACCACATTTCCAGGCCTAATCACACATAATCCCACAGCAGGATTTGTCCCTTTCCTCTTACATTAATTTCAAATGAAGGAGGAATTTCACTCTAAGGCTCTGAAAAGGGTAGAGTGAGTTGATTTTAGAAGGGCAAGTCTATAATCCCAGGTCCTAGAGAGACCGAGGCAGGAGAATCTCAAATTCAGGAGCATCTTGGACTACATAGAAGGTAAAGGGTCAGTAATTTTGTGAAAACTATGACAAAATGAAAAGTAAAATGAAGTCTTCGGATATCGTTCATTGGTGAAGAGAGAGAGAATTTGAATACAGTGATAATAAATTATTAAGCAAAGCCCACTGTATAAAGATGCTGTCTGTTAATGAAATTACCAGGACGTATGCACTATCCATTACAATGGCTCAAACAAATTATACTACTAAGGACTGGAGACCTGTGGTTTACTGCATCTGAGTTTTTTCCTGCTGCTTTGTCCAGTACTATAAAGTACTTCCTGGACCTCAAGGTAATTTGCTATGGAAGGATGGGCTTATTGATGAGTATTTATCCAGCCAAAATTGTTCATCTCCTTACTTCCTTCCAGACATCAGGTATGAGCCAAGAACAGGTCTCCATCTGAGTCTGGAAAGAGAGTATTTATAACCATGTAAGGTTGTGGTATCTGGGTTCAGGTCTGGAGCAAGTACATCACGTACGCAAAAGTACAGAAACATCAGACAATTCCGAGTTGCTGAAAGGACTTCAGGATGTCCTAGCACAGAACCAAATTGTTTTAATATAAATTTAATGAGTTTTAGGTGCCATGGCTATTCTTCAGTTTTGAATTTATTGTGAATCTTAAAAGTTGACTCTTTGCTCATGTTTGAAGCCCAAGTGTCTGTGCTGAAACACAATCCCCATTGTGAAATATGAAGAGAGAGAGGAAGCAATCTATGGTGTTTAGAGACAGGTCTTTGAGACGTAGTCCTCTCTGGATTAGTTCACCAGCAAGGATCCCTCAACTTTGAGCATCAGTGGCTTTCCAAGAAGAGAAATCAGAAGATCCCTTCTTGCCAGTCATGGTCTTTTAAGCTCAGTGTTGTGAGGAAGAAGCCCATCACCAGGTTTGGATATTTCACATTGGAACTCCAGAGCCACCCCTACCTCAATAAATCTCTGTACCTTTTATTCAGTTTGGGGCTCAATATTATTGACAATAGAAAACTAGCTTCCCATTTAGGAGAACTGATAGTAATTAACAAGAGGAAAGAGGGAACAAGGTCTACTATAAAATGAAAACACGCATTCGATGTGATGAACCTTGGTTTAGTTTCTGGTTGAAAGAATTCCTTAGTTTAGTCTAGAGGAGCTGGAATATGGCTTGCCAAACCCTCAGTTCCTTCTCTTGATGCACACAACTGGCATTTCAACCCGTTAATTTAGATCTGTGGCTCTGATGATAGTCCGCAAGAAGAAGGTTTCTCTTGTTACTACTGACCTCAGAACACAAGACAGATGAAATGGAGCTGCCTGTAGCTCCCAGTCTAGAAACAAACTTGTATTATACACAGTAAAGAGGGGACTTGTCTATCACGAACCAGCATAAGACATGAATGCCAGGAACATGGGAACAAACACTTATTACTGCATGCTGATGATATCGGGGGGGGGTCATTACACCATATTCATGTGACCACATGTAGCTCTGGTCCCATCTGAGGGAAGCAAGCTTAGCTGCAGGATTTCTGCCCTGATTTTCTCATTTCTCTGTGCACAATCCCAAAGCACCAGAGTATTCTTGGGGAAAACAGAGAATAGTTAAGGAGAACCCTGTGAAATGTTAATTCCTAAAAATCAACAAGCCAAACAGAAAACCTTTAGAGTTAATTTTCTTCCAACCCACATCTGTCCAGACCTGATCACAAGTTATATGTGTTTGGACACAAGGAACGGGGCAGTTTTAGTGAGCATCACTCATGTCAATGACATGAAAACGAGTGAATGAATGCATGCTTCATGGCTCTGGTCAGAGCAAAAGCAAATGGAACCATGCTGTGCTGGGGCTCTTCCTTGTAGCTCAGAGGAAATGTACCAAAGCTCAATGGATCTGTGCTTTTAGATGTCTGGAAGATATTTTGAGTTCAAAGCAGCAATGCTTTGTAGGCTACGTAATGTGTGCTATGTATGTGATGGTAAATATGTTAATATTACATTTTACCCTGTTATAACTCCAATCTAAAAAGTTTGGCTTTAAAAAATTATTTTTACTGTCCTGTACTGAAGAAGAATGTTAAACACACACACACACACACACACACACATGCAAAATACGTGTCACATGTACAGAGGCAAAGGTATATACTTCAGTTGTTTTCCAGCACTCTAACTGCACCATTAAGCTTCTTAATAATTGGATCATGACTTTTTATTTGTATATTTCTGTTATCATTTGACACTTCTTATGGAAAGAGATGCTTCACTTTTTCTGAATTCTTTGCATCTCCTTCTCTGGTTGAACAAAAGAACTTTTATGTTCCCTGATCCTCCAACTGATGTCTATTTAGAGTCTTCATTCTATTCAATCAAATCTTCTAAGTAAAAAAATTTCTCGATCACCAGATATATTGAATTTTCCTAGCAAATATTGTCAGAGTTCTCTGTCCATTTCTTTCTGAGTACCCATCACAGTTTGCAATTACATTTTCATGTGATTAACTGATTAGCATAGTCTTCTCTATACTGCTGCAAGATTCACCCCAATGTGCCCTAATCTCAGCTCACCCTTCTGAATGCAGTGTGCTAAAGGAGCTTTCTGTGCCCATGGATGATCACAGGCTCTGCTTTACAGGAACTAGTCATCATTTGTGGGTATCAACAGCATCCATTCTATCACATTTTATTTTTTGTTTCTTGTGCATGCATGGTGTGTGTGTGTGTGTGTGTGTGTTTCAGAGAGCACTGTGTGTCCCTGTGGAGGAATCATACTGGATTGCTTTTACCTTCTTTTTGCTTAGCTCTGTGATTTCCCAAGTTTAGTCCGGGTGGGGGCCAGAAGTGCATCTACTGTCTGTCTGCATTTTTTACCTGGGACTTGGTATCAGAACTCAAAGTAGAGTATTAACCTCTGAGCCACCTCTCCAGGCTCTTTTAAACTAACAGCCAAGCATACAATGAAGTTCAAACTGTAATGCATCTGGATTTAAACCACAAGTTTGGGACCTTATTGTCATGGAATCTGAACATGCAGAGGAGATAAATACAACCATCATAATTAGTTTAAAGTACCTGTAAATTATTCCATGATCAGCCAGAAAGCTCACATCTATTCAGAAAAATGTACTAAATTTCAAACAGCAAGATTTTATCTCATTTGAGCAAAATGGCTCTCTCCTCCAATTTCCCCAACTCAGCATAATGGAAGGTGTGCACTGGGCAGACTGAGCTACCTTCACCTGTTTGCTCACACAATTGCATTGGCACATGGGAGCCAGCAGTGTGTGGACCTCCCTAATCCACATGGCTTTCATTAACACATTCCTGAATTTCAGTTTGGATGCTTCACCCCAAAGGCACCACTATGAGAAGGTGTTGTTCCCATCAGACTGCATAGCTTGTTGCAAAGTGGACGGTCCCCACCTGTCAGATACCTTAGAGAATCAGAGGTGTGTGTCTGTCATTCAGAACCTTGCTCATCATATTGGTGCGCCTCTGAGAAAAGATAAGAAAGTTCGATCCCACACCAGCACTAGTGTAAATCAGAGATGTTGGCCAACATAAGAGAAGCAAAACATAAGGACAGGCATTTCTAAAGCATCTACCTGAAAAGCTGATGTTATTTAGAAAGGACTGTTGGAAATTCAAGCCTAGATATGCTCTCAAAAGTAAACAGCTTTGGGCAGAAAGCAATTAGGATAAGGTCGGTAACCTAGGGAAAAAATGACAAGGAAGACCTTGGGTTGGATAATTTACAAGAGGCCAACTGAGATAGAGACCTGTAAGGTCAGGATGAACTCACATACAGGCCTCAAGGATAATATTTCTGCAAAAAGCTTGGAATTAATTGATTCAGACTGAAAAACAATTGATGCCTAAGGACAGTGTCAGAGAGAATAACGCTGACAGCAATTAGTGGGCATGAACAGTTGGGTGTGATATCAGCACAGGTGGCTAGCACAAGGTATAGGAGGAAAAGAGCAACAAGAAAGCTCTGCTCAAATCTGTCATGGGACAGTTGTGCCTAAGGCTGCCGTCACTTAGTGTGAGACAGAGGTTTTACAAGAGCAATGAAGAGCTGGGTTTCACCATAGTTATAAAGATCTAGGTTTCACAAGAGCAAGGAAGAACTAGTTCCCCAAAATAGTGGATCCAAATCACAAAGCTGATAAACAGATCAACAGCCATCACAGTACCAGACAGAAGCTGGCATCTGCAGAAATGGGTTTGTTACCTAACTGGTCTTTTCTCAATAATTTTGAAAAGAGATATAAACCATGGAAAGGGAAGAGAATATGTAAAATTCAAATTGCCAAACTACAATAAATATTTTAAATAAAATAAAGATGTTCTAATTGTATGTACTAAAATTGTATCGTTGTTCGAAAGGCAATAATACCCAGATTAATCCATATAGGCAAAACACAGTTTTATCAGGCTTCTCTGTATTAAACCACAAATTTATCATAAAGTTTATACGTGAGTCAAAGGAACTCAAAATAATTGAAATAATTTTTAAAAGAGGCAAATTTGCAGAATTCATCTTTCTTGTGTCAAGCTCTAAGATATAGTTGTAGCAAAGAAGGCTGTGTGGTTTTAATTAGTGAGATATATTAATCAGGATGTTGGAAGTGAAAGTCCAGAAATAATCTCATAATTTATGATTAGCTGATTTCTAGCAAGGCCACAAATATCATTGAATTGCCAAGACTATTCTATCAAAAGTGGTGCTAAGACAATTAGATGCAGAAATTAAAATGAATGAAGCTGAATACCTTTTTCCACTTCTCAAAAATCACCACAAAAATAAACATAAGAAGAGAAATAACAAACTCTTAACAACATAGGAATGATTCTTCATTGCAGTCAGGCAAGACATTCCAGAGAAGACACTTACAGACTTAAAGGAAAAGGAAAATAGTAGCTTACACTTTTTCAAAATTTAATACGGGCACAATTTTAAGGGCTACATCAGGAGAAAGACAACCCACAGCGCAAGGGAAGTGATCTATAAAGAATGTGTATCTGGCCTATATCAACAACAGTCACAACTTAGTGATGAGTAATGCAAATAAACCAAATCGTAATTCCCCAAGTCTCCCAATAGAAGTTCATCCTCAGAAGATGCACGCATGGCAAGTAAGTTGCTGAAAGATACTGAGAGTCATTTCTTATTCGGGAAAGAAAGTCAGACTTCAGTGAAACATCGTTTCCTCTCCATTAGTGGACTGATTTGGCTGCCATTTGCTAATTGCTTTTGTTGTTGCATGCCGCGTACAGAACACATAGTGAACTCACTCCCTTGAGCCCAGGAGTATAGCTTTGGTGGATTGTTTTCAGGACAGAACATCTAGAATGAAGATTCAGACAGAGAGAGAGAGAGAAAGAGAGAGAGAGAGAGAGAGAGAGAGAGAGAGAGAGAGAGAGAGAGAGAGAGAGAGAGAGAGAGAAATGAGAGAAATGCCGGAGAATGTGGAGAGATATATCCACATTCTAATGAGCATAAAATCATTTCTTTTGTGGGTCTTGCAAATGTTCCTGTAATTGATTTTATACTTACTTTGGCATAAGATTTTGAATACTCTAAAGAGTATTGAATTGTATAATCTAAATTGGTGACTTGCATGCTCTGTGAATCATACCTCAATAAAATGATCAAGACAGTATTATTTATAATAAATGTATGCATATATTGCATATAACCAGGTTTGTGTGCTAGGGTGGTTGGTGTGGTATATATGTAGGTGTTCTTGTTTTAGTATGTGCATATGTAAGGAACATGCATGTGGAAACCACAGACTATTTGGTGTCTTTCTCTATTGCTTTCCACCTTTCTGTTCTTTTTGCAAGTGTATGTATGGTACATGTATGTGTTTTTTGCATGTGTGTAGGGTACATGTGTGTGAATGTATGTGTGTGTGCAAGCCTGAAGCTGATGCTTGGTGTCTTCATCAACCGCTTCATTTACGGAAGCAGAATCTCTCCATTAAATCCAGCTGGTCAGTTTGGCTTGGGGATCTACTCGCCGTCTTTAACTCTTGGGTCCCTGTATTTCAGGCAGCCGCCTGGTCTGCTGGATTTCTGAGGTTTGGACTTTACTCCTCATGCTTGTGTAGGAAGCATCTGCTCTACTGGGTCTTATTCCTTAGAAGCACCTCCTTGTTTTTGAGACAGGACATCTCACTAAACTGGAGTTCACTGACTGGCAAGACTAGCTGCATACTATGCTCCAGAGATGTAGCTGCCTCCCTCTGCATCCCCTAAGCCATCCCTCTTGCAATCTGGGATTACAGATGTGTGCTGCGGTGCCAGGCTTTTACAGTTGTTCCTTGAATCCGAATTCAAGCCTTCCTGCTTGCATGGCTTTCTAAGCACTTTGTACATAACTGTGTTTACCGTCTTACCGGTACCTGGAATAGCCTCAAACACAATTCCTGTTCTTCCTGCTTCCACCTCCCAAGTGCTAGGGACTTAGAGGGATTATGATATTTTAGGTGACTAGATCCCAGAGCAAATGGGATGGATATGAATCTCAGTTCCACTGATTCCTAGAGTTATAATTCTTATGACAACCGTATGTGGAGAAATCTGCTGTGAATACTGAATTGAATGAATTCAGGAAAAATGCTCAGAACAGGGACCATCAGGGCCTTTCTACAAAGAGCAACATGATCAGCTTCCTGGAGTTAGGACTGATATAGTTTTCATTGCAGCTACTCAACTCTTTAAATGCAGCAAAAAAAAAATCCATAGAAAATATAAGCAACCACAAATATGCTCCAAAAATGCTTACTTACACAAATAGACAGCAACATGAATTAAGCCTAAAAGCCTTAGCTTATTGCCATTTCATGACATAATCTAGTTCACTGCTATTTCATTATATAATCTAGCATTTGGCCAGTGCTTATAGTAAATTCAAACATGACTTGCTACATGCTGCACAATTCAAACATAATCCCACTGCCACAGGCTCTGGAACTGCCCCAACTTCAGACAAATTGTAAAGATTTTCTTTTTACTAATTTATTAATAGACTTGGTAGGGCAATACGCAGCTATGCATGGCAATGACCCGTGTTCAGGCTCCACCGGACACCCAGCTGCAGTCTAAATAAGTGGCCAGAGATTTGGTGAGAGGAAGACGTCTTTAGTCGATGGGTTGGAGCTGATGCTGAAGATCTGGATAAGAAAAGGCACAGTTCTCCTCCTGGACATCCTCAGCAAGGGAAATGCTGATTATTAAGCCGTCACCATCCATGGGGAAATCATCCCAGAGCCCTGAACACAGACAAAATGATTGCCTGTAGTAACATGGGTCAAGAGCTATGGTTCAGTTGTGTCTAGGAGGTTCAGAAGTGGTTGTTTCACAAGTGAAAGAACGATATTTTATTTCTATTTGACGCATATTTAAGTAAAGAAAACTGGCCTTTACCTCCTCATTTTAGTGTCTCCATAGGGTGACCTCTAGCCACATTCCTTTTGAGACTTCAACTTTTCCTTCTAAAATCAAAATGGAACACCACATCTCTAACTCCATCGTGAAGCTTTTCCCTGCGTCCTAGTGGTTAAGGATCAGCATGCAGTTTTGTTTAGAGACACCTAAATTCTGCAGAGCCTTCCTTCTCACCAAGATGCGGGGACCATGTCAGGCAGGATACAGCAGGGTGGAGCACCGAGATCATCTTTCCAGCTCATTCCAATACTGTTCGGCCACTGTCCTCACCTGTTCCTGATCCGCAGTAACTTTTCAGATCCTAAACAATTGCTGGTGTAGTTATTTACCAGCAGTAACATGTTCTCTTGAAGTGTTTGGCACACATGTTTACATGTGGTATGCTTTAGAAACATGTGCTTATTGGAAGAAACAAAGGGTGGACTAGAAGAAAAAAATGTGCTTGTAATTCTCATCTTTTTATGAAAAGCATGCTTTACAGTAAACAGAAAGATGAAAACAAATACAATTTCATTTAGCCTGAAGTTTTAGATAGAAAATAGAATTGCTCCCAGAAAAGCTATCAATATTTTTGATTCAATATTCAGTCATTTGAAGACTCGACATCATATCAACAAATATTGATCACTATCCATTTTATTTGTTATCTATCTATCCTCCATATGAATGTATATATATATATATATATACACACATATATATATACACACACATATTTATATGCACATGTACATTCGAATATGATTGTATTTTACACATTTACATCTCTTCAATCACTGGCTATTTTTAGATTAACATCATGATTTTGCCAACAAATGAAAACCCACAAACAAGGGAGGTGACACAAGTTGGTACAAATTACATTTTACTTAATAACCAATGTAAGGATTCAAAGTTTTTTTTTATTTCAGTAGGATCCTAATCTTTGTTGCAATGCCCAGATGTTCATTCCTATAATCCTCTCCCTATGCTACTTGGACAGTATACCTACTAACTTAAATGAGACTATTTTGACAAGTGAATAAGGTTAAGCCACTTTGAGATATACATGATTAATTTTCCACATACATTTCTCCTGGTCTCTCAGCAAAGATCATAGGACTTGAGTTATAGTTAAGCATTAGGGTATTGTAATTCAAAAGTTATCAAATATGTGGTCTAGACTTAAAAAAAACCCATATTTTCTATTTTTAGTATTACAATGAACTTGTTTATGTTAAGAAAACGTATTGAAACAGTTTGATTTATATTTCTAAAAGTAGACTAGTGCAGAGAGCATTGATCTTTCTTGGCTTGTAATTTGGAACTCAATTCTGAGCCACTGATGCTAATGCTTTATAACATGTGATAGAAATGTAAGAAAATTATAAATACTAGCAACATCTGGGCCTACTGATTGTTACCTATGGAAATGACTGCAGAGCCAAAGATACTGATGCAGGGGGGTCCACCAAGGTCAATAACTGCACAAAAGAAAGACCAGGAAGAAATCTAAAATTGAGAACCTTTGGCACATGCATGGGAGAAGGTAGATTTATGGTAGGTTCATCGATTAAATTTATGTCTCCACTTATCCCTGTACCTCTTGGGATCCACTCTCTTGGAAAAGCTTGTGTGAACCATATGTGTTAACACTGGAAGAGTGCATTTCATTCACTTCCTATATGAGCCTTCCAAAAACAATATAAAGAAAAAAATCTCTAAACTCCCGAAGAGGAAGGGAACAGAAGTTAAGGTAGAGCAGGTCATTTTTTCACTGATAGTGTTGCTCATCATAGCCTTGGCCATCCTGTTCTTTCCCCCTCAGAGGCCATTACTCTGACGCAGGCACTTACAAAGGCTCAGATACATGTGCACTCAGCCACACATGCCCACGCAGACCCCACTCCCTGCACAGACCTGCTCACCAACTGTCACACTAACAGCCATCTTGCTCCGCTTTGCTGATCTTCATGCTGCTGTCTCTCAGGTAGCTTATCCATCTCCCTATATGGCTGAAGCTGGTGGCATTTCTGGTAAAGTTCCTGGTGCTTGGGGCTTTTTTCCTGTGTTCAACAAACATGAATTGCATCACACACGTATTCATAATGAAACCATCCAAAACTTAAAATTCTTCCATACCCATTCATCACTAATATCTATTATGGATATATTTTGTATATATGCATTAAGTGTATATTTAATTAGTACCTCATTATGAATTTGTACAGGTGATTAGAAGAAAAATGGGATCAAGAGAAATGGACATGAACTAATGCGGCATGATTGGTGTCTGCTTCAAAAGAAGAGATTAGGACACATCAGGCAAAGGGCCAAAATGGCCTATTTCAAGCCAAACAAAGGCTCAAGGAAAAGCGAAACTAGTTTGTGGCAGTTTTATACATTCACTCTCTGAGACAATGAGAAACAAATGTCTGTTGTTTAAAACATTTGAGCATTGGTTTTTGGCAATCTGACCAAACCAATATTATATCCAATATTGTGTTGAGCATATCTTACTTATCTTGTTTCCTCCTGAATGTAAGATTGCTTTCACTGAAGATCATTAGTCACTTGAACTGTTTACAAAAATCATTTTGCTTGATCTCTAAATCTTTAAATAAAACAACATTTTAATTCCAAATTAGCAAATCAAGGAGCCAAACTCAAAAAAAGTAGCATCTCTCATTAACTCTCTTGTAGAAAGTATTTGGTAGATATGAGAATCCAATAAATTAATTTTTAACTTTATATGTCCTGATTATTCTCCAACACTTGTCTGTCACAATTGAGATCTTGACAGAGTTACTTGTGGCCAAGGGAAATTTACATCTAAGTTAGTCTGATTTATAAATATAGCAGCTATTTCATTTCTCTGAATGACAGAATAGACAACTTAGCTAAATAATTCTTAGCAATGTCTATAATTAATAATATATCTATTTCTACCACACTCTTGACCTAACATTAAAAATAGATTATAATAACACAATGATTGCATATTCATGTTTCTATAATTGCAGTGAATTAGTTAGTTACCTCATTCTTGAGTCTACAGCCTCCTTTCCTTCTGCCTAATTTCCTTTCTCATTCTTGTGGAGCTATAGAATGTTGTCTTGACAAACCTTGTTATACAACACCAAACCAGGGAAGAAGAAAGTATATTCTACTTGTTTCTATTAGTAGCCATATAAGGTAGATATAAATGCAAAAAATATAAGGAAGGGGAGAAACAAATGCGCCCAGGAATAACTTATGCAAGAACAAAGGGTTCAGCTACTTTGGATTAGCGCTGATCATCTACTGGAAAATTGAAAAGGAAAACTGTGAGACAAATAGGGAACATTCTCTGAATTCTCAATTACTGATCACTTGTATACAGCTTGATGACCAGTATACTTTTGAAATACAATCATTTAGGCTGATAGGCTTTTACAACTATTTTATTGACAGAATGTAAATTTGACTTCCTGAAAGAATTTTGCTTTTTATTTCTAACTCAGAAAGTTACAGAAAACATCTGGTAACTTCTTTTCACAGACAATCTTTCATGTCTAAACACAGTGCACATGTGAGTGCGAGATCATCTATATTTTTGTATCGACCTAGGTTAGAAACATGCCAGCAATTTTTCCATCATTACTTGATGGAGCCAAGAAGGATGATAAGTTTTTCTATCTTTTCTTCACACATTTTGTGGATTCTTTTCCATACATGCATCTGCTCACATCTTGCACAGAGACTCTTTGGAACAACATAATCATTGTATTTTGCATTCTTTGCCCCTTGTGGCTTTTGTACAGGAAAATCTCACTGTCTTTTAGAACCCCTTTCACCATCCTGTATAACAAGTCTATGCGTTTTTGTAGGGCTGCTAAAAATGCCATTTTATAGGCATCACGTTGTTTGGGTTTAGGTTATTCACAAAAACATAGAATGAAATGTTATTCATCTGTCCTAAGATACTATCTCTACATTTGTTCGGGCTTCCATATATATATAAAAATATATATATTAAATATATATATATATTTAAAACCAATTGTCACTTTGTATATATGTGTATGTATATACATAAGTACACAATATAGATACATATATGCAAGTATCCATACTGATCACACATACGTAAAGTTACACTGATTTTAAGAAGCTTCAACATGTCTTCATTGAGTTATTGCCCTGAGAAGCTTCTTATAGTTTGAATGTGAATTTTCCTTCACAGGCTCATGTGTTTGAATTCTTAGCTGCCATTAATATTTGGAGAAGCTGTGGCCCTTTAAGAGGTAAAGACGTTGGAGGAAAGCCTATCACAGGGTCACAGAGTGCAGACCTTGAGGTTTGCCTCCTAGACATTGTTTTCTCTCATCGCTTGCTCCCTGCATCCTGATGGTTATACTGACCTGAATCAGCCTCCTGCTTCTGACGCTAGTCAGGCCTTTAGCTATGCTATTCCCACTGTAAATGGACTCTACCTTCTCTGGAACTGTAAGCCAAATAAATCTTCCTCCCTTAAGCTAAATCTGAATATTATCTCACAGCTAAAGTACAAATAACTGCAGCAACCTACAACTGAGAACCCAGCGAAGCACATGGTATAATTCAGGCTCTCTCCTGAGGATTCTGAATCAAGGAAGTGAATGAGACAAAACCCAGTTGGAGGGTGAGAAAGGTGGGAGGGACTACTCCAGCTCAACAGAGCGATGGAGAAGCAGTGCCAGCTGTCTGTCCCTCCCTTGCCATTCGTGCAGAACCTCAGCATTGGAACCACAGCCACCCACGGAGGGCGGTGCTGTCTTCCTTCTTGAGTCTGTGTTGTGTGACCTTTCCTGCGGAGATGCCACACAAGTGTCTATTCATCTCAAAGAGAGATTCAACAACAGAGCAAAGCAAAGATTATATCAAAGTCTCACTCCACGATGCGATATGTCCGTTGGGGACTTATAAGAGTAGGGAGAGAGGTTACTTACAGGAGCAGGGTTCACTGAAAGGCAACTCTGTCACTGGAGAACTCACCTCGGCTATGTGAGATTCATGGAATTTGCAACCCTGGAACTCTTTGCCTAATTTGTAGCTAACTCAGCTGACTTGAGCGTCTCCTCCTGATTTGCCCAGAGAGTCTCCTCCACAGCTGCTGTTTCCTGATTTTATGAAACTTAGAAGGGCTGGGTGTGGGATCCCCAAATGGGGATTGTGCTATGGCAGGAGGAAAAATGCATGCAGCAATCTACAAGGGCACTGAGTTCAGTTCCTTAAGGAAACACTCAGACACAGTGTCAGCCCTTATATCTAAGCATCTATTGAGCTGATCAAACTGACTCATCAAGTAAACAACACAGATCTCTTTACCCAGATCTGCAATGTCTGCTTTCTGTCCTAAATAATATCTGACTTTCATAATCTCATGTTGAGGTATTTTCTACAGGGGCCTTAATAAACTGAAAGCCCAACTCGGTAAGTCAAGTTTTTGAGTTCAGACATGCTCGCCATTGTAATTTAACTGTATGTCACTGATACATTCAAGACAAAACAGCTTATAAGAACAAAGGATTTTACTTTGGCCTTCAACTGTTCAGTTATATTTCTTAGTCCAGATAGCTTGGCAGTAGAATTCATAATAATACCAGGAGACCAGGGAACTGACCACATTGCCAAAAGGGAGACAAATCTCACTTGCCAGTCTATAAGCCTTTCAAAATTGGCTGCAGAATGCCAACCTACCAACCACCTTCCCCCATCTCATCTATCTACTCAAGTACTGATCCTGCCCACATGAGCTGAATCTTCCATCAATTATGCAACTCTTGCAGATCGTCTTAGGACTTGCCTTACTTATCAATTCTTGACAGATGTGCCTATTGCTGAGCCTCCAGTTGTCAAGTTAACACCCGTATCTATTGTGCTCACTCAACTGTGTAAATGCACCAACTCCGGTTCTTCATTTCAAACAAAATCCCCACACAAAATTTCCTGTCCCATTGAAAAGAAATAAAAGCAGAAGAAAAACAGTGAACTAATCCTATAATTCCCAAAGGCTTACTTATAAATGCATAAAACTTTTTAAATAAAAGTATTTAAGTATGAATTCATACTTTTTATTTTTCTCATCTAGATCTAATCTCACACTCTCCCTGTTTTTGGAAATGCTTGATTTTGCCTCCATTTGTTTTTCTTTTTAACATATGTGTGTGTTTATGAATGTATGAGTGTATCCACATATTTGCATGCATACATACATGTATGTGTGTGTGTTTAAAAGGTGTGTGCACGCATGCACATGTATGTAAATTCATATGGAGTTGACATGAGTAAATTGCTGAATTGACATGAGAAATCATCAGCAATTATTCCTCTAGCTCATTCTTTTGAATAAGTTCCCTAATTACCCTCAAAGCTTATCTACAGAGTACAATTAATTGGAATACTCTGAGGATTTGCAAACTTTGCCTTCCAGGGCTTATGGGCTGATGTCCACTTTATATACCCCATGTTTCATTATGGATCTGGGGAGCTCTAGCTGTTTTGCTTGCAAGACAAGCATCTAAGTCACTGAGCTCTCTCCCCAGCCCACATCTCCATTTCTGACATCACTGACTGTCACTGTTTGAAATGTGTCCCCCACGGTCTCGTGTGTTTGGCAAGATCATGGCACCTTGAGAGCTGGCGCCTTGCTGAAGGAAAGTGGTCACAAGGAGTGGATCAATTCTTATGTCCTTGCTTCTCCTTCCAGAGAGATTTTCCAGTAAATCCTCGCTACTGTCTTGTCTAGCCTCAGGTTTTTAATATGGTGTATGGTTTACTGGCTCTTTATTTCAGTCCTTCTCCAGCAACAGTACATTAAGACCCCCACTCTCTCTGTATACATGCATCCCCAGTGTTAGGTGTTGTGTCTGCTGCTCAGTTGGCCCTAAAACATGAGAAAGGATCAATTTTGTCCTGATGGGTAGAGATGACCATAGTCCCTTGCACAAGAAGCTGCTCTTAAGAAGAAAGTGCCTGTCAAACTATTTCAGGATTCACTTTATCTTTTAATCCACTCTGAGTGTTTGACATAACTTCAGGAACAATGTGGGTGCTCAATAAAATCTGGATACTTTTTTTTTATAAAATGGGAAATAAATTTAGCTCTGTGTCTAAAATTATACCACATGTCGGAAAAGGAAAATCGAGTCCATGTCTCAGTTGAAGTTTTATCATATTTAAAAGGCTTCTAATTTTAGCCATGTTTCTAAATGACATCGTTTTTGTTGGCTTTAATTTTGAAAGTCAGAGCTTGCAATAAGCAGGGAAGGAACTCAATTAAGCATAGCCCCCAGTGCAAATATTTAATTCCATTCCAAACGCTTTGCCATTAATAAGGCAATCACCCAAAATGGGGGATTGATCATCAACACATGGGGCAATAATTGTGAAATGATGAAGAAAAGATTCTGCAGTAATGCTAGATTTTTGAATGCACACACACACAGACACACATACACACAAGTTACAGCTCATTTAGAAAGAAAATCTTTCCCTCTGCTCCAATGAATGATTCTTAGAGACAAACTAGATATACAGATATGCAACACACTATGTTCCTATATGTATAGCAAATTAATGGACTGTAAAATTAAGGGCTTTGCATAAATGGATAAATATAGTTGAAAAGCACTTGGTAATTTAGCACATATCATTAATTACTCATTCTTTATAATTATGTTCAGAATTAAAATAATTTAATAGTAATAATAATTTTTACTATCCTCAGTATTTTGTGAACTTTCTGTTTTCCTGTAGTAAACTAATCACATCAAGAGGATAATTGTTATTTGACTCTGTTTAGTAGATGGATGAGCTAACAGAAAGAACAGGAGGTCTGCCTCAGAATTTGAGGATAAACATTAGCTTGGAGCAAGTGATCCACTGATCATGGCATTTCTAGGTAAGTCAGGTTTTTGCCCTTGTATAAACACATGTGACTCAAAGAGTTGCAATAGGATATTTAGAATTTTGTAATTCAAGAGTTAAGGCTTACATTCCACCCAACATGCGATATAAGCAACAGTCCACTCTGAGGTCTGAGTGTTTTCTGCACATTGATTGCAAAATGCTTCTTGGTCTATATCTCCTAGAATTCTGTACTATGCACAAAAAGTAAATAATATTATTTATGCTTTACCCAGAAGAGTAGAACACAGAGATGTAACAGCTATAACCCTTGAGCCATCTCCCCAGCCCAATGTCACTTTTAATGACATTCAAAAGTCTTGCTTCCCTTCTTTCCAGGCCCCACATGCACTTGATTCTAGGTAACTTCAATTCTTGATATTCTAAAGGTATTTTTTAGAGAATATTGACTGAGAAGCAGTGGGAGAAGATCTAGAGACAGCAGGCAAACTGTGGGGGACAGAATAAAGAAACATGGAAGAATTCCAGCAAGTAGGGTGGGGCGAGTGTAAATGGGGACTGTTGTATCTTGAGATAGGAGTATGAAGTCCTGGAATAAAACAAATAAAAAAATGAATGCTGGATTGATGCTTCTCCCTTAAAAGGTCCTGAAGTTTTAAAGAAAGACCAGCTCAGCTCAGCTTACCCTAACCGATTTTGCTTCTGATGATCTGTCCATTCACTGAGTCCCAACCAATTTAAGAGGATCTGCTGAGATAGACATCCAAAGGGAAACGTGAGGCCTGACAATACAGATGCAGAAGAATGCAAAAGAACTCCAGAAGAGAGAGCAAAGAAGCAGTCAAATTATGCATGAGGCAGTTTTCCATCCAGCAATCTATAAGCTTCATTATACCTCTGTCAGCAGTCGACTATCTGATAGGAGAGTGACATTCAGCAAGTTTCTACAACCTGTCGGATAAAACTCCAAATTGCTGATTACAGATTGCTATACACTGGGCATTGTATTTGACAGTCTACTATTTCTAACTGACAATACCCCTTGGGATAGGATGAATAATACAACAAAAGGGAAATAGTAAAGACAGAAAACTAAGAGAGTAATAATTGTTATAAAGGGAGAAGAAAAGAAATGTAAAATTATTTCAAAATCACAGTTACATTCACTACCACTTAATGATATCTTTGTCCCATACCTGTATGTACCCAACAAATCATGAAAGTGATATCCAAAAAATATTAAAAGTGATATTTACATATTTACTGGTATGTATTCACTGTTTGTAACACATTAACAAGCTGAATTGTGACTTGATGATTTCAAGGTGATTCTCATGGTGTATAAAATGCAAGTGAAGAGATGTTAAGTAGCTTCTCTAGGTTCATAATTAGCTTCTCTAGTTCAGATTAGTAAAGAAAAGCTGGAGGAATCAGACTATTAGTGCATCCAGCTTTATGAGCTAAGCAATTGTCAAGCTTTTGACCCCTTCATGTATGAGCCGATTCAATGAAAATCTATCTTCCCTTATATATTAAAAACACTGGAGATCTGATTAAGTCTGCCTGATCAAGAGATGCTCTTGAATGCTTCCCAAGACAAATGCTGGAGACCAAATCTGATAAATAAGACTGGAACTTAGATTAGGCTGCTAAAACTGCAGAGTTTGTTCATGGCTCTCCACGGAATTCCCAGTAGGCTTGATGCTTCTGAGACACTGGATAATTCTCTACTTTAGAAAAGGAGAGATGCGGCTTTATCACATTCTTATTAGTGTGACTTAATAGCATTGCCAATTTCCCCCATCTGCTATTTTGCCCAAGATTTTCAGAAAAAGTAAACATGTATTTATTAATCTTTACCCCTCCCCACATTCCCATATTATTCATATTCAATAATTTTTAGCTTCTGTCTTCTAGGGGTTGAAAGGAATTTCCAACACTTGAAGAGCAGTCCAGTGATAATCCGAATATTCAACACAATTTCTTCAATGTCAGGCACGTATATGTGCTTTGCATGGATTTTTTGACCTAGCTCACAAAGCAACCACTTTGCCAGCAAAGTGAAATCTAATAAATTATCTGGAAAAAATACCTAGGAAGCCCAGATATGCAGTTGTCTCAGGTGTCCTTGCTCTTCTCATCCTGGCAATGCTGCATTTGTAAATGAACTGCACCCTCAAAGACTCATCATAGATAGGATAATGCTAACCTCTATGAGGGTAAGAAGCATCTTGGATACTTCCGGAACACTTCTCGAAATTCTACAGTTTGGAGTCATATTCACTGTGTGTATATCCCTTTCTTTTATCTATTAACTCACAACAGGCTAATAATCCCAATACTATATTTGCTGCTCTTTTGCCCTTGCCTCGGATCATACTTTTCTCTCTTACTTGATGACTCATCCACTGTGCTGATATATTGTTATGTGCACATCGAAAACAAGGACGCCTCAATCCATATGTGTGAGTTCATTTCTGACTGCAGTTCCCTCTTTGAACACGCATGTGCCCCAATCATTGTAGATGTTCAGTAACATTACTTACCTACCAATGAGTAGTAACTCACTGGCTCCTGCTAAGGATTAGTTGAGATTAGCATTCATCAAACTAACTCACTATATCATGTCATGCTTAGTAAATAATGTCTTTAATGATAATATCAGAAATCCTTATTTGAATTTTGATTCAGATGATTGCTCCTCACCCATATCTCACTGGTTGTGACTGCTTCTTATAAAGCTTTCTTTGTGACTTGGTGCATGGCAATGAGAATTCCTTCCTTGTTTCATAGATGCACTTAGAGTTAGCCAGGCAACCAGAAATAGTCATTTTGTGTGGTTGAAACCTTCAGTGATGAGTACAGGGCTGAACACAGGAGAGACGTCAGATCTACCTGAAGCTGAAAACATTTATTGTGACGGAATCTCAGTATGAAATAAACCACAGCTGTGCAGAAGCCACTAGTTTTATAGAAAACCACACAGGAAGAATCTACAACAGAGAGGAAAGGACAGATACTCCTAATGAAGAACGATCTTGGATTGTTTGTTAGAAAGAAAGCTATCCATTGGAGTAGAGTGTGAGAGACTGAATGGGGTTAGCCAGAGCTGAGTTAGAAAAGCTGAACTGAGAGGGTCTACACAGTGGCCTTTCTAGTCATGGCTGGTGTTTAGATTTTACTCTAATGGCAAGTCATTAGAGGGTTTCATATAGAGGAGAAGCATTGCACTACCAGGTTTACAATGCTGTGACGTCACTCCGGTTACCATATGAGGGACAACTTAGCAGATCTGGGGGCATGAGGAGGCCACTACTGTGCTTCAGGTGAGAGATGGCTACAGTTGGTGCTCAGGTTTTCCTCCAATCCTACAAATTCATTATTTTCCATTTCTCCCACTAGCGGGAAGGCAACAATCCAGACTTGTCTACTTGTCCGTGAGGCAACTAGGTTCACCCTTGTGTATAGCAGATGTGAATACTTCCTCATGAGAGTAGGCAGGGTGTCCTGCAGAGGTAAACATGAAACATGGGTGAAAAGGAGCGGGGTACCCATTCTTCCTTAAGATCAAAATATCCCAGAGACAGAAGGAAAAACAAACCACTCAGTAGCTCTTAACTGCTTCTATTTTTATCACTGCAAAAAACTTATGCACATCAAACATAAAATACGCTTGTCAGCAAATCTATCACATCTTCAGCTTTTTCACGGCGCAGCTGATGCAGACAGTTGGTCGTGCGCCACAAAGTCTCTTAAGTGACTGGCTTTTGGCAAAGGCCACAAAAATAATCACACAAACCCTGCTGTCTTCCAAAGATCAAGTCTGCTTCATGCCAGCTCAGAGAGAGAATGAAATTCATAGCCAGAAAGTTGATATTCTCCAGGAAGGCTAAATTTAGGTAGAAAATATCCTGGGGTGGAGATACGGAAATGAACATTTCGAATCATTATGGCCCCGCAAATGGCACTCCTCCTTTGTGTTTCTTGTTACACTCATGGCTAAAAGCACAGCTCAGCTGTGGAACCACAAGCCCCATAGCCCCTGGCTGCCCATGTGACCTCCAAGTTCACTGGCTTCTGTAAGCTTTATTCACAGGATGTGTGAAACTAGCAAGGCGTTAATTGCAATAACAGTCAACAGTCCTTTAGCATGCACCCTGTTCTTGACATCATCCTGACCCCGTTCATGTTTATTTTAAATTGTTGTCTTATTGCTTCATACATGATAGCAGCAAATTTTTCTTGTGTCATTCTCCAATCTCATCTTCATTCCCCCTCACCACAAGCCTTCTTCCTTGCCGGTCTCCCTCTATTTATTGACTTTTGCATGAACATTTGCATTTCATTTTGCATGAGTGGCCTACTGGGTTTCATTTGTGTTGTCTATGATAGCACGTCCCTGAGCACTCGCTGGAGAGTGGATCCTGTATCAGTGGTATCAGTGGGTGCACCACCGAGGAAAGCATCTTCCCTTCCCTCCCCCATCAGGGTTGAGTGTTACAACAACCCCATGACTTTATGCTGTGATTTCAATGTCACAAGTGAGAAATCCTAGGGACTGAGACAACAGGGACTGTTGTGTACATCAATCTCATCCAGTAAAAGGGGGAACTGCAGTTCACCTCTTATGGTTCAGATTTTCTCAGCTGTGCTACATTCTCAGCGTTGCCTCTTATCTCTGATGTGTATGCCACAAGATCTTATAAGGATTCAGAAATGTGTGTCTAGTAAGAATAGACATTTAATAGCTTGACTTTTAAAACCCGAGGGGCAAGAAGGAATGGCACCTAGGCTGCCATGTTTGATAAATGTTTGCCAGTTTTCATAAATAATGTGTCGACTATTCAGTGTATCCAGAGATTCTTATGGGTGCCTTGATATAATAGTCAACAAAACATATGAAATGGCTTAATAGGTTAGGGAGGCATGCAGGGGTCACATGATTTATTCTATTGACAAGAAACAAGTATGTTTTCTGTTTGAATAAACTACGTGTCACAGACTTTGTGGATGTGCAGACTGAAACAAAGGTGCTTGAATGTTGGGTTGGGAAGGCATAATGGATGGAGATATTTAGTCAGGTGTGTTACTCAGTGTTCTCTGGAGGGACAAAACTGATAGAACGAATGCATGAAAAGGGAATTCACTGGACTTGCTCATGAAATAACGTCTAGGCTGAAGGATTCCTGGAGAGTCACTGATCCTTAATCACATTGGAGGATTGAAAAAACTGGGTTCTGATGTCAGTAAAGAATGCAGGCATCATATGAAAAATGAGCTTGCCAGCAGAGAGAGAGAGAGAGAGAGAGAGAGAGAGAGAGAGAGAGAGAGAGAGAGAGAGAGAGAGAGAGAATCTTTCTTGCAATTCCTTTTGTTTGGTGTCTATTGAAAGGTGCTATCAACATTTACTGTGGGTAGCTGTATTTCAAATAACTTAATCCAGATAATCTCTTCAGATTTTGAAGTGACTAATCTGCCAGTTATTTCCAAGTCCAGGCAAGTTGACAGCAAGGTTAACTACCACAGTAGGGAGCCTGAATCTGTGTTCATTGAGTTGCTGTGATTCCAGCATTGATACCTCTGTTGGAAGAGTGTTTCCCAGGAAAAGCGCTAGAACCAAATGCCTCTGTTGGGAAAAAAAAAAAAAAAATGAAATGAAATGAAAGAATCTGAAGTTAGCGAAGTTTATTCAAAGCTGAAACTGGGGGAATTGCAAATATATACATTAGACTAAGTGTGGCACTACCCATTCAAGGAGGCCCTAGCCTGGGCTCCCAGCTAAGGTCATGCCCCAGACATGTCCCAATAGAGGAATCATACAGGCGGAAGGATGAACAACCAATGGGAAGCGGCCATCTAACGTGCCCCTGAGATGGACACCTAGTAAACAGTCAAATGATTGGTGGCTGTCCCAGAGCAGAGGGGTGGTCACACCTGATTGGACCCTGACCCTATACAAGCCCAAACACTTCCTGATTAAAGCTGAGTCTACAGCCAACTTGTCCTCTGCCTGCTGCTTCTTGCCTGACTCCCAGGGTCTGGGTGGTGGTGACCCCAAGCCGCTCGAACCCACGAGGCCCCTCCCTCCACCCCTCCCTCCTTCCCGCCCTGGATCTCCCTGTTCCCTCCCCCCTTTGCCCCTGCCTTTCCCCCTCCCTCCCTTTCTCCCAGTGTGCCCTCCCCCATACCTAGAGAATCCTTTAATGTGTATATCAAACTTTCCTATGGGTCCTCCTCTCTGATGAGGTGTAAGGACTCAGTGGCAATTCCTAGAACTCTTTCTTGTGTTCCCCTTAAGTTTAGGAACACAATTGTGACTGTTAATCCCTAGCTTCTAAGGATCCTAGTGCCTTTAGTCCATGCTGGAATTTGAGGGGTCAATGATATGTTGGTCATTGCACAGATCATGCAGAGTCCTATTATAATTTTCGGCCCTAACTTGTGTGGAGTATCTTGCATATCATGACTCCTCCCATCCTTGTGCTCTTACAATCTTACTGCCCCCTCTTCCTCAAATTTCCCTGAGCTTCAGGATGGGGAGACATTAGGCAGGCCTGATTCCAGGTGGTTGATATAGAGTCTCTGATGTTCTGAATTATGATTTGTTGATTTTTTTTTTCTGTTTTGCTGTTCCTGCAATGTTCCTGATGAGTATTGGATGTCACTCCCTGGCCAGAGATAAAAACCTGTTAAATTAGAGTCTTGTTATAAGAGTCTATTCAAAGGTCGTGGTGAGAGAGGGGTTTGATTACCTTGTATCTGGCAGCCTCTATGCCCTCCCCTTCTTGTGAGATCGTATCCCATCAGCTGCAAATGATCTGCCTGTACTTCTTACAAAGCACTCTAGGGTGCGCCTCGAACACAGCAGGGGAAGAAAGCAGAGACCAAGTGTTGTACAGAGATTTTTGTTCTCAGCATTGGAAATAAAACATTTTCATCACCAGCCTATGACAGGGCAAGGAAGACATTAGATTTGGCGAGAGTCTTGTTCTTTTATCTTTAATGTCATCTTTAATTATCTAGAAATTAAGTACAATAATAATAAAAATAATGGTAAGTAAAAGGGGCATTAACATTCTTTAAATGCATTTTGTGGTTTTTACAAAACAGTTTCCTTTTAAAGGACCTTTCAATGTCAATAATAAATCACATAGCTTTATTATCTCCATATTCATAGATAAGGAAGCTAAGGCCAATAAGATAAAGGAAAAGCCCAAGGTGACACAGACATTGAATAGCAAAGCCAGGATACAACATAGAATACTTTGCTTTCAGAATCTGAAGTCCTGACAAGGATGATAAATAAATATGCATATATAATCCTCTTACATGCTTCTAAATTCCTCCCACAGTTGTTCAGGTCCACGGCCTTCTATCATTCTTTGACATATCTAATGGCCTAGCTTCCTATCTGACATACCCTTTTCTAAATTTTCCACTCTGCACATGACCAGGGAAGAAGTCTTTATAAAATTTTCCAAGATAATTGCATCATGCCTTCAGTGAAATCCTCTGATACTTCTATTTTACTCACTAAATAAGCCAAATCTCGCTTAAAAGTTTATACAGCACCTGTGGCTGGTACAGTTGGCTATTCACACAACAACCAGTGCTTCCCATTTCCACTATTTCCCCTGTAATAACAACTTGCCCAATGCCAGAGATCTGGACGCATTGCACAATTACACTACTATTCACCCCTGATTGGCCCAGTAGTAAGTGCACAAGCCTGTTCTCACCAGGTGAAAACATGGTGTCTAATCTATTTTAGCATCTTATAAATAGTATTTCTATAAATGTGCATTCCAAATATTGTCCTAAACACTATTTGTTGTTTATCTGAAACCCAAATATAACTGACCAACTTGCTTTCATACTTGCTGAATGTTGATGGCCCCCAATAAAGAAAATATTTCCTTGGGGCTTATGGATAAATGTTTATCTTCTTCTAAAAGAAGAACTTGAACCAGGGAAGAGTTCTACTTTCATTCTCTCCTGCTATATACAGGGCATTTTTTTGGACCAACAAAAAGCACTTGGTGGTAACAGTGTTGTGAAAGCTATATTGAGACAGGGAGAGAAGTGCTGAGAGAATGCAAAGATTCAAACCTAGTGCACTAGTACTTTAGAGTGTGTGAATTAGATTCACCACGAATAATATATATATATATATATATATATATATATATATATATTCTTTTCATTAATTTAACTGATATGAAGATACATGAATATTATACATATTAATGTGTTACTACGTGAAGTTTTGATACATAAAAACTTTCTGCAAAGTTCACATCATGTTAAAAATGTCTGTCTCAAAAAATACTTACTGTTCTGTATCATGAGAAGATTCAAGACCTCTTCTGTATTTTTTTTTTGCAGATACACATTCTTTAATTGCAGTCTTCAGTATACCTACTATACCATAGCACACGAAGACCCCTTCCTCTTCTCTAACTGTGTCTTGATTTCTCTAGTAGATCTACCTGCAACATTATGACTAAAGCCATTAGCCTTGGATGTTTTGCTGCTTTCTGACCTCACTGTCTCATTCATGTATTCAGAGAGCATGTGTTATGACAGGTCCTCAGTGTGCTACAATGTAAGTAAGTGCTATCACCTTTGGTAAACTCCAGGTCTGGAGGATTGCCTCAGCCTCAAAACATGCTGGAATTTCCTTCATTTCATTTTTGAGAAATGTTGAAAAGAAAAATATTATATGGTAATAAATTAAGATTGCATTAATTTAACACAAAAGGCATCAAGAAGATCAAACACAGTTTCTCCGATGGAAGTACCTATAAATCAATGCATGAAGGCAACTGAGGGCTCAGCCCGATTCACAGCTGAAGAAAGAATTCAAGGGCAATGGATCATCATGTCTGCAGGATCTAAAAGTAGCTTTGAATAAGAAAGTGACAACAGTATGCAACAGGCAGAAAAAAAAAAGAAAGTTAGGTTAACCAAACAACAGACTACCAGACAAGTCTGGGCTCTCATTCTTAGCATCAACAGTTATGTTAACTTTTTTGGCATAAAACATGGTGGATTGAAGTGAAGGAATATAGACCGAGGGACTAATTCCAGTTTATCTGGACGGATTTATTCATTATAGTTTCATTATAAGAATGAAGAAGAATAAACAGACAGAGAAGGAAATGTGGCATAGAAGTAGAGAACAGAATGATTTGTTACCAGCTACAACTAAGTACCTTTGAGAAGTGTGGCGCCTCTAAAGTTGAAAAGGTCTGCAATGAACTGCTTCAGGGTGCATGTAACCTGGCTGGCACCTTGGTGACAATTTATCCAGTTATATATCAGATATCTGACTCTGCAGCTGAAGAGATGGCTAAGACTCTGCTTCACATGCAGACAGACCTGTGTTTGGATCTCTGAGGTCCCACATAAAAATGTCAGGTCAAAATGGTGGCCCTGAAGGCAGAGCTTGGGAATCCCCAAAGCAAAGCAACCCAAGGTTATTCCAAAAGTCACTGTTGGGACTCCACAAGTTCACACACAGTGTCCTCTGATCACACAGATGCCACACACACAGAAACAAACACACATGTCACTCACAGGTATGCAAAAAAGATAGATGACCTCAAGTATATGACTATAGATGAATATTGTATTCAGGTTCTAAGTTTGTGATGACCTGTCCCAATGGTAATAGCAAACTTACGTGTGTGTGTGTGTGTGTGTGTGTGTGTGTACGTGTGTGTGTGTGAACTCAGTGACAGACATTGGGGAGAATAAAGAACCTGTGGCTAATGCAGAGCCAAAATCTTTGCAAGCTTTTGAGAAGGGATAGATAACATGACCACAACCCTCTTTAAATGTTTGCCTGCCCTAAGTAATAGCTTAGAAAGCATGTGAACTGGACTCCAAGAAAGCAAGTACAATGGCCTTAGTGTACATACAGAAGTGATGTTCCTTGGACCACAGGTCATGTTAGTGGTGATAGAGAGAGGCAGCCAGACTTGAGATTTACTTCAGGAAATGTAATTATCTAAATGTAAAAACCAAATGTGGGGAACAGTGCAAAAGGAGGTGCGACTCCCCCTCTCAGCTGTATGGCTTATGAAGATCATTAAGCAGAGCATTGTCTGTGGATAGGAGAAAACTGCTGATGAACACAGAGTCCAGCCTAGAGGCCTAAGGGATTCCTGAGATAGACTCTCTCAGCAAGATACAACAGTGAGATCACCAGGGGAAAAAGCAAAGGTCAGAGAACACATCATAGGCATGTCTGACTTCAGAGACTATCGGTTCTATAAAGGGGTATTCGGGACTCTGCTAACAGACGTCATTGGAAGACATGGATGTGAGTAATAACATCTAGGTAGAGAATGGAGTCTGTAAAGAGAGGAACTTGAAAATGTAACCACTGAAACTTGTATAGAACAGAGGTGGATGTAGGACATCCCTGGCCATGTCCACCATTTAAAGAAGTTTTCTTGGGCAGTATTAGTGTTCATTTGGCTACTTAAGTTTTGTGAATGTTTTGCTATACTACACAAGATAGTTCCAACAGAGACTAGTATGTCCAACAAGACATACTAGAATACCTAAAAACAATTATCAGCTAAACATTTACCAGAAAACTAAACACATTTCAAACAGTGATGTTAATGAAGGAAGAATAAAGAGAATGCTGAAATTCTCTAATGTAGAAATGCAACGAATATTTTACTGATCTCAAATTTAGAAATAGTTGACACTCAACCCCTTCTTCTTGATGTCATTTTCAGAATTACAGTATTTGTCACTTTTTTAAAAAATCATACAATTTTCTGCCTCCTCAAAAATCATTATGAATGTCCAGGGTAGACAATATTCCTTGTTTATATCTTCATCCACAAGACAACTCAACATCTAGAGCCCACAATAGCTGCTTATTAAGGGAATTCACAGAGTACAGTCAGTCCATTATCTATTCCAAGATTTATTTGCAGGGTGAAGGAAAGCCTGATTTTTGTACAAATGACAGCAATGATTTAATGAAACAAAAATGAAGTCCTGCTTAAATTAAATGAAGGAGCACTTTTCAGTCTTCTAGTCTGCTGGATGGTTGGTTGTTCTCTGTTGCTGCGGGAAGAGGAGAGGTGAACAGAGACCCCTGTTGTGTGCAGGCTCCAGTGGTATCCCAGGAGAGGAGAGGCACGGAGCCCCAACTACCGAAACGAAACTCCTGGTGGAGGCGCAGAACCCCAGCAGCAGGCAGGAAACTTCAATTCACTCTTGTGTCCGAGGGGCACGAGCAGGATTCTCTTTCTGCAAGGTTCCCTGTTGCAGTGTTTCTCCAGCTCCTCGTCCCTGGCTTCACCTACTAGTGCCAGAAGTGCTGGCTTCTGCCATTTTCACTTTCATGTTTTTAACATGGGATCAAGGATCTGAATTCAAAATCTTCCACTTATGAGGCAGAGGTTTATAACCCTTGAGCCATCTCTCCAGCCCCATTTTGATTCAATTTTAACCCAGACCAGGGCAGACTCCCTGTTCCTCAGACCCGGACCCAGACCAAGGCAGATGGACTGCCTGCTCCTCGGCCACTCTGCCTTTCTGTCCTCGACCCAAACCAGGACCTGGACTCCCTGTCAGAGGGCAGACTCCCTGCTCCTCAGAATTCAACAGAGTCCAGAGAAAACCCAAGCAAAGGGCTAGGGGACCAACACCTACTCTTCTGAGGTCTTCTAAAATCATCCCATCACAAGGGAGAGAATCTTCACATCCAGCTCTAAGATAAGTAAACCCTTTTTACATCTTGTTCCTCTCAATTATTAGTCACTGTAGCTTAACAGTTCCATATAGGCACCCAAAAACTCATACAACATCAGGGAATATACCATTCACTCTTACATGTCACCAAGTAAACCTAAAAAGTGCACTACTATACTAATCTCTGTCTATTAAACCCACCTTAATTGATGTACTAACAGTCTAATAGCCTCATCTAGGAAATAACATCAACACCAGACAGGCATATCCAACTATAAGGCAAACACTTGCAATAATTGCTCAAGTATAGCAATACTGTCTAATTCAGTTTAGTCAAAAACACAAAAACTAAAAGAAGGACATAAGAGATAAAAATGCCCAGGTCACAGCACAAACCCATGAGAAACAAAAGCCAAGACAAATCTCCTAAAAAACCCACCAACCCCATAATGATGGAATCTAACTAGAACAAACTCACGGAAAATAGCCAAGAAAGCCATACCCAAGATAATGATTTTCTTTACTGTGATCTTTACTGTGATTAAAGCAATGAAAGAGGAAATCCAGGAGGAGTTAAATAACTGCATCAATCACTTTGAACAGGAACACAGCAGGCACTTGGAGGAGATGAGAAAAGCAACTGAAGAAACAAAAATAGGCATAGAGCAGTTAAAAAAAATCTCAAGCAGAGTTTAAACTTGAACTGAAAGACAAGCTATCTTCAACTCAGAATGCAACAGCAAGTCTTATCAGCAGAACTGATGAAGCAGAAAATAGAATATCAGATCTTGAAGACAAAGTAGGACTAACCAGTTCAATGGAAGAAGTTGTTAAAGCTAAAAAGATACTTGAGAGGAATATTCAAGAGTTATAGGACACCTTGAAGAAGCCTAACATGCGCATTCATAGAATACCAGAACAAGAATCCCAAAATACCACAGCTGAGGAAAATTTTCAAATTATTATAAAGGAAAACTTCCCACATCTAAAGAAAGAGAGATCCATTCAGTTACAAGAGGCATTCCACACCCCGAACAGATATGACCCAAATAGAAACTCACCACGGCAAATAATAGGCAAAACACTATACATCCAAGACAAAGAGAATGTACTGAGAGCTTCAAGAGAAAAAAAAAAGTCACTTTTAAAGGTAAACCTATTAAAGTAACAAGTGATTTTTCAATGGAAACAGTAAAATCCAGAAGAGCTTGGAGAGATGTACTTCAAGTATTGAATAAGCACAAATGTCAATCCAGGTTGATGTACCCAGCAAAACTATCAGTCATGATTGAGGGTGAAAGAAAAATTTTCCACCATAAAGACAACTTGAAGGCTTACATGACCACCAAACCAGGCCTTCAAAAAATGCTAGAAAAGATACTCAAGCTTGAAGAAAAGAACAAGCATATGCAGGAGGACAGAAGGGAAATATAATACCACCACAACCTACAAACTAAATAATACACTTATGAAAGCCACTAAACGCAAAAAATGTCAGGAATTAAAAGTAATTTCTCATTATAACACTAAATGTTAATAAAATTAACTCATCAATCAAAAGATACAGGTTACAAAAACATGGATTAGAAATCACACCCCATCCATCTGCTGCCTTCAGGAAACAATATCTCTCCACAAAAGATAGGCGCATTCTAAAAGTAAAAGGCTGGTAAAAAATTCTTTGAACTAATGGAACTAGGAAACAAGCAGGGGTAGCAATTATGCTGACAAAGTGGACTTCAAACAAAAAATCATAAGAGATGCAGAAGGATACAACATTTTAGTTACAGGTGCAATTCATCAGGAAGACTTCACAGTACTGTACATATATGCACCTAATATGGGCTCCTCCACATTACTAAGCACATGCTACAACGTCTAAAACAAGAAATCAATTCCAAAACGATAATACTTGGAGATTTCAATACTGCATTCTCAACATGGGATAGATCGAGGCCAAAAACTTAACAAAGACACATTGGAACTAAATCAAACCATTACTGAAATAGACCTTACAGATCTCTGTCAAGCCTTCCATCCAAGGACCAAAGAATATACATACTTCTTGGCAGCACACAGAACTTTCTCCAAAATAGACCATATGTTGACCCACAAAATGAATCTCCACATATACAGGAAAATTGAAATTCTAGCCTGTACCCTATCAGACCACCATGGTCTAAAGCTTGACATCCACAACACAACAAACAGCAGAAAATACAGTAACTTTTGGAAACTAAACACTATGGTGCTGAATGAGAAATGGGTTCAGAAAGAAATCAAAAGGAAATTCAAGATTTCCTAGACATGAACGATAATGAAAATACAACATATCAAAATCTCTGGGACACAATGAAAGCTGTCCTAAGAGGCAAGTTCATAGCTCTTAATGCCTATATCAAAAAAAGGAAACATCATAAGTAAATAACTTAGCAATGCAGCTTGAAGCTTTAGAAACATAAGAGCAATCCAATCCTAAAAGCAGTAGAAGAGAGATTAGCAAAATCAGGGGAGAAATATCAGAAATTGAGATAAGGAAAACGATACAGAGAATCAACCAATCAAAAATCTGGTTCTTTGAAAAAAATCAATAAGATTGATACACCTCTAGCTAAATTAACCAAAATCAAGAGAGAGAAAACTCAAATTAACAAAATTAGAAATGAAAATGGAGTTATCACAACTGATACCCAAGAAAATCAGAGTATTATAAAGTCATATTTCAAAAAACTTTCATGCCATGAAATTTGATAACACACAAGAAATGAATGGATTCCTGCGTAAGCACAACTTACTTAAATTGAATGAGGAAGTTTTGAATTATTTGAATAGTCCTATAACAAATGAGGAAATTGATAATCTCGAATCTTCCCACCAAAAAATGTCCTGAACCAGATGGATTCAGCACAGAATTTTACCAGACATTGAAAGAACAACTAACACCAATACTCCTTAAACTGTCACATAAAATTGCAAAGGAAGGGACACTTGCAAATTCTTTCTACAAGCTACAACATACTAATCCCAAAACCTAATAATGATACTTAATAAAACTATAGATAGTGGATCACGCTTCAGTAGAGAAAATAGGTCACTGTCAATTATTGCATATAAATAGCCAGACATCAGGTGCAGCTCACTCTTACTTTCCTTCCTGGTCACTTGCGAAGGAAGTAGTTTGTTCTCACTAATCAGGGAGGGTATAGGGGCTGACAGGTAGACAGTAACCATCCTACAAATGGAACACTGACCTCTACCCCTCACTGCTGTGTTCTACTCCTATTCTTCTATCTACCTTTGAGTCTCCTTTTATATTAAGATCTTCATTTAAACAGTCTTTTATCTTTGGTTAGGAGGTGAACTTGGGTGCCAATCAGGATGCAGCCAAGGGCGGTGTAGGAAAAGCAAAGCTGAAAACAACAAGCCATAATTCAGAACACCAAAGACCCTATAGGGCTATTTAGCCCCAGGGAGAAGTTGGTCACGCTACTCAGCCCCTCACCCAACCAAGAAACCATGCCCATACCGTGTGTTGGGAATATGGCTGCCCTTCATGTTCTGGCTACCCTCCCTTGCTGATTGGATAATTGTACTCCCCGCCCCTGCCTTGCTGATTGGATAACTGCGCTCCACCCCTTCCTTTCTTACTACCCTGCGCTTCCGCCATGAATCAGTTCCTGCTCAGACAGAACTCCCGGGTGCGTGTGTGTGTTTTCTGCCCGGCGACCTTAGCTCTCCCGATCAGTCTTGTGGGGCAGGGTTTCCCTTTACTGCTGCAGGACGGCGGTGGAGGGGAGAGCTGGAAAGCCCCACAGACCCTACATTATTCACCTGGAACCAGACCAGGCAAATCTCTCCCCATCCTAAAGCTCAGGAAACCTTGGGGAAGAGGGGTGGCAAGATTGTAAGAGCCTAAAGATGGGGAGGACCAACAATATCCAAGATACTCCACACAAGTCAGGGCTGTAGTAGCCATAATTGGACTTCGTTTGACCTGCACAATGGCTGACATGTCAGTGATCCCCCAAAGTCTAGCATGGATCACAGGGGAGAGAGGGCTCCAGGCAGTAGGATCCTTAGAGGCAAGGGATTAACAGTCATAATAGAGTTCCCATACTAACAGGGAGCCCAAGGAGAAGCTCCTGGCTATGCTACTGAGTCCTTATCTATCACCAGGGTGGAGGACTCAGAGGGAGATTTGGCATTTGCATAAAAGAATGCTCCAGGGGATGGGAGGGAAGGGGGGGGGTGAAAGGAAGGGGAGAGAGTGTAAGGGGTGATGACTGGGGAGGGGAGGAGGGAGGGAGAGGTCAGGGGTACCTATTGAGCTTGTATGATTAGGAAAAAATAAATAAAATGTGGGAGAAAAAAATTAAATGAAGGATGCACAAATAAGATTTTTCTCTGTGTTTTTTAATGATATTCAGGTAGATTACATAGCTACCTTTATTCTTGGTGATTGCTTTTATTTTGTGTCCACTTTCTGCCTAGCTGTCAAACACAGGCTTTACCAAAACTTCAAAACTCTGAAGTAAATAATTAAGAATTTCTCCCAGAGAAACAATTTCCAGATAAGGAGAAATTTTAACATGAAAACAGTGCAAAAGTAGAATAATATTATGAATGTTATAAATATACATTAATGAAAAACCAAGTAAGCAAACAAACAAAGAAGAACAAAGTCAGTTGTCCTCCTTAGATGCTTTTCAATACAATTCAATAGATTAGCATGTTCGCTTCTTCTGATCAAGTTGTGTTACTAGCCCTACAGCCCCTATGAAATCTTATATATTAATAGTAGCTGTTATCTCTTCCAATTCAACTATCTTGTCTTCAAGTTATTATATAATCAAAATCCCTTCATGGTACAACCTACATTAATGTTTAGTTGGTATTTGTGAAAAAGTGTCTCTCTACCAATAATCAGATTTCTGCCAACATAGGGATAATGAATCCATTTGTGAGAGTGGGGCTACTATTCCCCATAGAACCATTTCTACTGAGACTTTTCTCCTATATCTCACGATTCCTCAAAATAATCTCTGGCAGTAATAAACATTTACCTTAGGGTCTAATGAGCAGCTGGAGGCTGCAAATGGGAAGTTGCTCTGGCATCAGACTCTGGCACAAGCAAAACCTCAATCAATGCTCTGCTCTGAATCATGGAAAAACAATGGCAGCAGGAACTCAATTCTGAGTTTGCAGTGTGATAAGTGATCCACAAGCATGACAGATGGAGTAAAAATAGTCTCTCTTTGAGAAAGTCAGTTGTGTGACCATGTTGGAGTTACTCTGCATGGTTGTTGATGAAATCACCATCAAACCACTTAAGGGAACGGGGGGTTTATTTTCTTACAATTTCTGGTTACAGTTCTTAGACCAGCTTGGCAGGAAAGCATGAACCATCACCAAGGGGGTGAGGGAAATGGTTACACGGGTCCACATAACGGCTGTGAGAGGGACAATTCTTACTTGCCTGCTCTGGGCTCTACAAATGTGCCCAGAGCTCAAATCTTTAAGAGTGAATTTGACACGTGGGTCTAACTATGATAGCCATTGTGCTGGTTAGTGGTTATCCAGAATTGCCTGAGTGATGAATCTCTAGGCGTATCTATGAGCAATCATCTTGATAATGCTAGTTGAGAGGGTAGACCTGCCCACTGTGGTCTGCACCTGGCTGAAATCATGGACTGCTTAAATGCAGAAAGAACAGGGCATCAGTACACATTCAATGCTCTCTGCCCCTTGACTGTGGATACTATATGACCAGCTGCTTCAAGCTGCTGCTGCCTTGCCTTCCTGATCAGGATGGATGGTACCGTGAACTGTGAATGAAAATAAATCCTTTCTCCATTCAGTTCCTTTTGCGGGTTCATTGCTGTAGTCTTACTCATGACTCTATTTTGCTAATGCATGGTCCTCTTTTCATGAGAATGGGAAGCTCATTCCTCTATAATTAGGGTAGCATAAAAACTATAGAACTATATTCAATCAGTTATTTCCCTATTTACAAGTAGAACCTGAAAGTGGCATTTGCTGTGCACAGCCTTGTGATCCTCAGAGTTACCATGAAACCAAAATCTCAGAGCATCCCCCAGATTTTTTTTTTTAATTTCCTGTAACACTGAAGAGTAGTAAGGCGAGATCTGGGAGTGCACATCTTGAGTTGTTCTGATTACTTTTGACAGGAATGAATGCAGAGGTGACGCCTTGCAAGCTTCTTTGCTCTTTCCTGTTACTCTTTTGCCCATCCTCTCCTCATCCTAACAGACTTTTAAACTCAAACCTACCTGCTTTATTGTTCTAACCCAGATGGCTTTTTTGGCTTTGGACTTACTACAACAGGCAGGCAAGCCCCCAAAGACACTGAAAACAGCTTTACAGAGAGCAACTTTGCTAATGAAGAAAGCTAATGATACTCAGCAACACGGAAAAAGTAATGCTCATACAGAAAATTCCAAGAAGAGTTGAAGTGTGAAAAATGTAAAAGTTGCTTCTCTCCAGCTGAGTGAGGATTCTAATTTATTGTACATCAGGGATCCAATCCTTTGACATCACGTGCTAATTTAATTATACATTTGTTCAGTCAGTTTGGGAGACACTGATGAATGGAAAGTAGGCTCATTTAATTTGCAGAAGATCAAAGGGACATATGCTCAGAAGCAATAATATAATTCTCCCTTGAACTACTTAGAGTTTTATGAATTAGCTGCATGCAAAATTTTGTTTGTTTATTTGTTTTGCATATGGAAAGCAAAGCAGAGTTCAGTACTGGCTGCAGGATTCAAGCATGGGCTTGAATGTCCAGGGAAAATAATAAAAGTTTAGCATAAATCTCATATGTAGGGTTGCCTGAGGTCTCAATTGTAATTTTAGGTGATTGAAATTATTAAACGATGGAAGAATGGGCAGTCTTGCAGGGCAAACTTCAGAGTTGTTTCACTTTGACCCCTCAGCTCTGATTTACTATGGAAGTTCAAATGATGCACAAATCTCAAGTTTACCTTACTTGACAACCAAACAGAATTGTAATTTATGTATCAACTCCCATGTATGTATGGTTGACAATTGCCTCATGAGGTAAGAAGTATAACAAACATCTGATGTACGCTCTAGAAACCAGAAGAAACTCTGTTGTGGGTGAGAACTAAAAGAAATAGTAGTCAAGCAGGATTTTGAGCTGAAGCAGTAGGAATACTATAATGTGAGCACTAAAATCAAGAAAGGAAAAATAATGAATTTATTATGGCATCTTTTGAGTCAAAATGATTTGCTTCCAATCATTGTGGCACAGGGTGAGCTTTGGATAAAGTTCAGGGTTAGAGACATTTTCTGGGATGCACAAGGGCCTGATTTTCAGCCCTTAGTACTTACTAGATAAAATAGGAATTAAGTCTAAGAGAGCTCATCTGAAGTAAAAACAGAAGAAACACATGTCCAAAAGAGCAGAGTCTAAGCAAGAGAGAAGAAATATAACTGGTCATCATGAAAGACTGTCAGGAGCTGTTGTCCATGGAAACTACATCTTTTCTTCATGAAGCAAACAAAACAGAAGAGAAAGGGTACATGGGAATAATTTTAATCCACTGTTTTTCTTTCATGTGTATGTTTATAGGGTCCATGCACGTGTGTATGTGCATGTATGTGTTTTCATGTAGATGGGTATACATGCTTATGCAAGTATATGTGCATGTGTGCACCCGAGTGTGCATGTGTGTAGAAGCCCATGGTGATATCTGGCATGCTCCTCAATGACTCTCATACCTTACTGTTGTAAACCTGGGTTTCTAATTAAACCCAGAGCATTCCATTAGGTCTAATCTGGATAGCCAGCTTGTTCTGGGCTTTCCCATGCTTTGCCTTCTAAGATTAGAATCACAGGCTAGCCTCCACACACACCTATTATTTTTGCCTGTGATGTGGGAATCTGGACTCAGATTCTTCTGTTTGTGAAGCAGAGGCTTTAACAACTGAGCAGTCTCCCCAGCCATTTTGACCTTTCACTCACTAAACTTTAAATAAAATATCTTTACATAACAGATTGCCCTTAAGGTAATGAGCTACCCAAATGGAGACTTCCTAGAACCACTTTCCCCCATTGTCAGACACACTCTATCTTGCTCTTCATTGCCAAAAACAATATATGTTACATTTGCTCTTTGAGTTACAGTGCTTTGTGATTGTGTGTCTCCCTTTTGTCTTCTGGCATGGGGAGGAACTCAATGGCTGGACCATGGTGAGCGATCATTGGTCACACGCCTCTCAACACATTCTCAGGCTCCAGATGTTGAGTTCTCCTCTCCTCTCTGGAAGGGATCACACGCAGAGCAGCTTGACCAAAGGTCACCGGTGCATCTGATCGGAGGCTGCAGGGCATTAGAGCTGCTTCAAGTACTAAGCAGACAGTTGAATGGTCACATTAGACCTGATGTGACCATTCAGATGGCAGCTCCTTTGCTTTCTCGTTCATTGAACAAATAATCATTGTAAACCTTTCTTGATCTTGCCTTGTACTGAGAATCCAGAGGGAGAAAGGAGAGAGAACAAGCAAACCGAACTTTTAATGGGGGCCATGATGGGGGTGAATGGAAAGGAAGCAGAACACATTGCAAGCAGCTCATGGGAACGAGCCGGTTTGTCTTTGACAGTAAGCTCTGTGCCACCTTTCCCAGAGCCAGGAAAACCAGTATCCCCAACATGAACCTCTCAGCATGATGTTTCGGAAGTCTTGTATCAGCTGTGTTCAAATAGAACCAAATATTCAGGCAAGCTTAAATTAAATGAATTATATAGGCAAGAAAATATTTTTCCTTTACCTTCCCTTTTTTGAATTCTTTCTCTGCTCTTTGAGCTGGCAGTTAACATCTGACATTAGTGTTTCAAGGATATAAGCAGCAATATGTGAAAATGTAGGTATTCCAAGAGATAGAATCAATTCTAATGATTCCCAATTGCAAGAGATAGAAAAGCCAAAGTTAACTAATTTAAGCAAGAGAGTGTGTGCCTTTTGGCAAATACCTGAAGTTACTATGTGGATCCTATGTCATCAGGGACTCAATTCTTTCTGTTCTCCATTGGCGCATCTTTAGGTGCTACTGTCTCAGTGCAACAGGGGGTCACAGGCGCTGAATGTTTAGGTCAAATTTTAGCCAACAAACAATGAGGACAGTAAACAATTAGGTGCAGAAACATCTATAGGCAAAAGAAAATCAAGCTCTGTTTTGTGAGAATTCCTGTATCCACTTGCATCTATAGCACAGCAAAGGCGGTGGAGACCAATCCTGGATGTCACTGTGAGTACCAGGTCCACACACAAATTTCCAGTTGAAAGACAGTAGTGTAAAGCCAGCTTAATTCTCTCATTCTATCTCAAAACAGATAGCAGAAAGATGAGCATACCTAAATAAATGTGCAAAACCTGATTTTGGAAGCTAAGGACCTCTCTCTCAGTAGATATGAGATTGAAAGGAGCACCAAACATCATTTGATACAATTGAAGACAATTAACACAGCTTCAGTTTAATCACGATAACAAATACATGGCCCCCAAAATTTAAAGAAACAGGGCTTTATTCATGCTCATTGTTTCAGATTACAGTCTATTATGGCAGGAGAGTTATACCACTGACAGGACACAAGGAAACTTTCTACACTATATTCACAAGAAGAACTCAGAGAGAGGCACACTTTCTGTCTTCCAGTTTGCTGAAATGCCAGTCAGTTCTCTCTCCATCTTACTCGCCTACCCAGGAAGCAGTGCTGCACCTATGGGCTGGGTCTTCTCAAATGATTCAGATAATCTCCAAAAGGTAACTCAGAGACTTGATCTAGTTAGTAATTCTTCACTAGAATGCCTAAAAGCTTAGTTCTGAATTGTCAGGTTGACATCTAAACTCACAAAAAAGACATGTGTGGAAATGTGGCTGAATGAAACATTATGACAACTCAAATCAGACCACCAAGAGATATTGAAACATATCAAATATATTAAAATGGAACAAAGCTTGATAATGTCTAAAGATGGCAAAGATGAAGATAATTTGGAACTCTTACATATAACTGTTATGAAAGCCAATAGAAGAAAGGCTCTTCAGAAATTTTTTGAACTTTTCTGTCATTTTGGTTGGGAGCTACTGCCCTTGGAGTGGTCAAAAGCTAGGCAAAGGAATTACACTAATAATGCACTTGCCTGGTGATCTAACTGCAAGCTTGATATTTAAAACTTGAGAATGGGGGTCAGAGTAATACTGGAGACCCCAGAGAGCACAATTGGAGAGAGATAAAAACAGAAAGAGAGAGACAGAGAATTAGAGGGCTACAGGCAACATTAAATGAAGGAGTGATTCAGTAAGTTTCCCCTGGGAAGTTTGGATGGGTCACCAAATTTGAAGTTGTTTTATCATAGGTTTGCCATGTCTAGAACTGTGGGGAAACTGAACAAAACAAATATCTGTGCTACTCAAATTAGTCATCTTAAAATTGATCAAATATTGCAGATTAATACAGCAAAATGAAATATGTAGCAAATTCAAGGTTATTTTCTTAGTGTACAACCCAGGTCACACACTGCTGAATCATGTTCAGAAAACAGTTCAGAAAAGATATATTCAGAAAGGTGCATTCAAACATCAGATTAACATATTCTTCTGTTTATTGGTTTGCTCGATTTGATTTGTTTAGAAGCAGGGTCTCATGTATCCCAAGCTGTCATCAAACTATGTAGCCAAGGATAATTTTGAACTGCTGCTCCTCCCACATTCACCTCCCAGACCTGTGACTGCAGATTTCTTTCACCACAATAAGTACATATCATTCTGGAATGGAACCCAGCACTTCCTACACACGAGGCAAGCACAGCCCCAGATATCATAAAGAATACCATTGCTAGTTTGTAGAGAATAATGAAACTTAATAAAGTATATTTGCTGAAACTTAATAAAGTATAAACAGAGTTTGAATATGGCAGAAGCTAGCATACTCGTGTTTATAGAACATTCTTTCTATGCTTGTCTTCTCTTTATCTTTCAATAATTATTCCCCACTCAACCTCCACTAGCGTCTGTTCACATCCAATGCTAGCCCTATAGTTTCTCTTAGTAGATGATACTAAATCAGAATCTAGAAAAATCTATTACTTTTCTTTTATGATCCCACCTCTAATCTTTCTGTGCTAATAACTTACAAGACTTTTCCTGTTTTATCTCTTCTATATAATCATGTTAGCTAAGAGCAGACTCCTGTAAGTTCTTTTGAATGCAACACCTTCCCAGATGTTTTCTCTGCCTCTGCCTCACCCAGAAAAAAATATTTTTCTGCTTCATAGTCAGCAAAATATTTCCTAGTCAAGTCTTGCAGCCTTTATGCCTTAGAATTGTTCTCAGGTGCTCCATGTTCCTCACAGTTAATCCTTGGGACTTCGTTGGTTTCTAACTCTCAAGACTAATCTCTCCTGTCTTTCTTCTAAGATCTGTGCTGAAAAAAATGGATAATTGTTACTTCAAAAGGAGCATGTCCAGTAGCCTTCTGCAACTCATTCATCTGTCAAATTTCTGATACTGTTTGAAGGGATGTGTTCAATTGTACTGTGACCTACTACCTTACCTGTCTGTACTTGTATGGGTGGTCACACAAAATTATGTTATCTACAGAGTGAAAACCCTGTGATAGATACCATAGGATCTCAGCTTATCCAGTGTTATTTGAGCCACAATAAGGGTTAGGGCTTAGCAATGATCTCAGCCTCAGGGTAAGGTTAAGTAGAATGTCCAGGCCTCCTGCCATTCACATCAGTCATAGTTTAGAAGTACCGTTTCCTGTTTCCATAAAAAGTAATTGTTTCTCCTTTAACTATTTAGATTGAAAACTATGCAGCTTAGTCTGAAAGGAAGTTTTAATCAAAGCAATGATTTTCTGCTTGAATCATTACAAGGACTGTCAGGATGCAGCTTTGGTTTGAGACTACTCGAAAACTTGTGATAATTCACAGGTTGAATAGGGGGATTGAAATAAAGGAAGCCCAAATATGTCTGTGCCCAGAGCACTCTATTGAAACTCCTCTTAAATTATTAACATCTGACTTTAGTATGCCATACTATCTTTGCTGTTTCTGATCCCAGTCCTCATTCATTCTCAGGTGAGGATTGCATGGGCCTAATCTTGGATTAGAACTAGAAACCCTCACAAAATTCTAGGTGACATCCTAGAATTATGAGTGGGAATTTAGAAAGGGTCTGTATGCTGTAGCTGAAAAGGTTCATGAAATTAGAATGGAAAGTAAAGAGAGAGAATATCAATGAGCAGTTTCACATAAAGAATGTCTAGACATGTTTATCCAATGAGAGATGAGTTTTCTGAGTCATATTTTCTGACCCAACATGGTAGACAAGATCTTTTTATTGTTTTCTAAAGTATTCACAGGTGATTTAGTATAAGATGTTATTCCACTAAATTTTTGGCAAGTTCTGTTCAAACAGTAGGTCCATTTTATATGGAGTTTCCAAAACCTGGCAGAGCACAATGATCTTAAGAATTTTTGGAGGAGGAATTCTCCTTCACCAGCCTCCTCTGTACAATCAGCACACAATGGAGTGTCCACTGGACAAACCTCCACTGGGCAGATATGCTTTCCATGAGGATTTTCAACCAAAAATCTTTCTTAGAGCAACCAACAAAAGTTATGACTCTGTGCTATTTCCTAAACCTGATGAAGAATAAAGAGATAACCTTTTAGGAAAATAAGGCATTGATGGGATTTAAATTCATAAGCTTGAATAATCTTTGTATATTGGTTTGTTATTGGTGTGTATATTTCTCTCCCTCTCCTTCTCTCTGTAGGTGAAGGTATGTCCATGCCATAGACCACACATGGAGGTCACATAATCTCTCTCTCTCTCTCTCTCTCTCTCTCTCTTTCTATCTATCTTTCTCTGTAGGTGAAGGTATGTCCATGCCATAGACCACACATGGAGGTCACATAATCTCTCTCTCTCTCTCTCTCTCTATCTTTCTCTTTAGGTGAAGGTACGTACGTGCCACAGACCACACATGCAGGTCACACACAACACTAGATAACTGTCTTTGCTCTCCTCTGTGAGAAGGGCTCTTTGTCAGTGTGTAGATCAGATTAGTTGGCCCATAAATTCTGGAAATTCTCCTGAATCTGTGTCTCACTTTGCTATAGGTTCACTCTGAACTTAGAGAGATTCATGCTGATGTGTCTAGATTTTCATGTGGGTTCTGGAAACCAAACTCAAGTCATTAGTCTTCTTCACAGTCCACTTTCAATATCAATAACAAGTTCATGCACTTATTTGAATTTTCAATTCAGTGATCTATGTCCCAGCCTTGGACAATTCCAACATTTAGGGAATTTGTGTATTCCTATGAAGAGAGGTCTCTACATCTTTGCTATATTAGGCTGGATGGTCAAGATTGCAGGGTAACAACATTCTGTAGTGAAGTCTTGAAATATCATTTTGGTATGGAATTTTGAAACATTGCTGTTTTTTAATGTTTGCATTAGTGCTTCAGCTTTATTATTTTTCATATAGGAGTTATGTTGGATTTTAAATGCATAATCTAATTTAAGATTTAACAATTTCTTTTTTTAATTGTATTATTATTATTTATTCAATTGTGCATGTGTGTGCATGTGTGTATGTGTGTGTGTGTGTGTGTGTGTGTGTGTGTGTGTGTGTGTGTAGAACCACGGGTGAATTCGGGAACCACCATGGACAGCCTCCACCTCCTCCTTGTTTACTGTGCCCCAGAATTCACAGGCTCTGCCCTACCAGGACCAGAAACACAGACCGCCCCTGCTTCCGCTCAGCATCAATACATGCAGTCTAGAATCTGAACTCAGGACCTTCCGCCTGCAAGACAGAGATTTAACCCCTGAGCCACTTCTCCAGCCCCAAGATTTAACAATTTCTTATGTCATCAGTTAGGCCACACAAAGGAGAAGAGGGCCAGTCACCAGGGACTTTGTCCTCTGAATGAGGCAAAGTTGTGCAAATACTTAACTTAAAAAGGCTGAAATATTTTAAATCTTTTAAGTTCTTTACCACTCTAAAACATTTGGCTTTAAATTACAAGGAGACTGAATCTCTGAATTTTAATGTATCCATGAGTATTTCTTAGTAAGTATGAATTTATATTTAAACCAGAGCATGTCTATATTGGCATAGTAGAAATATGAAAACATTGTTATTTATAGGAGCAACAGCATTGCAATAGCATGTTCACTTCTGAGTAATGTGATACTACTTGGCTTGACTGGATTACTCAGTGGGCTTAGGAGCTCCTCACCATTGATTGCAAGAGAACATAGTTCACTCGCTGTGTTTCTTCTATTTCCCACATCAACAGTGGCAGCTGTGAACACATTGCATGTTCTCCGGGTTTGCTTCATGGGGACATAAACTGTAGACTCTAAATTGTTCAAGGAGAGTGAGACCAATGGAGGGTCAAGATGAAAGGCACCAGCATAATCGGGCTGTCCCATGAAGGGCTTTTCAGTTGTTTATTTTATCCTGATTTTGTTTCCTGACTAAACCTTCAATTTTCCTGGCTTCATCTACAGGTTTCCTCTCACTGTCATCTGATAGGGTAAGTACGTCTTGAATCATTATTCATCATTTTAAGATAAAACTGCCAAAGTGAAAGTTCCCGCTGAAAACTTTAGCCGTCACCTAGACGCCTCCATTTTATCTAGCACTTCATGAGCAGCTATTCATTTTCCGTCTCAGTCCTATGCAAATGCATAGAAGTGATAGAGACAACCCAGCAAAAGCAAGATGTCCTCATAGGACCAAACTGCTCACTATTTTTGTCCTAACACTATACATTGTCAGAAGGCAAGTAGTAGTCTCCCTAGTTTTCAATGGCCTACCGAGGAATAAATTTCTTATTTCAAGCAAAATTTTAAAAAATGATAATATAATTACACAACTGCACATATACAATTATATATATTATATCATACAGTTGCATATATAATTGCTGGAATCTAACAGCATTTCCGTTAATTAATTTACAAAGCATATGTGTGACCTGATTAATTAGATTCACTGTGAGGATGAATCAATCCTTGGAATGTGTTTCCTTAAATCCTTTGGGGTGCTACCCTTGAGACCTCCTTCTTGGCTCCCTTTCCTCCGGCCTTCTCTTCTTCTTTGTCTAAATCACACATGCTTTGATTAATATGAGCACTTTGGGAATATCCTCTGGAAGATTTACACTTTTCTGACTTCCTTGGGTTGGTGTAGGTTACTTAATAGCGCAATTAGTTATTGTTTTATGGCCAGATGAAAGGTTCCTTTATTTGTTCTTCCCTCAGAAATGTTTTGTAGTTGAAGGAGATGATATGAATCACTTTTCTTCCCCAAAGGAGAAGATAGTGGACTTTGATAAAGGTCAGGAATGCAGAGTTTGAAAGGAGGGAAATTCATTTATTATCTCCCTTGGTACTTTTCTATGCCTTTTGAAAAATAGATTTCTGTCAGAATGAACAATTTTAAAATAACACGTGTTCACACCAGAAACATAAGTTGCATTAGGAAAATGTTAACGTTTACTATGGAAGTATTTTCTGTATCAGGCAGATGGGACAAGATAAGGGCAGGCATAGCAATCAAATTCATGAAAAACAAATGCCTACTTTCTATAGAAATGGAAATTGACTTAAATACATTTTCTTGATTTGTGTCTACATGTGATATTCTTCCCACACTTCTTACTCCTGTTTGCTGTAAGTGGAAACATATGCACCCTATCTAGTCAAGAGCTCCTAGTGTCTCTCTTCATTCTTCATAGAATGGCTGCATGATGAAGGGCAAATGCTGCACATATAAGAATGGGGACTCAATCCACAAGCAATAGTAGAAGAAAGAAGATAATATTGTAAATGTTCTCACACTGTGAGAGCGAGGAACATATTCGTTTTTTTCTGATTTTGTCATGGGAAGTGTTAATCTACTGTTTATGTTATTATCACATGTTTGCATAGAACAACCACACAAAACCAAGACAGAATGCGTATGTATGTTCACTTGTCTCTTACTCATTTTCTGGTGCACCCAAATTTGGCTGATACAAGTTTTACTACCTGGATTTCCACCAAGAAGCAGGTTGAGGTCAATGCATCACATACATCTTCTCTTCAAGTAGGGATGAGCTGAGGAACATGCTTTTCCTAGATAAAAACGGGGACCTCAAAGGAATGAGCTTGACCATGCAAGAACAGCCACACTTCTCTTCAGTCGTGTCTGCTATTTTTGCTCGAAGACAAAGCAAATCACGTTAGCAACATCTGAGGCAAAGGGCCAGGAATTTTACTCCAACCAATATGCTAATCAGAGGTATAGGAGAAAGTAAACATTTTTGAAAGTATAATCTGATCTTGGAAGATCCTTCTCATGAGACACCAGCTGATTTTTCTAATGTTTCTTCAAGAGGTTCTCAAAGTGTCAGCACATATTTTCTCCAGCAATTATATGTGTATATACAAGTACACACATATTTCATTCTATTGTAACACATTGACACCCGAATTTCTCATTTTAGAAGCCATGAAAGATGAATTGTATACAAAGGAATCTACATTCAGCATATTTATTTTGTAGTTGGGCTGCAAGATGCATGTCACTCCTATGACATGCTGCAGTTTCCAGACTTTCTCTCTGCTATGTATCTCATAGGTTTATGATGATCAGGTTGCTATAAAGTTTGCAACACGGTGAGAACCCAGCAATGTCAATTAAAAATTGAAACACCATACGACCCAACTCCATTGCTCCTGGGAATGGTCCCAAAGAAAACTACATCCTGCTAGAGTCATGTGTACAACTATGTTCATGCTCATGGCAACTCTTTCCATGATAGCAAAGAAATAGAACCAAATTAGATGTCCAACAGCTGATGAACGGCTAACGAAAATGTGATACATACAGGTAAAGGAATACTATTCAGTTGTTGGGACAATGAACTAAATTAAACTTGCTGGTAAATGTATGGAACTGAAGAAATTATACTGAGTCAAATATCTCAGATGAGAAAAACAGGTGCTGCTTGTTCTCCTCCTTAAAAGTGGATCCTAACATTAAACTACCAAGTTGACGTAATCAAACAGAAGCTTCTACAACACCCACAAATGCAAAGGAGTGGGGTGGAACAAGACCCTAGAAAAACAAGTGCAAAAGAACATGAGCAAACAGATAAATCAGGCATTAGGAAAGAAAAGTCTTAAAGGATTGGGAAGAACAGGGATAGGACACAGAAAGGAGTAGGATTATCCTTCAGGTAACCAGCTGTCTGCTTATTAGTCTGTAACTCTCCTCAGTGACAGGGAACACATACCCAGCGATGAAAACCAGTCTAAAGAACAGCAGAAGGGAACACAATAGACACTAGACAGGATTAGATGACTTGGCATGAACATAAACACCTGATAGAGAACCACACTCTAAACACCTCTCATTCCATCCTTAGATTAGAAAAGATCTTGACACCCAAACACCACGCAGCCTATTGCAATGGAAGAGCAGGTACATAGGCAACGGCAGTTATTCAGAGTGCAGAATATCAGTGACTTCAAAATGCTCAGCCTGAGTCAGGCCAAACAAACCTCTTCCTATCCTAAGGCTCAGGGAATTTGTGCAAGAGGGGACTGTTAACGTCTTAAGAGCCTGAAGATGAGGAGGTCCACAGCTGACCAGGTCACTGCAATCACGACAGGGTTGCTGTATCCAGGATCTCCCTGATCTATCCTGACAAGACCTGCACAGTGGCTGGCAAGTCAGTATTCTCCCATGGACCAGAGAGAAACTCAGACATAATAACTACACACAGTGGAAATCACGGGGCAGGGGTTAGGCAGGTGGAGGGCAGAGTCCCTATCTGTGGGCTTACCGACACAAGGGCCACTTATACTGCCACGGAGACCTGAACCCCCACTAGAGTAGGGAGCCCTGTGGCCTCCACAAGCAAACAGGCATGAGGGTGGGAGGAAAAGTGATGGATTGGTGAAGGGAGGGAGGGAAAGTGTGAGAGAGAAACAGGGGAGGGGATAGAGGGAACAGAGGCAAGGACAACCCCTCATTTTGTCTGTATAAAAAGCAAATTCTTAATAAAAAATGATACAAGGTTTTTTGTTAAGTTAAAATTTGAATCTGAATTCTAATTTTTCTAAGTCATTGTTACCATAGTATAATGACTACTACTTGAATAAAAATATGGTGTGTGGTTTCCCTAATCTCCTAATAGCAATGTCCTTTGTAAGCCACATACATATATATCTCACCAGCTAGCCTTTTAATTGTCTTTCAAGACAAGTTAGAGCCAGCATTGTTATTGGGTTGAGTTTCAAAACTTGAGAGCCAAACAAGTTTAGAGATGCGAACAACTGAACTCTGAACTCTCATTACTTGTGAGACACTATTGCAAACAAAATACAAGCATCAGCTCGCTGAGTCCATCAGCTGCCTCATGAAGCTTCTGCCAGGATTACTTACATTTTAAAAGTTAGAAAGCAGAATAGTGAAAGAGATCAGTTGCTCAGGTTTAAAGGCGGGGCTGCAGCAAAGGCAACACACAGCTCTGGAGTCTAAACTTATGATACACCAAACTATGATGCAGTGTGTTTGCTATGAGTCTAGTGACTTGTTGCAGTTTGCCTGCACAGATAGATTCACAACCAAAGATTTTAGGAGAATAAGGGAGTTTATTCTTTCTTAAAATTCTCAATTTCATTTCTCTTAGTCTAGCTTGGCAGGAGAGTTCAACACCAGGAGCCAAGGGAATTGGCTACAGAGAATTCACTGGAATTGCTGAGAGAGGGGCAAACCTCACTTGCCTGCCAGCAATCTGTGGAAGTATGCGGACAAATGACAAAATGGATAAATCAGCTCTACCTAACCCCTCTTATCCACCTGCCTGGAGAATGGCCCCATGCACTGTGAGCTTGATATTCCCATGTCAATAAATCTCCTGCAGGATTCTTCAGGGTTTGTCTTCATTATTGAATATATCCATTATTCTCAAGTTGACACATACATATATCTAACTAGCTAACTGATGAATCATGGTTTTCTAGAGGATCAGAAATAATAACTAATAGAATCTTGAAATCATCAGCTTATTTTTTTCACTGTCCACATTTTTAACAGATAATAAAATAAATTTGTCTTTATCCATATATTTGTTTAGTCATTTGTAATGTTTGATATTTTCACCAGTGTTGGTACTTTGGCTTTTGAAACATACAAAATATTTTCTAATTTTAATATAAAAGAGTTTAGTAGAAAACATATTGTTTTGGCCTTGTGCTGAGAGAGTTCTTGATAGTTTTATCAGCGAATCATTCTTTCTTTTAGTGTCTTATTCTTTAATAATACATAAGCACGTTTCCATATGACTACTATTTCTATAAAGAATTAAGCAGAATATTATGACTTTCATATTTAGTGTGAAGATTTTTCTTTTAGTTTTTCCCACTCCTAAGAACTATTAAATTAAGACCTCCTTTTTCTTGCCTGTTATGTATACTTATTTGAACATACTTTGAATTTTGATATTCTCTCTAAATTCTGTTTGTGTACTCCTAACTACAAATCAAAATCATGAGATCCTGTAGTTTCAGTGCACGTTTTAATAATTAATACACTTAAGTTCTTTCAACATTTCTCCACTCCAAACTTGGAAACGTTAATGACCATTATCGTCTTTACAGATTTTTCACATGAATTTTAAAATCAAAGCTGTTAGTTTCAGAGAAGTATTATTTTTCCTTTTATGACCTCAGAGTCTGTTCCCAGACCAGTTTAGAGACTAGCACCTTGTTAGCAGTTGAAGGCTTTCCCTTCCTGTAGTAAAGCCATTTCACAGTATTCTTAATGTTCCTCCAAAGGGTCTGTGATGTTAACCTCAATAGTCATTGATGAGATCTAGAATCGCCTGTGAGCTAGGCCTCTGCGTATGCCCATAGCAGATCATATTGATTAGGTTAACTGAGGGGGAAATTATGCTGCATTCTCTGGGAGTGGCACCTTTTCCTTACTGGCACCCTGGACTATAGAAGTGAAGAAAGGTAGTGTGGAGAGCATGGGGAAAGTTTCAGTAAGGAAGAAATGAATGTGGAGAGGCTAGTAAATGAGAAAGCCTATGTGTAACAGTAAAAGAATGTAAAAACAACAGAAGGTGAAAACAACTGCATGTGTAACTGTGCATTATAGATAAGTGGGCCGCTGCGCAGGCCTAGCTGTGGTGTGATATGGACTGTGGAAGACATAATAAATGAAAATGTATAATATCAAAATGAGGCAAAACAACTGTACCTGTACCCCAATGATGTAATGTGGAATAAAACAGTATTTAAGGGACAGGCCGAGAACCGGGACCTCAGATCGGTAGGGACAGAGCATCCCGAGATTCTGTCCGGTTGGCAGCCGAACTCCCCAACACAGCTCCAGCTAAAGTGCACCCTGCTACCCTGAGGACGTGACCGCAGATCATCCGGCACTCCTCGTCTCTGGCAATGCGCGGAATCGGCCCTTCATCCAGCCCCAGTCCCGGCTGGAGACCTGCGCCCTGGAATATGTTGATCTGTAAGCCCCCGTGTGGCGTGGTTATGGCTGGGTGAAGTAGACCTCTGGGGAGGTAGAAGTCAGTGGCACACGCCCCCCCCCCCAGCTGTGATCGCGACAGGTAGCTAAGCAGAAGTAAAATGTTTAATGCCCTCTCCTTCTGGACTGTGGATACAGTGGGTTCAGATGTCTTAAGTTTATGCTGCACTGATTTCATCACCATGAAACTGTGAATCAAAACAAATCTTTTCTCCCCAAAGTTGCTTTTGTCAGACTGTTTCCTCACAAGAACTGGAAAAGCAGGTAAGAAAGGTCTTACATTTTTTTCATGTGTTTTCTGAATCACAGAAGTTTAAAAATTTTGAATTATTTTTTCTCGATTGCTTCTGCCTCGTTTTTGTTTCATTCCGGGATTTCCCTGGATCTGCCTATTAGGATTGGAAATACAGGTCACCATCCTTTCCCACTACATGTTTTTTTTTCTTTATTATTACTTTTTTCTAGTTTTACAAGCATATTGAGTGTGTGTCTCATCCCCTTCCTTCCCATCCTCGTCTTGCTCCTTCATCAATCTATCTCAGTTCCTCTCACGCTCTTGCCTGTCTGCTTTGTCTTTGGATCCCAGAGCTCCCTCTGGCTTATCTATGCCTATGGGGGTTCAGGTCTCTTGTGACATATCAAGTTGCCTCTCTGGTCCACTCCACTGATAAAGGGATTCCCTTTACTCATCAAGCATTTTAATGAAGGACCTGGGATCTCAACTCAGGACCTTCTGCTTGCAAGGTAAAGTCTTAACCCCTGAGCTATCTCTCCAGCTCAAAGAAGTTAATGATTTCATGATTGCAATTCTGCAGATTGCCTGGGCTTAGATGAACAGTCCTACACATCCTTTCAGACTTGCCTTATGCAGGTAATTTGGGGTTATGTGTCTCTGCAGAGTTAAGAGGTCTTCATGGTCTTCTCTAGGTTTGGTATCCACTTGGGTTTGGCTTCTTTACTTGTGTCCTCTCATTATTCTATAATCTACATGGGCTCCTTCATATGTGACAGGTAATCTCTAGTATGAGTGATCCTGATTTCCAGCTGTTTATTTGAGGTCTTGCAATTTCCCCTTTGTGGTATGCACATTGAGGAACTAAACTGCATGCTCAAAAGTAGAAGGGACAGAGGAAGAGGTAACATAAGAAAGCAGCTGACTACACACGTTCTTCCTTAAGGCCCTGCACTGTGGTGTGGGAAACCTATAATCAGTCCTTGGGTAAAGAGCAGCAAATCATGGCCTCCTTTCTAAAGAAAAGCATTTTCTTGAAACAAAACACTGCCCAATTGCTTAAATATTTTATATGGAGACCTTTGTGCTACTATGGCTAGAGTTGGACTCTTCATGATTGAGCAAACTAGTTCTGCAACTTATTCTGGCTATTCAGCCTGGGATCTCTATAATTTTTAAATTTATTAGGTCATTATTTTGCTATGGTTTAACTTTCAAGCAATGCTAAGTGGAAGATGCAATCAATGAAGCTGGCCTCGAAGAATTTGGCAGGGTCATCACGTGAGGATGGGGCAGGGTCATCACAGGAGGACAAGGCAGGTGCTCTCTGTGCTATGACACTGCAGGCAGCAATTCTCAGGAGAACTTTTAACTTTGGGATAATAGAGGAATTCAATAATACAGCACTTTATTTAGAAATCCACTTTCACTTCTTGCACTAGACTCCCACTAAAGAACAACAGGGCTTAAGCAAATAAATGACTTATTCTGAATTTTGCTCTGTCCCTGGAAGACAAGAAGAGAGTCCATAAAACACCTGGGGGCACAAACATTCCCTTTCCCTCTGAGCATTCTTTGCAGACCAAATAGTGGCCCAAAATGATAAGCTTGCATAAATCCTTTTTCTTGTCATGGAGATAACCTATTCAAATATTACATTCCTTTATAAACCAATAGTTCACTAAAGCTCCAACTGTCATATTTCCGTCTCTATCACAACTTAGCAGAATTAGTAGAATTAATGCTTGCCAGCGATGCAATTTTCCTCATTTTACAGCTAGATACATCTCTCCCTTGCAATCAGTTTATACAACTACTTTTCCATCCACCAAGAGTCTCTCTTTTTTTGGTCTGGATTTTTGATGGCCACACTCTCAAGACATTGCTGGTGCCTCATCTCTCATCCGAATCTTTTGGCTGGATCCTTTTCTGTCATTGTTTCTCATGTTATCATAGGGGAAATGCACTCTAAGGTCCTGAGATTTCTAAGAATAGAAAGAATATTATCGCTCTTAGAAAACCCTGAAGATGAAAAGATAATGTTCAAAATAAGAGTGTCATAAACAAAGTATGGCCCTTAAAGGTAGTGGATAAAGATAAATGTGTATGAATATTTAAACCATTCCCTTTTTGAAAGTTTTGATGTTGCATAACATTTTTTCCATGTGGGTTCTTTAGTAAATATACTTTTTAACCCTAGCATTGCTTTGTGATATGATTTGTGTATACACATTTATGTGTTACATGCATCTGTATATGTTTAGTAATGTGGGCATATATACATGTATGTAAAGACACATTGTGTATGTGTCTAGAGTTTGGAGTCTAGAGTTTGACATCATGTATCTTCTGCAATAGTTCTGCACCATAATTTTGGATTGTATCTCTCACTGTGCTGGACAATGTAGCTGAAACGGATGTTCAACTAGTCACAAGAATCTGCCACCTATTTCTAACATCCCATTTCTGCCTCCCCAGATGCATGACAGATACATACAACTGCACCAAGTTTTCGCAAGGGTGATGGAGATCAAGCTAAAATCCTCAGTTTTGTGGAGCAAGTACTTTACTGGCTCAGCTATCTCCCCAGCCCCCCTAGTGCAATCAGTATTTGTCAACAAAACTGTTTACATGCCTTTACATAGTACACAAGATGATGTAATATATTTATCTTTTAATTTATTATTATTATTATTTATTCAACTGTGTGCATATGCGTGTGTATGTGCGTGTGCGCGTGTGTCTGTGTGTGTGTGTGTGTGTGTGTAGAACCACGGGCGAATTCGGGAACCACCATGGGCGCCTCCACCTCCTCCTTGTTTATTCTGCCCCGGGATTCACAGGCTCCGCCCTACTAGGACCAGAAACGCAGGCTGCCCCCGCTTCCGCCCGGCGTCTATACGTGGGGTCTAGGATCCGAACTCGGGACCTTCCGCCTGCAAGGCAGAGGCTTAACCCCTGAGCCACCTCTCCAGCCCCTATATTTATCTTTTCACCCTCTCTTTATCCAGGAGAAACCATTAAAATGACTGTATGGAGGTAACAAAAAAAGGGAGGAAGTCAGGAAGGAAGGGAAAAGGGAGGGGGGAAGGAAGGGACTCCAAAGCCTGTAGCTTCTAGATTGTTACAGTAACTTCCCCTCAAGTTGAGCCTTTGTTGAAGCAGATCTCCAGTTGGCTCAGGCAACTCTAGTCCGGATCAATATTTTAAAGAGGTCAATGAATAATTCTGAAGAAACTTTTAAATGACTTTCCAACCTTCCTAAAATCCTCAGACATAATCATCTATTTTAAAAGCTCTCTTCTGCAGCTATAGTTCAGTGCTTTAAAAAAATAATATTTGATGGGGAGTGTGGAATAAATATTCCACTGATTGGCAGCTGAGATGGAAAATCCATTCTCATTCAGTGAAATAAGCTCCACAAAAACATCCCAGGAGGGGCAGTGTGCGCTTAAAAACACAACCTGTCTTCTTTGTAAATCCCCCTCCCTGTCAATTGCCTTGCCAAGTCTGTCCCTTCCATAGGAGTTGCTGAGCAATTACAAGTCTGAACGGCTCAAAAATATTGGCACCAGGTCACAGTCCCTGGAGGACAGGATGGCATTTCTAGTTAACTTTCTCCACGGAGTTTAGATCATTCCTTATCTCTGCCTCAGCACCCCTTCTTTCAAGCAGGGCTGTGCTTTGCTTACAGACCCAGGACGTCCTCAGTGCCTATGCGCTGCTGAATGCTTGCTTCTGCTTCGTGGCTAGGTTGTTGCATGACTTCTCTCCCTCTTCCTTATAATCTTTAACTCTTTCGTATTAACCTAGCCTAAATCAGATACCATCACCACTAAATCTGCTGCTACTTCAAGTTTCTTTGACGTTTTTGTTTGTAGTACATGGAAGGCAGAGAACAACTACTCTTCCAAATTAAGCGATTGAGGCCGAGAGACACTAATTTCTTATTTCTAATTATAGACAGCATGGTCAGTATGACTGTTCATGAAATAGTGGGTTTGTTCATACACTACTTATAAAGTCTGAAAAGAGAAGCAAATATAAATAGATTTAAATAAAGTCCTGTGTTCTGGTTAAGTGGTTTTTGCTTTGTTCTTTATAGCCAAACTGATCTCAAGAGGTGGCATTTGAAAAGTCCTGTGGAAGTTGGATTCTTTATGGTTCTCTTAGTGTGCGTATATGCACAGGAGAACAGGTGAGGTGAATACCTGAGTTCTTTCTTTCTTAATCCAGCACTGATTTGGTGATTTTAGCATCTATTTCCAGGTTCACCTTGGTCTCAGCTTCCAGAACAAGATCCTAAACCATGATGGCATCTCCCTGCTCACATACTTCTACCCTGAAAGACAGTGACAGTTTCCATCTTCTCTAGGTTGTCATATCTTGTGCTCTCAAAGCTAGTCTCTCACCAACCTGCCTCAGCCCCTATATTAAGACCTTTGAAACTAGTAGACATTTCTTTACAAATGCTTCTGACACACAGGCACTGTACTGATTCAGCATGTGGCCTCACAGAGGCTCTCTGGGGAAAAAATGCTGACCTGAGAGATTGTCAGAAAGCACTGACTTTTCACCAAGCTCTAAAGTGAGAACATGAGGGAAGAAAGCACCCTCAAACACAGCCCAGACATGCTCAGCTACCTCTCAAGGGGGATCTCTTTGGTCTCAAGAAAAGCCCTTTGCCTGTTCCCTCTGGAAGCTTCATTCTAAGGTCGCACAATGGCAGTGTACCTTAAATCCCATCACTTGACTCAGAAGATCTGGATTCATGTTCTGAACATCTCTAACTCAGCATGTTTGTAAGTCCACAGTAAAAGCAGTTCTATAATATGCTTGTAATTATACACTGATGTAAAATTTAGAGAAGGCATGTGATATAGGCTTATAATTGTTAGTTGCTATTCTTAACTTCAATATTTTTAGTCATTTCTCTGTTAATGGAAACTGGCTATCTCTAAATCTGCTGAAGTTGCTGTTTATGCTGAATCCTAGATGATGAAGAAGACGGACTAAATAAAGGACATCAGAATTAGTCAAGCAGGGCTAGAGATGTAGCGCAGTTGGTAGAGCACTTGCTCCACTTGCCAGCAGCCCTGGGTTCGGTTCCCATCATGACATAAACCAGTTTGTCAGTGCACACCTCAAATCCCAGCACTGGAGAGGTAGCGACAGCAGAATTGTAAATTCAACATTGTCTCTGCTGCACAGTGGCTTCAAGACCACTCTGGATTGCATGAGGTCTTGTCGCCAAAAAAAAAAAAAAAAAAAAAAAAAAAGATAAAAAAAACCAAAATAAAACAAAAACCAGACCTATAAGTAAAAATCAAACACCAAAGAAAGGAATATTAGTTTTTAATAACTTCAAAATTCAGAAACATGCCACAAATTTGACTTATAAAAAGTTATGAGGTAGAAAATACTTTTTAAAGAAAAGAACAAAAGGCAGATAAAGAATATTATAATCAAGTTTCCTTGCGATGACTTTTTTTGGCAGAGGTGTTATAAATGTTTCTGTCAGTTTCTTTTAATTTCTTATTTTGAATAAGATGTAATGGAGCTTTCTTTGCAGCCATATTGAGCACTGTATTTCGTTAAGCTCTTCCACACATTCTAGAACATTCTTGTAAAGATGAACGAATTGTCCTTCTGCTTAGGACAATTCCCACTGAGAAATTAGACATCATGACAGAGGGGAAAGTAGGATCGATGTGCTACCTTCTGTCCTCTTGGGTGTCTGCTGTTTTCCACAGCTGATATACATTAATAGTAACTCCTGACTTTGTCAAAAGAATATGACATTCTTCAGAGTCCCTCATTCTCCTTTCCACAGTGTATGTTATGAGGTTTAAGTGTCCAACGATCACGTCTCATGTGTGGTGAGGAGAACAGACCATTAACACATACACTGATAAAACTGGACCCAAGTGGCTACTTCACAAATTCATCTTTAGCCTCTGGTCTTTGTTTATTTTTACTTTTGCATTTCTCACGGTTGCTACATATTTTCAGGATTCTATTTAATCATCCATAAATTAGAGATTTAGACTAAGAAACCACTGGGGTCTTCTTACCACCAGAATTTTTATGACATTTACATACACGCAGTTTTCCAATTGTGTTCAGAAATTGGAGTTAAAGTAAATTCTATTATTACTTTACACGCTTCTTAAACTTTTAATGATGATAATGCATTGGGAATATAACTTAAAACATGCATGTATTTTCTACAGTTCTAGTTCTGGTAAGTGGCAGAGTGCGTTTTATAAAAATAAATCGCCCACATACAACCATGATAAATTCTATAAAAATATTTTTAAAAAACCACAAAAAGTTGCAGAGAATGAGCAGAGATATAAACAGGAGGAATGTCAGTTTATAGAAGAAGAGAAGCTCACTCTCTAACACCTCACTTCCATACACTGCGCTTCAAGCACACTTCTGGGCACTCTAGAAACAGGGACGATCAAGCAAGCAACATTTTTGAATGCTGTAAACTTGGGAAATGAGGTGGGAGAGCAGAAGTTATAGGTTAGAGATTGGGGTGAAGGAATAAAAAATCAAAGGATAGGAAGGAAATATAGTGGGTCATTCAAAAACATAGGCAGATCTAAGAATTCCCTGAATGCTGTTAGTGAGAGGCACTGCAGGGGCGAGGCAGAAACAGGCAAAAAGGCAGACAAACCTGAGAAGGAAGATTGACACAAGTGCCCACTCGCATATGAAAGTAAATGCTTCTAAGAGAGAGGGAAATGGAAATGTTTCAGACTTTCCACTGTTCTCCTTCCATGTGACACTGTTTCAGATTCCCACAGTCTTCAGTTGATCCACTTGAAATGTTTTTTAAAACTATATTAATTCGCACTTCAGAGCAAGCGATGTCAAGTCTCTACAGTGTAGCTCATGGGAAGATGGATCAGAAGTTAAAGTCTTTGGTCACAAGTAAGGGGACCTGACTTTAGATCCCTAGATTTTTTTTTATTATTATTATTTATTCAACTGTGCACATGTGCGTGCGTGTGTGTGTGTGTGTGTGTGTGTGTGTGTGTAGAACCACGGACGAACTCGCGAACCACCATGGACGCCTCCACCTCCTTCTGACCCGGGATTCACAGGCTCCGCCCTACCAGGACCAGAAGCGCAGGCCGCCCCCGCTTCCGCCTGGCGTCTCTACATGGGATCTGGGATCCGAACTCAGGACCTTCTGCTTGCAAGGCGGAGGCTTAACCCCTGAGCCACCTCTCCAGCCCTAGATCCCTAGATTTTATTGAAGAATTTCCAATTTGAAATGGTAGGGGCCTGTAATTCAGTCCCTGGAAGGCAGACTGCATAGAAAATAATAATGAGATGGAGCAATCCTGGATGATTCTCAATATGACTCTTGGGCCTCCACAGGCAGACATTCATGGACCCTCTTTTAAACACACACACACACACACACACACACACACACACACACACACACATGCATATACAAATATAAATATAAATAAATCATAAACAAAGTGCTTCTCCTAAGTCCGTGCACAAGAAAAATTACCAGACGTGAGAAAGAAGAAATGAAACATCACACTATGGAAAAGAAAGAAATAGAATGCTGATAAAGCTAACAACTGCAAAGTTTCCAAGAAATTGAGCTGGTCTTTAGTGTCAAGGTTTTGGAACAAAACTTGTTTGGACAAAAGGTAAATGAGCACGATCTAAAAATAGTATGAGCAGCACATGGTATTCCAAAGACAAATGTATCCTTCCTCAGAAACAGAATAAAACAATATTTAGTAAAAGATCACAAAAGACTTTGAGTAGGCAAGTTAATCTTGAAAAAATTAGAACAAATCTTGAAAAATCATTCTTCTGTTTTTTCAAATGTATTATAAAACTATTAAAATAACACCTGCCATAAACAAGATAAATTAAAATAAGATAGACTAGAAAGAAAATCCAGATTTGATGTCCAATTACTTTGAGGAAGTTTAAAAGACCACAGAGCAACAATAAGACAGTCTTCTGAGCAGAAAAGAGCTGTGGAAACTGGTCATTCACACAATGAAGAAAGATATTGGCCCTTTTAGTACAGTAAATACAAAAATCAATTCAAAATGGATGAAGGACATAAATGTTTGGCCCCGAAAACATGAGAAAATGACTGTGCATAAGTCTGAGAAACCAAATGTACATCAAGTTGTTTATAAAATATTAGAAGAACCTTTTCAGAAAACTTTAACACCAGAGGGAAGGGGCAGATCACAGGCTAGAAACACATACTCTGAAATCATGTCTCTAATGAGGGAATAAGGTTCAAAATTATAAAGACCTCAAATAACTTCATAGGAAGAAAATATAGAATCTAATTTAAAAATTGACAAAAGGGAAAATGCAATTTCAAGCTGGGAACTTTTAGTTAGATTATATGAAACAGGAAAAGTAAAGGGATAGAAATAGGGAAGAAAGGAAATAAATTTCCATTTCTCTGTACAATGTGATCCTGTGCATTACAACTGATCAACCACAAGCATCTGTGATCCAAGCGACAAGGTTATTGAAGTGAGAAGATACAAAATCAATGCTCCTGACAATGAAATCAGAGGAAATCTCACTCACAACACCTCAGAAAAAGAAAATACTTTTTCGGCAGGTTTTTGTTCTAGTTTACAGTAAAAAAGGTGGGTACCATTCTTACAATAGGGTCTTGAGTCCAATCAGAAAGCCATTGGTTGTCTTCTTGACACTCATGCCACTAGTACCTTGGTGGTCACCTGTTTCCATGGTGATTTATTCTGCGACTTACAGAGCTCATGCCATTGATAGGACTGGCGAACATTTCTCTCCCTCAGTAGCTTGTTCAATAATCCTGAGTACTGTGTAAGCTACCAGCAAAAAGTAAACCCTCAGATCAGTTCTAGTTGATATATTTTGCCCATATTCTGTGTGATCCTTTATTTTGCATCTTTAGTAATAGAGTCTTACTGATAGGTTTTCGAGAGCAACCAAAAGCAATGGGGAAAGTCTATAATGTTTGCGACCTTTAAGGCCTTTCTGACCAACATTTTATCAGGAAGTGCTACATTCTTGTTACTTCTACTATAATTTTGTTCCTGGGTTCTAAGTGGATTAGCCTGAGGCTTTTGCTCCTCAGCATAGGGACTGCCCATCCTTATTCCTTTCTTTAAAAGACTTTTTTGACATATTCCTAGCACAGGATGTTCTTTTGGGGTTAATTCCCCCCAAAAAAGGAATGAAATAGATCAATAGCGAAGATAGCCAATAAACCTATAGCTAGGAAGACAGTACATTAAACTGATCTGTAGGTAGCTGCTGTTATACCCATAGAATGGGAACTTACAGTATAAATCTTTGGGTCTAAAGTTGGATGAGTGAAGGGACATGCATATATCAGTGGGGTGGCCTAAAGAGAGGTAACTCGATATGCTAAGGAGGCTTGGGGCCCATAGGAGTAGACAAGCCAGAGTGAACCCTGGGGTCCGTAGAAGCATACAAGGAGAAGGGTGGGAGGGAATGATGAAGGGAGAGGAGGGGAGAGGTAGAGGAAAGAAGGAAGCTGGGATGAATACTCAATGTTTATAAAAGTAGAAAAAATAAAAATGGGGAAAAAAGAATAAAAGGTTTTAAGTACAAAAAAAAAACTTTAATATAAATCTACCAACATAGTAAAATGCCAGTACAATGAAATTAATGAAGTAGCTTCACCCCTTCCTGAAATGTATATTAAATGGAGGTGAAATTTAAATTATAAAGAGATATCTGAATCTATGTGTTAAGGTGATGGGTTTCTTAGACAAGTTTGACTTAACCACTGGACATTTCAAACTTATAACATTCCTACACCCAATGAAGCTAGATTTTTATGCAACTTTTATTAATTAAAAATAAGAACAAATCAGAAATCAAAGAAGACCAAATATGGAGATTTTCCCATGTTATTACTGCTGGGAAAAATGTAAAATAGTGAAAATATAAAAATGGGTAGTTTGTCAAATCATTCAACTACAATCTCTATGAGATCCACTAATATTGTGGTTAGAAAGGCAGCTGTATGACCTCAGATATTCCAACTAAAATCACTATGGAACCCACCAATACCATTACCAGACAGTCAAATGATCTCAGACATTCCAAGTACAATCACCACATGATTCACCAAAACCATTGACGGACAGAAAGCCAAATTGTCTCATAAATTTCCCTTTATCCTTTTTTTAAAAATCACTCTGTAGTCCAGGCTGGAGTTAAATTTTCTATGGTCTTCTCGCCTCAGCCTTAATGAATGCTTGGATTACAGGAGTTTACCATAAGGGTGCTTCTACACCTGCGCTTACAATGCACTTCTCCGAAGGACCAAGAGGTGGCACCATCTACTGGTGGATGAGTAGATAAGAGACGGTGAATCCAAATGAATAGCATCCATCTTCCAAAGGAAGTTAGTTCTGATGACCACATTACTGCATGTTACCTGTGGGAATATTCTCAGCTCAATAGGACTGATGCAAAGACAAATGTCACAGGAATTCACTAAATGAGGCATGAAGACTAGTCAGTTTCATAGCAACAGTCATGGCTGGTCACCATTGAGGATGTCCGGTCGGGAATGAGTAGCAGGTATGATGACTATTATCATCTAGCTTCCACCTTGGAGGCAGGCCTCTGAGTCTACCACAGAGGAATTGTCTAGATTAAGGTCGGTCGCTGTGCTTGCCTGCAAGAGATTGTGTTGACTGTGCACCAGTAAGGGGAGACCTGCCTTAAAAGTGGCCAGGACTATTTCTGAGGTGGAGGATTCAGACCTGTATAAGAACGAGATCACTTAAGACAAGCAAGCATGCATGCATTGCCTCACTGTTCTCTGCTTTACTACGTATATGACGTGAGCAGCTACTGTGAGCTTCTGAGCTCCTGGAGCCGTGTAACTGCAGCCCTTCCATGATGGGCTGCAGTCAGGAATTGTGACCTCACTAAACTCTTTCTCCTGCTGGACTGCTTAGGTCAGATAGTTCCTTGCTGCGATGAATAATGAAATGAAAGCAGAAGGTACAAGTTGCCTACTGGTCAGATGAAAAAAAAATTCTGGAAGTTGTCTTACAATAATGTGATTATATTTAATAAGACTCATGTCATAAAACTAAAGTGAATTAGATAATGTGAGCATTTTTTCATGTTAAAAAGAGCTTAGAAAAAATGGGAAGAGAAACCACAGACTGTAAGATTTTATTGGGAAAATTCTGACCAAATTTTTTGGGGTACTACATTTTATGGAAATCTGACAGAATAAAAGTAAAGAGAAAGAATCTCAAATAAAAATCACTACAAAAGACACAGACATGATAAATAAGCCCTGAAAATGTGCTTAAAATAGTCCACTGAGAAATGCAAATTAAACCAAAACAGGATACTATTTCACACCTACTGGAAGGCTGGTGAGAGGGAAGAGACAATTTTGCTCCACTGGTACGGCTTAAAGCCCACCCAGAGGAGCTGCCTTCTGTTCTTTGTTCTAAATTTGGAAGATGGAAATTCAATCTAATAAAAGTCTTTGTCAGATTAAGCCAGTGACTCACTTCACTGTTCAACCTTCTCTGCCAGAATGCTGAAAACTAGATGACCCCACCCTCCCCTGCAGGTCCCTGCAGCTTTGGTAGATAACGCCTCTATGCAGCTGTTCAGGCCACACAGCTGCCTCCCTTCTAGAAACTTCTATCTGGTCCTGTGCCCTCAGGTGCCCACAGGATCAATGAGGAAGAGACTTTATTGAGTCATCAGCCCGGAGCAGCGTGGTGGAGGGTTATTATTGCATGGAAAAGTAGGCTAATGTTAGACTCCGTGGACATGGCTACCGAGCCCAGCCAGATGTGAAGAGAGAGCGGGAGATGTACTGATCTGTGTGCTGGACACTCACAGGAGCCAAATGCCTGCCTTACGGGTGTTGCCATCAGACTGTGACGTGGGTGTTGCCACTGAGCTCAGAAGGCCAATGCTTTAACTCAGCTGGTGGATCTAGGAAGGAAGTGTCCGAGACTTCAGAAGAAAGATGCGCACGAGTGTTTACTCGGTGATCGAGTTGAATGCGGCACACTGTGGAGGGCACTGAGGAGAAATGGAATAGTCTGGAGCCTGAGGACAGTCATGGTGTCAGGACCCCAGTGATGCCAAGCAAAGGGGAGGAGGGATGAGCAGGGAGGATGGGCGTGTGGAACAGGAAGTATGTGGGAATCACATCACCGCTAAATGCCACGGAAAGAGGACGAGTACCGGCATGGAGACCTGCTGTGCAAGGCACAGCGCAAGCAAACTTTACACACGTTGCACACTTACTTACCCCTAGAGTTCCATCAGGGTTTAAGTAGTTTGTGTTTTTTAATTAATTGATTTATTTATTAAGGAGGGAGAGAAGCTGTACACATGTCTGGTGTATGTGTGGAGGTTATAGGACAATTTCAAAAAATCAGTTCTCTCCCTGTGGATTCTGGGCATCTCCCTAAAGTCACTAGATGTGTGTGCAGGTGCCTGCATCTACTGAGTCTTTGCAGTGGGCCACAGCCAATGGCTTTTTAAATTTATTTTTATTCTCTTAGGGTTTCATATATGAATCCAATAAATTAATGTCTTCTCACCCTCTTATTATCAAATTCCATCCCTCTTCTTGTGCCAGTGCAAACCTTTTTCATGGTCAGTTTACCTCTTCTTTTCACATATGAATACACCCACTGAGTTTCTTCTGGGCGGCTATACCACAGCTATACCATTGAGCAAACTATAAACAACTCCCCCTCCACACACACACCTCTGATATTCATGCTCATGTCTCTCAGGGAGGTACAGACCCACTTTGAAATGTTTGCTCTTCCATAGTAAAGTGTTGATAAACCAAATCTCAAGAGGTCTTGTGGAAGTAGACACAGTTATGTGAGTTCTTGGGTGCAACAGCTCTGTCATGTTCAGGGGTACAATTGTCAGTCGTACCCCTTCCTACTGTAGGCTTCTTAAATTCTTATCTTCCCTTCTTCTATGATATTCTCTGAGCCTTGGGTTTGGGGTAATATATATGTCCTACTTAGGGCTAAGCAATCCAAAGTCACTTATTTGCATTTTGATCAACTATAATTCTCTGAACTAAATATCTAACATTGCAAAAGGAATGTTTGAGGTTGAGTACCAAGATTTCTTTTAACAAGACCCAGTGATGTTTCTTCATTTGTGTATTTTTCTAAATTTTATTATTGTTCCTTTTTTCTCTTCCCTTAATTGCCATTCCATCCCACCTCTTTGTCCCTTTACAACACTTCATCTCCCCTTTTTACACTCTCTCCTAGTTTCAAGTCTTTTCACTTGTGTGGACCACTGTGCTTCATGTAGCTTGTCTTTGATGTCATGTGCCTGATATGTTCATGCTCAGGCAAGTGGCGTAGACCGTGGGTACACCATTGAGGAAAACATCTTCCATTTCTTCCCTACCAGTTTTTAAAAAATGTATTTCTGTTACATTTCAAGAACATAGTTTTAGAAAGAATTTGGGTGGAGGGAGATTGTCCTGACCCATAATTTTCTGAGAAAAATTCATAGTGATTTTTACCATTTCAAAGTGTATCATTCAATGAATTCATAGAGTTGTACAAACATCACATATCTAATATACCTAACATCCCATCCAAATGTTTTTGTCATCCTAAAAGAAATCTATTCACAGAAATGGAGATTTCAACCCCCCCCATGCACACACCCTTGGAACTCATAAACCCAAATTCTATTTTCTAGGGGGGACTTTTCTACACTGTGTGTTTGTTGTGTTTTTAAAAAGCTTTATTCTTCTCTGTAGACAGGAATTCCTCATGCATCCCAAACTGACATTAAACTCCTGATCTTCCTGTTTCTACCTTCTTAGTGCTGGCATCAGAGCTGTGCAAAGCCATGCTGAATATTCAATGGGAGTCTTATATATGTGGGGTCAAGAGATGTGTTGGCTTTGGAACCTGCCTTTATTCATATAGCCTTATATTTTCAAATCTCATACATGACTAAATAATAATATTATTTTGTGTGTATAAATAAATGTTATTCATTCACCAGTTGATGGACATTTTATTTGTTCCTACATCTTCAGAGTTAGAAATAATGCTGATATGAGCATTCCCTTGCATACATATTTTGCACAGTGTTAACTTGTGGCAGTGGGGAAATGTTTTTTCCTATCTCTTGGTTTCATAGCTTTGGTATGTTTGCTACATCAGGTATTAGTCAGGATGCCTATGTGCTAGTAGAACCGACAAACTCTTTTTTCAAAGTAGCTATAAAACGTGACATTATTGACAGTAAAATATGAACATTTCACATTTTCCACAATCTTGTTGATATTAGTGAGTTGTTTTGCAACCACCCTAATGGATGTGAAGTATCATCATATATTAGCTAAGAATGCTTTATGTGTCTATTCATCATTAGTGTATTTACTTTGTAGAATTATCTGTTCAAGACATTTACCCATTTAAACTATTTTTTTCAGGGAGAAATAGTAATGACATTAAATTATTAATTTTAAAGTGACTATTTTTAGTTGAGTGTAGTGGCTCATGTCTGTATTTCTAGCACTAAGAAGGATGAGGTATGAGGATTGCCATTCTGAGCTATATGGTGAATTCCAGATCAACAGAGTGAGACATCATTTCACAATAAGCAAGCAAACAAAAAAATACAAAACAGAGACTAGGATTATGGCTCAGTGTTATGCAGACATGAGGATCTGAGTCGGTTCCCCAGAATCCACGTGATTCCAGATACAGCAGCTTGTGTTTCTAAAACCAGTGTTCCTAGAAGCAGAAGGAAGGTAGAGACAGGAGAACCCCAAGTCTGTGGGATAGCAACGCTCATCTGTACAGTGGTGAACAGCCACAGACTCTAGCTCAAACAAGGCGGAAAGGGAAAACCAGCTGCAGAGATTATTCTGTGACTTCATACACTAACACACACATAGACGCTGGAAGAAAAGAAACTAAAAATAATAAGCAAAATAAACTGTCCCGTGACATTTAACACATTCCAAGTGGTATATGCCCACAAATTTTATGCATCTTCAAAAGCTACAAAATGTTTTGGTCATCCTGTAAGGAAGCTTGGGCCTATAAAACATCTATATCAAACTCAAGTCCACAAAGAATACTGAGCCATCACTGTGCTAACTGTCTCTATGTATCTATCTATTCTAGGTATTTCACCAAATTTACATCTTGTAATCTTTTGTGAGTTGGCTCTGATTAATTTTCCTTCATCATTTTCTTTTGTGGTTCAATCATTTTGGAGCACATATTAGTATTATGTGCTTTGTATTTATCAATAACATTTATGCATCGAAGGGAATTAAGTAGTTTCTGTCTTTGGGGTATTATGATTATTGGTGATTTGAAGATGTGTGTAGATTTGTAGATGTGCTGTATCTACTTCTACTGTCTTAGTGAAATAGGTTGCAATTACTGAATCATATACTAATTTCTTATTTAGTACTTATTGAGTCATATGTTAACTTTATATTAGTCATTGCTGAGTCATATGTAAACTTTTATTTTTAGCTTTGTGAAGGATCATAACATTGTGGAAGGATGTTTCTACTACCAAAGCAAGAGTCCTGAATTTTCTACACCTTGCTAAAACTTGTTTATTTTTACTTATTTGTTTTTGGCTATAAAATTGGCTCTTAACAAATATCTTACTATAGTTTAAATGTGTAATTCTTTAGGTAATGGTGACTTTGAGCATTTTTCCTTAAACTTGTTGACTACTTCAGAGAATTTTTTAGCATTTTGATTATATTGTTTCCCATTCATTTTGGAAGGATATGAATTTAATTTATAGATTTTAATATTATATTATTATTAAATGACTTACAAATATTTTTTCCAAAATGGTTTGTAATTTTTGCAATGTTTTTAATGGTACTTTATATGCACAAAAACTTCTAATTTTAGTCATGTTCAGTTCTTCTATATTTTTAAAAAATAGGTGTGGTATATTGTAAGACTGCACATCCAGAGTCATGAGAAATTAACTCTCTGTTTCCTCCAAAAAAATTGTATTTTTTCTTCTTTAACTTTGCGGGTTATTACCTGTCAAGGGTGCTTCATTTTATACCATGGCATGTGATGGACATTCACTTTTCGGTGCAAATTTTTTATCCAGTACCATTTTCCCCAATATCATATACAATCTAGACATCTTTTTTTTTTTAATGAAACCAACAGATAGGTCAGTGGCAGAACAGAATGGGACTTTCTTAGCTATACTTACTAACAGATCAGTTATCACCAAGAGAAAGTCAGAAAAGAAAAGAAACAACAGTATGTCTTAGGAAAGTGTTGGCATATTCTCACATGCTAACTCTTCTGTAGGCACAGAACCCATACTTGGAAGGAAGTCTCCAAGTCCTGTGCTTTCCTCTGGAAAAGGGAGCTCATAACCAACTTTCATAATCCACGTTTCAGGGATTTGTTCCTGAATCATCAAGAGAAATAGCAGGCACTGGAGGGTTTCCTCCAGCACACACACACACACAGACATGCACGCACGTGCACGCACGCACGCACACGCACGCACACACACGCACACACTAGGAAGTGAATCATGTTAACCTCTCCAGCTATTGCACTGCTTTCCCCTTGCATCAACCCAGCTTCCACCTACTTCTCCAAACGTTTAGGTTCAGTCTTTTATCAGTAGCCTTTCCCTGTTCTGGTTTCTAAGGAGCTAGTGTATCAAAGTCTAAGTAGAAAATAAAGAACAAAGCATTTATAACCTATTTGGGAATCACTGCTCTCTGAAGTCTTTTGTTTAAACTGGCTCTTTAAATCATCACATCCTATAATCTCTCTCTTGGCAGAGAGAACCTAAGTTAGAAACCTAAGCCAGTAAGGCCATCTGTCACTAACTCCTGTGTCCTCTTCCTTGGTTCACTCCACTGATAAATCCTACAATCTTTCATAAATGGGCCAAATGATCACTGTGTATGAAATGGAAAAGGGATTCTTTGCATCTCTTGCTAGTGATAACTCCAAAGCCTACAGCTCTTCTGAAAACAATTCGTGAAAATTTTGTTTGCTTAAGTTGAAGAGGGGCCACTCTCCATGCTTTCTGCCTTGGCTTGCTGTAGTTTTTTTCTCCTGCTGTGCCTCCACAAGGAGGCAGTTACCTACACATCCCCCTGAAAAAAAGTGGGCACTTCCTGCTCTTCTTCCCAGGCTTGTGTCTCCAAAATCTCCAGATCAGAAGTCCACTCCAGCTAGGAGAGACAACTGCTGCCTCCTCAGACAGGAGAGCAGGTCTCTCTGTTTCTCATCCTTGATGCATCCAGTTTTTGCATGCATTGAGTACTCCAACTTGTATAATGTTTACCCAAGGGACTAGCACCTAAATTCCCATTTGCTAGGAGTTGATGAAACCCTAGAGTCTCCTAGACTTCAGAACAGAAATATGACATTTAAACTTGCAAATGTTCTGCAGCTATTTCCCCCAGGTTCACACTAAGAACTCTTATCAAAAGTACAGGCTTTAAAAAGTATGGGTTTTTATAGTCTCCTAGTGTAAGAGAGAAGTGTGGAAGATTAGTGTTGCAGTTATCTGCATGGTTTCTGATAAATCACCATCAAATAGCTTAAGGGAACAAGGGGTTTATTTTTCTTACAATTGTCCAGTTACAGTTCTCAGTCCAGCTTGACAGGAGAGCTTATACCAACATCAGGGCTGGTCAAAGGAACTGACCACACCATCTCTACAATGGCTGACAGAGGGATGATCCTTACTTGTCAGATCAGCATGTCTGGCCAAGTGTACACAAGGATGCCAACTTTTTCAATCAGTTCTCTGTATTTTATTCCAGGGCCTAGTCCCACCCATCATGGGCTAGGCCTTCCTCATCAGCTAGACAATCTCCTGCAGGTTTGCTCTGGGCTTAACTTAACCCTAATTCTCTATAAATGCCCAGAGCCAAACCTTCAACTGTCATGTTGACACCTGTGCCTAACTATGACAATTAGTCCTGCATGTAAGCTTCTCTGTGAGGAAATAACTAGAACACACTAGCACTTCAAACTTCCTAGCTGAAGTCAGAGGTACTGGCTTCTATTTTACCTTGCTGAGATTGATATCAAGGCATGGCATTCCAATTTCATTGGGAACATTGACACAGATAGAAGTTGGATACATGAGATCAACCTACAGAAAAAGATGGAATTTTGGTTTGATTATAAAGTTCAAAACTACTGCAGATGTGGTAATCAATTAATAAGAAAATTAAGAAGTAGAAAATTGATTTTCAATTAAAAAGACAAGAAAAACCTCCAGAAGATAATCTTAAGAAAATGATGATACATGACTCGCCTGATGAATTTTAAAGAAGCAGCCATTTAGGAGATTGAGGCAGGAGGATCCAGATCAGCTATGGCTATGTAGTGAAACTCATTCTTAGAAATCCAAACCAAACCAAAGGAAACAAGATAGAAATAAGCAAAACAGCTCAAAACAAGGATCAGAAAGCAATTCACAGACAAAGAGATTCTTCACAGTGATAATAAAAGGCTAGGATTAGCCAAAATTATGAAACAACAGAATATGTCAATTCATAAAAGCTAAGAAATTGAATCAACCTAGGTGTATATCAATGGATAAATAACTAATGAAAATGTGAGAAATATATACAATGTAATTTTATTCAGCCACAATGAAAAATGAAATCATGCAGCTTGCAGATACATGGATGGAAAGAGAAAAAAATATTATAAAGAATGAACTAGCTCAGTCTCAAATATAATTGCTATATGCTGTCTCTCATACATAGACCCCAGCTTCAAATATTTATGTTCATATTGGTGTGTCTCCATTAGAGAATTTGTAGAAGCAAAGCAATTAGTAAAGAGTTATAAGGGTGAACAATGCCTTAAGGGAAAGGGCACAACAGAATACAGGGGATATGAAAGCAGAGAAAGGAAATACAGGGTGGGGGCAGTTTAGGCTAGAGTTGGAGGTGGAGGATGACAGAGATGAGAGAGGAGGGATTGAGGGTATTCAAGTCAGATACATGTGTCAACTTGACAAATAAGAACTGAGACTTTAGATACACCCAGAAAAATTACATGGTTAAGGAAAGCTGAGTTGAGTAATGCTGTTCATGAAAGCTAGGGGTTAATAAATAAAATTCCAGTGCCAGATATAAGAGATCTCTTTAGGGGTTGTTCATCAGGGACTCCCAAACTAATGCCCTTTTTGTTATTCTTTGCTGCTCACAGAACTAGTTGATAACATCTTTTGCTGAAAACACCAAACACGGTGATTGCAGAATGTAGAGAAATCAAACTGGAACCAAAGTCAATACTTCCTCCCTACTGACTAGATTTCCTAAAGCTGGAAGATGCTATCAGTGGTCTTGCACAGATGTGGACTCCCTCGAACTACAATACTAACTTGACAGACAGGAGGTGCCCACTGCTGCAATAATGCTCTGACTGTTGAGGTGAGGGGGGACCTTAAAAGGTTTTAGGCCTCAGAAGCAAACTTACTGCTGTTGAGTAATCCCACAGTCAAAAGCTACTCCCAGGTCTAAACATAGAAACTTCTTTTTCAAATGAATGGTGATGAGGGCAGATGTTGCTGAGAATAAGTGAAAGTTGGGTGTTCAGCTCTAAACAGGAATTAAAAACACTCTCCTTAAGTCTCAGAGAACTTTGGGAAACAAGGAGCAGAGTGAATGCTTAGGCCAGAAGACTGAGAAGGACTTTAAAATACATTCTCCCTGGCATTGCATGAAAATTGCCATCTTGACCTACCAGCAGGGAGGTTGTCTGCACTGGATGTGAAATGACTGGACCAGTCAGAAATCAGTGATGATTTGGGAGGGTCTCATGGGGCCTAACCGTCCTTGTAGATTCTGTTGTTTCTGGCGAAGTGGTAGTTAACGGTTTTCAATTGAGTACCACTGAGAAATCATCAGGTTGCAATGGATAGTTCCAAGCCTGTGGTCACATAAGACAACTCTGGTTAAAATAAGTGATTCTCAAAAATGAATAGAAAGACATGCATGTGAAAAGGGACTTGTAGGAAAAGGGGAGGGGTGCAATATAGAAGGAAAGGAGACTAAAGAGGGACAGGATTACAGCAGTCAAAATGCACTGTATGCATAGTATTGGTAAAGAAGAAATTTAATAAACTGTAACAGAGAGGCTTTATAACACTCTAGGCAGGAAAAGAACAGAGATGAGAGAGCTCTAAAAGTGACTGCTGGGAACCATGTGGAGGGAATGAGGAAAAGTGACAACAAGTTCAAGGAATTGCAACACACAAAACTGAGCATAAGGTGCCTTAGAGCTGTGTCAAGGGGGATTCTTGGGAAGAGAAAGGTTCTAGGTGAGATAAGGATAGCAGATGAGATCAGAGTGATATGGGATAAATGTCTAAAACTCAGTGTGCACTCGTGCGCGTGCGCACACACACACACACACACACACACACACACACACACACACACGCCTGTGTAAGAAAAAAGAAGTATTTAAGAAGAAAAGGACTAAAGACTCACTGGGAAAAAAAAAATGGAAAAAATATGCTAAAACTGGGGAAAGCACTAGAAACCCTTAAGGTTTAAAGGGAACCAACAGGGTGAGTTCCGAGGACTGACAAAGACAAGGCAGAAACTTTGAAGTCACAGAGGGAAATAATTCTGTTATGTGTTAATGGAAGACATGAAAACCATTAACAGTTGTTTCAGGAGAGTCTTTCCATGCAGGGAGGAAAAGAGATAATATGCTTGAAAGTCTGAAGCCCCACAGCAGCCAAACAAAAATGCTACTTTCAAAATTCATAACCATTCAGAATGTAGGAAAGGTAATTTTTTTCCACAAAAATAAGAGCTGAGGGAATATATCACCACTAAATTTGCCTTTAAAAATGCACAAGGTAGTCCTTCCTGTTAAATGAAAATACTATAAAGCAGAAACACAAATGTAAATGAAAATTTAAAACTCACCTTTAAAGTTAGGTTACATCAGATTCAACTAACCCATATACAATAACAAATGTAAAAATTGAATTCTTTGATATGAATATTAAAAGATAAAACTATTAAAATAATTATGGCTATGACAATTTTAATGCAAATAAATAGTAAAAATACAAGATATCCCTATAAGACAGTATGAAATCCTTTGGCAAATCCTTGACAAAAAAACCCAGAATCCATGTTCCTCAGGGACTCTTCGAATCTAGGTCACAGAAGCATGTATGAATGGAAAATTAATGGAAAGCAAAGATGTTTCATACACATGAAAATCAAAGAGAATAAGACAAGTTTTAGTTCTAATTTCCAAACAGAATTGAAGTATGAAACAGATAGACTGATTAAACAGAAATATTCTAAATCTATAACATTAGGTAATCTACAATCCCTATTTTCACCAATGAACACATGATCCAATCTGAATCATGGACTGGACATCAGAATTCATTACATATGCCTACTTTATCTAACAGGAAGTTATGAAACTGTGATATTTGTGATTTCAACAATATCAATCATTTTCTAGAATAGATAATGTGTTAGCCACAAAATAATTCTTAACAAACTAAAAAATATCTTATTATGTAAAATGTTTCTTTCCATGATAATATAAAATTAAAAATCATTAATAGAAAGAACTTCAGAAATTGAAAATGTACATTTTTTCTAATGATTGATAGGTCAATGATGAAATTAAAATATGAAACAAAAATACAACACATGCATAAATGATATACAACACACCAACAAGTTCTGAACAGTTCTAAAGATTTTTATATGAATAGAAATTTCTCAAGAAGCCAAATATTGTAATGTGAAGACTATAGAAGTATGAAAAAGCTAACCACGAAGTGGTATAGAGAAGGGAGCAATAAATATTGGAGGAGTAGTAAATTAGACTGAAACTAGGAAAAACATGAAATACAATGAGATGATTTTTCATTTTATTTATGAGAGAGAGAAAAAAACATAATGCATAGTGCATGAGAATTCAGGTTGGCAGGGTTGCAGCAGGCCCTACAGCTACTGAGCCAAGTTGTCTACATCCACATCATTTTTTTACAGAGAAGAACTAGCTGTGTGCATTCATCTGCTTTTCATCCCTATGCCAAGATACTTCAGGCTGGGTAACTTCATAATCCAACAAGATTTGTTAAGCACACCGCCATGTAGAGTCTTCAGGAAGAAATCTCCATGGGCTCAGCTCTATGAGGTATTCATAGAAGATGCCCAGCCGCTGGATGATGGAATGTGTGAAAGCCAGCAAGCACACAGCGCCAAATAGGAGCTCAGCACACCACCATCCACAGAGCTTGCTCTTCCACAGCGCTCTGGTAGTAATAGTAGGAGAAGTAGTAGAGAGAAGGGAGCAATGGACTCCATGAAAACTTAATCCATCCAAGAACAATGTCTAATGATGCAACAACCTCCATGAAGCTTTATCTCAGGAAGATGCCTGTGAGCCTCAAGAGGACAGAACTATGGAACTAAGTTCTCAGTATAACAATCCACAGGGGCAGAGTCATCCTATCCATGATGTTGAGTTTTCCCTTTGAATCTTGAGGTTCAAAAGATTCGCACAGTTCAACTTATATTTACACCATCCTTCAGAGTTCCCTGATGTCAGATCATTTCAACCCTGTTCAAAAAGTGACAGGAGGAAAACACCTATGAATTCCTTTAAAGTCATAAAAGAACTTACCTAGTTCCGAAACACATGCAGACATTCAAATAATGAGTGGAAATAATAAAAATAAATTTTAAAAAATTATATATTTTGAAACAAATTACTAGCACAGGCTGAGGGTCAACATATTTGTTTCAAAATGGAGAGTCAAAAAGACATGATTGGCTCCAAGCAAAACCCAGTAGCAGAATTTAAATCTTAAATCCTAAGACCCAAACAGTATAGCTGGGCATAGATTCCCAGGGTCCAAGCAATATGTTACCACTGCCTTACTGACTTCATTCACATCACTGGGTTATTCTGTGGAGTTGTGAATCTCTCTGGTGCATATATCACACTTTCCTTATTTGTCCAAAGCAGAGAGAGAAGAATGTTGGTGCTATTAATCGGTGCAAGAGGCTATGGAATATTGCTACCGCAGTTAGTGGGAGTTTTTGCACCTAAATTAGCCCAATGTAAAGCTACCTTTCAGTCACACCAGAGTATTGTCTTCTAGAAAATTCCGGATACTGTCAAGCTGTCAATCAATGTTAACTATCACAAAAGGCAAAGAATTTAAGGTTGAATTTTCTGCACACAAATTTCAATCTACTCTATCAAAACCAAGACATCCAGATACCTTAAGATTGGGAATGTGCATATTTATTTTTGTATTGGAATATGCAATCCTCTGAAATTGATGAATGCAAAATTTGAAGGAAATGAAGGGACCTCCTTGTCTTTCTCCATCCATTTATCTACAAGGCTAGGGCTTCTCCTCCTGGAGTCCCTATTGTGTATTTTCCTAACTTGAATCTACAGTGGACTTTTCTCTTTTGAAACAGGAACATATCAATTGGAACAAACAGAGATATACAGAATAGGGAAAACATGCAGATTTTGAAGTAAAAACACTGGTGTCAATTGCAAAGTTTACACAATCTAAAATCACCGTGAAGAAGGGCTTCTAGCTTTGTTTTGTGTAACAGTATCTGTCGCAGTTCACCTGCATGGTTGTTGATAAATTACCATCAATGGCTTAAGGGAACAAGGGATTTATTTTCTTATGATAATCCAGTTTATAGTCCAGCTTGACAGGAGAGCTCACGCCAACACTGGGGCCGAAGGAACTGGCCACACCATCTCTACATAGCAGCTGAAAGAGAGACAATCCTTACTTGCCAGACCAGCATGTCCGGCTATGCTGCATCCTAATCCGACCAATCTGATAGACTAGGTCTCAGTTTGGATAAGATGGACTCAAAGAAGCAATTTCTGGAAAAAGGACATGGCATTATTTGAAATAAATAAGAAAAATAAGTAAGATGTGGGAATTGTATCTCTGCTCAGTTGGGGGCCTAAAGCCTGCTCCCTGGGGAATGTCACAGTAATGTCCATGGGCTGATCTAGAGAAAAAGCTCGTTTTTAACTTTAAATCAAATTGCAACTGGAGATTTTATGTCGCACACAGTAAGTAGACTTGTTAGCCAAAATGCATATACTGATTTTAAGGAAATTAGAGAGCAACTTCTAGAGTCTTAGAAGCATAGGTGGGTAAAATTCCCACCTATGAACTAACTCAGAAATTCTGTAAGTATGAAACTATGCTATGTGTTTCACTAGAACTTTAAGAGGATGTTTGATCCCTTTTGGATTGAAATTTATGCTATCATAGGAAGAATTGTTCTTTTAATAATTATATTGCTTAAGTGTTTCCTTCAGCACATCTCTCAGCAGCGCTCCATCAACAAGACCACACTACTGGCACTTATGGCCCTTGAATATCCAAGCCATGGCCCCCCTAGAGACAAGGTTCAAGCTTAGATTGCAGAGATTCGTGAGGCCTTGGTCTAGTCTACTACCCACATGTCCTGGCATGCCTTCCAGAGGTGAGGTCCTTCCAGGGCTGGTGACCAATGACGGGTTACGGTGCCATATGCGGTTGGCATCCGGCCTAAGACAGGCATCAGTCCATTATGCTGGACCCCCTCTGAGGCGGGGTCAATAAGGTCAGAGCAAAAAAAGGACTCTGGCTCCTGCTGGCTGCCAAAAAGGATGGATATGTAAGAGGAATGGACCAGACTAGGCCTGTACTGCATGAGCTGCATGCAACTTCCCAAGCTAGAACCTGCTGCCATGCCTGGTGCCCATGTCAACCCGCCTGACTGAGAGGACCAGCCTGGACAGGACAACAGCAAAAGCTCACGCTGGGACTTATGGGATGTTGGGCACACCTATAGTTAATTGTTGAAATCAAAAGGAGCTCAGTCCTCCTCTGTGTATTTTAAAAATGCAGTCTCTGTTAAAACAATGACAACTATGTGGGCTCAGCCCCATGGCTATCTGGTGACGCATTATAGATTAGATAGATTTGGAAAAACTGGGAGAATAGAATCCATTTGTGTCTTTTCCCTCAAACAATGGGTTACCTACTTAAAAAAAATTTGTTTATTCTTACTGAGCATAGGAGACTGGGAGGGTCTGTGTTTGTTTTCCTCTGTTTGCAGGTGCAAGGATGCTTTCTTTGCCCTAAAATTTTCTAGTATAAAGCTGTCACTAAGTTTCAGTAAGGCGGGTCCAGATTCACTCAGCCTAGAGAGTTGTGTGTTTCTGTTCTCCATTTCCGCCGAAGCCTTGCCCCACCTGGTCTGGGGGAGCCCTGGTCTTGAGGCTGCGGCTCTGGCCTGTGGCATGGCTAAGTGTATATAAGGATGCCAACTCTCTCAACCACCTTAGTCAGAGTAGGGTCTTTTTCTAGGCTGGGTGTCCTGGACAGTATACGAAAGGAGGCTGAGCAGCTGTGAGCCTGTGTTCATTAAGTCACTGCTCTTCCTCCTAACTGTGGATGTGAAGTAACTCCCTTATTAGCTTTCCTGCCATGATGAACTGCAGCCTGGACTTGTGAGCTGAATAAACTCATTCTCCCTTAAGCTGCTTTTGTCAGAGTATTTTATCAAAGCAACAGAAAGGAAACTAGGACAAAAGGTTTCTGTCTGAGTCTTCCGTAAAAAAATTATCTTTCATTATATCTATTATATGTTATTTCCAGGAGAAAAAAAAAAGCTTGAAATCCATAGACAATACATTCAGTATCCTGAGACAGAAGGATTACCAGGCATGTGAGGCTAGTCTGGGCTGCATAGTGAGACAGTTTCTAGAAAATTCTTCAAAATTTGCCAATGGATATTGGTTATTCATTGAGATGATAAAATTCTTTAAAATTTTTAACTAAATATGTAATTTTTTAGAAAAAGGGAATTGAATGCAGACTATAAAAAATCCTCAGATTAAGAGTGCAAACATTCATGTGGATGTGGCCTAGAAGATGTGTCAAATTTCAGAGGAAAAAGTAAAGATTTATCTGGCTCAGGAGCAGTGGCACATATGGGCACCCAGAGAAGTACTGAGGAGGGAAGAAGTGCTTTTGAAAGATGGAGACTTGTCCTCATGCAGCTAAGCACCCAGAGAAGTACTGAGGAGGGAAGAAGTGCTTTTGAAAGATGGAGACTTGTCCTCATGCAGCTAAGCACCCAGAGAAGTACTGAGGAGGGAAGAAGCGTTTTTGAAAGATGGAGGCTTGTCCTCATGCAGCTAAGCAAAGCCACACTGACAGTTTCTTCTCTGACACTGAAGGTATCTGAGAAGTAAAAGTGGAAAATACATCAATATCATTGTACTGACAATACAAGAAAATGTTGTTGAAGAGACTCTATAACTGTCCTAGGTACATGCATAGTTTTCAGTTCCTTGCAGATTTCTGATTTTAATGTTTTTCTCCTTGTGTTTTTGTAGCAAAGACCCCATGTGTAACTTGATCAAGCAAACCAAAGTACAGCTTCCAGAAAGCACATTTGCTTAGAACTTGCAAGCAAGTTTATACATGAAGCCAACGTTTAAGAATGGCTTATGATCAGTAACCACTGTGATAGGTACTCAAGACAATAAGCCTTAGCAAAACATTCTACATACAAAATTGAAATGAGTTCTTCCCTGGGGATAAGAACATACAATGGAAACATTGGTAATGAAAACTGGGTGAGTGAAGGGAAAATGCCCCTATCAGTGGGGTGGCCTGAACAGAGGCAACTTTGTATGCCACAAGAGCCTGAACCCCCACAAGAGTAAAGAAGCCAGAGGGAAGCCTGGGGCCCACAGAATCAGATAGGCAAGAGGGCAGGAGGGAGTGGAAGAAATTGATGAAGGGAAGGGAGGGAGATGGAAGGGAGAGAGATAGAAGGAGGCAGGGATAGGTACTCAATATATTTGTTAAACAAGAAAAATAAAATAATAATTTTTTAAAAAGTTGAAAGGAGTACTTTTGGGGAAACCCAAGGCACAGATTCCTGAAATAAAAACTGTGTAATCTCCTAGATACTTAGTAATATTAACAAATAGAGAAAATCTTGTCATGCTGAAGTTGTGAATGTACTAGGAGCACTGGAAAAAGAATGAGCTGCAAAGCAGATATTCTGAACATTTGTAGTATGATCTAGGCATATCTAGTTTAGACTGTGAACACTTTTCCTATCAAATCTAAAGATAGAACGATACTAATGAATTTTTAAAAATGGAATATAATGTAATAATAAGCTTCATTGTAAAGTAATAGATGATTTTCACTAACAGTCATCATAAATTAAAAAAAATCAGACAAATGTAAAGTGGATGTTGCATGTACGTTCATATATATGTTTGTTATACATGTTCTGTCATGCTCATGTATGTGAGTGAGTTTATGAGTGTGTATGTTCATATGCACGTATATGTGTTCTTGTGTGTGTATGTTCATATGGGTGTTAGTGTATATTCATGTGTATGCATGTTAGCATGTGTTTCTGTGTATATACTTTTGTTTATGTATGTATATGTTCTTGTGTGCTTATGTAGGCATTAGTGTGCATGTTATTCATAGATTGACATGTGTGCATTTTTATGCATTTGTGTTTGTGTTAATGGTTGTGTGTGTCTGTGTTAGTGCTTGTTTTTGTGTGTGCTTATGTTTGTGTTATGCTCATATGTCTGTTTACATGTCTATAGATCAGTGTGCATGTTCAGGAATGTACATACCACATTACACGGGACCAACCGGCCAGCCACAAGTAAAGTGCAGCCTAGTTGTTAGTCCTTCGCCTTCACTGGGTCTGCTGGGCCGCAGACTGATTCTATCATCTCTGTCTGTTTTCCAGAGTGGCCAAGTGGACTGCAGGTGCTTGTGCTACTATATCTGACCTAACTCAAGCTGCCACTCTTACACAAGTGCTTCTACCATCCAAGCCATCTCCCAAGCCCTAGTTTTGTTTGGAAGTCACAAGTTCTTTGATGATCTAGAGTAAAGGTTAAGAATTCTCACTCAGTAATTCAAAACATTCTCTTAATAGCTGGCTCACTAGGAAATTTAAAAAAATGAGAATGGTGATTGCAAAATCAAACAGAAGGCATTAGCTTTCTTCTTCCCATGTAAATACCATTTTAGCAACCATATAATAATGACTATACCTATGCAAGAACCACCCAACCAAATTAAGAAATTGTAATGCCTTGAAGAACACAAGAAGAAGATTGGCATTGAAAGCAGAAGAAAAAGAATTACCTTTTCCCTTTATAAGCCAGCACACTTCAGTGGTTAGGAAAGACTCCTGAGCAGTGATTTTTTCCCCTTCTGAGTAGAAAGAACTAGCATGGAATACTTTGTCCATATCTCTGGGGGACACCATTATGGAGGTCTGTGGCCAACTCAACTCTTCCAGGGTTGCTAAGGGATGGCAAATGGTTAGACTGCATGGAAGCATGAGGATAGGTAGAGCTCTGTTATGGAATGTGTCCCCTTCCAAAGCTATTAGAGCCCTCAGTTGCTGGGGGTGGGGGAAACTCAGCATCTGTCACTGATGAAACTCCTGGCACAATGCTAGAGCAGCATGGCTCTCAAAAGTTGGCAAAGTCCCCGGCAAGAGTGTCCCAGCTGGCAGCAGAAATCTGCACCCTGCTGATGTTGCAATAGCTAGTGCAGGTCACATTAGTCAGCAGGGGACAGCATAGCCCCGGTGGCTCTCAGCATGTGTGCAACAAAGGCCTCAGCGGGCAGTGCAGCTCTCTCGAGTTCTCTCTGCTTTGAGAGTTTACAGCAAAACAACCAATCCTGCATCATCTCTTGAAGAAGGTAGCTCAGAAAAAAGAAAAGTGGATCTTGTTCATGCAAGTCCCAGAATCTAGTGTACTTCCCAGGCAAGAGGGGCTGGTCTTGCCATTTTCCTAATTCCCCATGATAAGGAAAAAGCACAAAATGATGCATTGACACTTCTCCTTCCAAAGAACAGAGAATCATGGGACATCTGTATTTATAAAAATGTCAGTTTCAGAATGTCAGCTCACACTGATTGGTGAAATTCTTTTCAAGAAGGAAAGGAGATAACTGGTCCCTCGAATGTGTTGGCATCCTTGGAAATCTGTCAGGAGTACAAAGTCATAAGGAAAGTCCACTGCACCTAAGGGACGAAATAAATATGTGGTTGTTAAGTGGCGTCTGCAAGGAGTGTTTGCATGTAGAGCTACTAGCAGGCTCTACAAAAATGTGGAAAATATGAATTGCTCAAGAAAAATTCTAAATAATGATTTTAAAAAGTCAGTGAGCTAAAACCTAGGATTAAAGGGTCAGAAACCATAATAGTGTAGGATTTTGGTGGCAACTAAATAAGAGACTTCAACTCCAGACTCCTTCCAGAACAATTAATTAACTCAGAGGGAGATCATAGGATACTACCTAAGCCTTAAGGGAAAAAGAGAGAATAGGGAATCAACCAGTTAGTTTTGCCCAAGGGACATAGTAGAGAGCCAGGGGCAAATTATGGGAATCTTATAAATAAAAGATAACAATTAGAGACAGAAATCCCATAAGATAAAAATTGACAAAATTTCCATGACGAGAGTAGAAAATGATCAACCAGGTTCACGAACCCCAAAGAATCCTGACTAACAGTATGCTGAAGGATTCTAGAATGAAGCAAGCAATAGTCCAATTGTCAGAAGGCACAGACATTGGAACTTTTGCAATGGGAGACAATTGACTTCTCACAAACTGGGAGCTCTGCAAGGACAATCTTAGCCGGTTCACCATCAGACATTTTGCAGTCCACAAGAAAATGAGCAGTAGGTTGCAGGGGCTGGAATCAAACAAAACAAATAAGATAGAACACCACCACCAACAGAAAGCATGCCAGCCAAGAATCATCTATCTGAATGTGTTTGTTATCTTTTGAAAGTGAAGGAAAAGCGCAATTACTTTCAAAAACAGAAAAAGCTAAGCAAGTTGATCAGACTTGCTCAACAGTAACAACAAAAGATAATTCTCAAGTTTGGAAAGAATACTAAACATATTGAAAAAAGCACCAAAAACTATGAAACTCTGACATTAAAGATATGCATGAAGAAAGACATCAAATACAGTATTATATTCATCATAGATGTAAACAGCCTCTGAATTAGTATAAAAGTTATGAAAGTTTGAGAATATCTTTTTCTACAAATATACAGTAAATAGATACAAAAATTAGAAGGTACAGTTTGTGTCATGAATAACATAAAAAGCATAGAAGGAGCCTAGTATGGATAATAGCATCGCAATTCCTTTACAGACTAAAAAACAGGATAATGATAATATTCACTATCCTTCTTCTATGTTTCTATGTAAAAATTTTGTTTTGGGATCTCTAAAAGCAATCTGGATACTTGTTCATTTTCAAGATATGGGAATAAATACGAATGAATACAAATAAAATGTGGTAATGGTAATATATAAAATGCAATGCTAGCCAGTCTCAATAATAAGAAAACTGCCTATCAGTGATAACTGAGTATACCTGGAAGAAAACAGGCTACGTTGAATAAATCAGTCATGGACAAATGGATCCTGCATTGCTCAATTTATGAATCTAAACTCAATAAATTTATACAAGCAGAACGTAGAATTTGATTGCCATTGGCAGGGACAAAGTGAAAAAAGAAATTGTTAAATGGGCTTTTCATTACAATTGCACAAGAGAAAAAAATTTTGATGTTTTGTTTGACATAATATTCATGGTAAACAATTGAAAGCTACAATTTGGTAAGACAATTAATACCATGTGAAGTGTTCTTATACCAAAAATTTAAAGAAAAGGACAAAAAGAAAAACCTTTAGTTGTGATAGACATATTTATTTTTTTATTGTGATATCATTTGTATGATGAACATGTATCAGAATTCATCAAATTCAGTGCATTAAAAATATAGAGTATCTACTGTCTTAATTTTAACTCAATAATAGTTAACCTTAACTGTAAACTTGAGACAAATTTTGGGCAGTTCTGTGAGGCTATTTCTTAGGAGAATTAATGAGAGAGAAGTTCTCTTACACAGAGTGGTGGTATCTTCAAGTAGTAATGGGATAAGCTGTCTGCCAGGTAGTCTGGCAGAGAAGCCAAGTGCTGTGCCTGCCCATCTTTGCTCCTTGCTGATGAAAGCTCCTTGCCGCCAGTGACATCAGGACTCAGCTTCTTGGGCTCTTCCACCTGGAATGAAAACCACCTGGTCTTCAAGAGTTCTCCAGACTTTCCTTACCAGATGGAGGTGCCAAGCCATCCAGTTTTATCCACTGAGTAGCTTTTGGGTCCTTTGTCTCTCCAGTATGCAGATACCTATTTTTGAATTACTCAACCCATATTCTGTAAAGCATTTGATACATTTCCTTCATATTGTACATTCATTCTATAAGTTCTATTCCTTTACAAAATCTTGACTAATAAACAGTGTGTGAGTGTGTGTGTGTGTGTGTGTGTGTGTGTGTGTGTGTGTGTGCGCGCGCAAAAGGACCTTTTATGCTTCGGGAAGAATGTATCATCCTTTGAGTCGATATTATCTGAAGCACAAACATCTATTTCTTTTGTTTTATTCATCCTTAATATTTAATACTTTGCTTGAAGTGATTTTAACACTCTGGTTTTATATAACACCACTTGGGCATTTTAAGTCATTGCCTCTTCCATTTTTAAAGATGAACTCCTATAAGAATTTAATGTGTTTTAAATATCACCTGGATCATGGTATAATTAATTTCTAAAAATGATCCTCTAAGGTAATTTTGTGGGATTTTAAGGTTTTAATTTTCAACCCAATCTTTATCTGGGGGTAGGTTTCTTTGTTTCCAAAACATATGTTACTCCAATATTGTAACCATTTTGCTTTCAAAAATGATCTGAACTAACACCGCTATTTTGACAGTCTACTGAGTTCATCAATATTGGGGGAGTTCAGTATGACTCTGAGCACATGCACAGGGCTAGTCCTTGCAGAAAAAGAGACAGTCAGAACGAAGTGTAGCGATCAAGGAGAATTAGAGCAGGACAGATGTAGTATAGAGCTGCAGGAGATGCGTGTATCTGCAGCCGACAGGATACAGTCCACGGAAGAAGCATTCTGTCAGAAGGGAGCATCATTCACAGAGTCAGATGTGATAAAATCCAGATAAACTTAAAATAAATGGGTAGCTATTACTTTACCCATCGAATGGGAACTTACAGTAGAAATCTTTGGGTCTAAAGCTGAATGAATGAAGGGAAATGCACCTATCAGTGGGGTGGCCTGAAGAGAGGTAGCTTATACACCACTTGAGACCGGAGCCCCCACAGGAGTAGACAAGCTAGAGTGAACTCAGGGGTCCATAGACGCATGCAGGCAGCAGAAATGAGAGAAGTAGGAGGGAATGGTGAAGGGAAGGGATGGGAGGGAGGGGGGAGAGGGAAGCTAGGATGAATACTCAATATCCTTGTAAAAGCAGAAAAAAATATGAATACAAGTGTAATGTTAAAATAAAAAAAATGAAACTCAAAGTTTCTGATGTTTAGATTTTACCACGGGCATACTGAGAAAGTTGGCCAGAGACATATTCTTGGTCCATATACAGGAAATACAGAAAATGTGGATTTGACCCAAAGCAGAAGAGGAAAGTGAGGAAAAAATTGTGAAAAGCACTATGTGGCATCACTGGATTTGTATTTCAAGGAATCACATCTGAGTAAAGTAGGAAGAGACATTGGAAAGAAATGGACACAAATGGGTTGGATATGACTGCTTGGGGATGATGAAGATGCTGGATACATTTCCCCACTCCATCCTGGTACTTGCATCTTTCTTGCAATCGCCACCACATTCTTTAAGTTCCTTGTGCCTGCCCAGTACTTAGAGACCCACCCATCTTCATTGTGGTAGCTGCACCGTCTTGTTGGCTGAGGCCAATCCTTTGGCATCATTTTTCTTCCCACTCTTTTACTCACATGACATGCTCTATTTCTAAGAAAATTCTGTATTCTTTCTTTCAGAATTCCTTAGCATGTGATGGTTCCTCCTTGTCATTTCCCTTGTTCTTGTCCTTGGTCTCATGCCTAGATGACGTGGTAACTCCCCATCTGGTCTTCCTGCCTCTGACTTGTACTTTCTGTGTTTTCCCTGTCTGACAACATTCAAGTCACTTTCCTCTTCCTTTTCACTTTCATTGTATGCAAAGTAAAAGCTAACCTAATTTAGGGTGAAGTTCTGTATGCTAGGCCAAGGATTACATAGTTACATCACTACAACCAAAAGTCAGTAATAACTGTGTCACATCTGCTAGTTCACACCACATGGTTTTAAAGTATCTTTACTTTCCCACTGCCAGATCCTAGAAAGTTCAATTTCTGTTCCCAGCTTTGCCTTTTCCATAATGTCATACACATGTACACAGAGCTACTCTTTTGAGCCTGTCATCTTTCATATATCACAGCACATTTGGTCTTGTCCAGGCTGTCAAGAACTCAAGAATATCTTCCTCTTTTTTACTTTATTTATTCAGTGCTTATATGTTTATTTAATCAAGGTCATGCATTCATAAGGCCATACATATGATATGTTGGTACAAACATATAATGTCATATGATTTCTGCAGTCAAGCATATTAATTTTTCATTCCCTTACATAGTCAGAATTCTGTGCATAAGATGAGATGACCTGAAATGCTTTTTAAAAGTTCTGCTTATACCACACTAAAGACAGTCACTATCGGTGCAGAACTCTCTATTCTATCCTAACTGCAATTTTTCATGCTTGGAACAACATGTCAAGTCATCGATATGCCCCCCACCTCCTCTGGTCACTACTTTTCTTTGACAATTTTAGGTTCCATATATAAGCAAGTTCAGGTAGTTCTTCTCTTTCTAATCTGACTTACATTATCATGAATAATGTCCTAAAGTTTATTCCTATTATAATACTTGGAAGAATCCCCTTTCAAAACTAAATAATGCTCTCTTGCATAAATGCAACTGACATCCGTTGTCCAGATCCCTGGTGGTGGGAACGGGCTGTTTCCATATGCCAAAAAGACCTCAATGAATGTGAAATTATATACTTTATTTTGAGGTGCTGCCTTCTTTTTTATTTTTGGTATGTGTTTATGGGAAGAATCGATAGATCACATTACAGTTCTATTTTAAAATGTTTGAGACACTTCTGTTGTTTTATATAACAGCTGTATTTCCATTCCGGCAGGGTGTGAGCTCTCATTTTTTGACATCTTACCAACAGTCAAGCAGGATAGTTTCATAGCAAACACAGCCATGACTCTTCTGCTTCAACTGTGCGTGGCTTCAAGCTGCAGAGTGTGAAAGCCAGGGCTCTTCAGATGTTTCAAGCCTGACATGGCCTCATCCTCAGCGCTGTCTCGGGTGTCCTTACACGTTCTTTCTCTGCTCACACCACAGATATCTTTAGGGTTCCCAGATCAAGAACACTGTTCCCTGTCCCACTTCAACCCAATCCTCTCTTTAAGTGGTAGTTTGCTTTGAGTCCTCCTTTTCAGGGGTCTACTTAGACCATCTCTGCCTTCCTTTTCCACAGTACTTGGCAACTTCTATGCTACTCTTCAAATGCATATTCGATAACCACAATTGTCCTCGGTAGAATGCAATTTCACAAGAGCAGAAATATTCCTCTGTTTTGTTCACTGGTATAACCCTGGATCCATAAATAAGGCCTTTGACATTGTTGCCATTCAAGGCACTTTTTTTTTGAATGGAGATGTGAGAAATGTGATAAAGAACAATGCTTGATATGGAGAACTGAGGGAAGAATGGATTAGGCAAAGGACTAACCAACAGAAGAAGAGACTCAGTAAAATGAAATCATGAGAACAGACTCGCTATGAGCCCACACAATGGCTAGATGGTTCAATGGCTAAGGGTATTGGATGTTACCATGAACATGAGAGGGAGAATTTTAGGAAAGGGGATGTGATGGTGGAGTGTGATAAGAACAGGCTGAAGTGATCAGAATGTATTATATTCAGCACAGAATTATAAAAGAGCAACATTCATCAATAAGCAAGTGGGGAGAAGAGCTTGCATGAAGTCCTCGCTTTCAATGTGAAGCATTCATGCAGAAAACCACACAGCAATGTGTACCTGAAGTTTCAATTCTGAGAGGCAAAGACAAGCAGATCATGAGACTAACTGGGAACCATACTAACTGAAATGTTCATCTTTCGTTTAGTGAGAGAACCTGTCTTAAAGGAGTAAGGTGTCATGTCATGGAGTCACCCAGCTTTTACATGATTCTAAGCGAATCTTGACACCCATCTTCATGCCCATGGGACAAGTATCTTCTCCACTGATCCATTCCCCAGTAGTTTGATAAGCACTAGTATTTTCTCTTCCCACATTAAATCCAATGTTGTCGGCATACACAGGTCATTTGTATCTGCAGATCTTTTGAATAGATGGCATCATGCTGCACTAGCCAGCCAGAGTAGAATCTGAAAATCATAATCGGACAGGAACAAAAATAGAGACATTCAGTCTTAGAAAATTAAAAATAAACCAAGGAAAGTTAATCCAAGGAAAGCAGCATTGAAAATGGAATTTGCAAATATTATTATGAAAATTGAAATAACCTCAAAACGTTTTGGTAAACTTTAAGAGATTAGATATAGAATGGGAAATTTGGACCCATAGACCCATGCTCTAAAAGTTAGAAATTAGAGCTCTTGGGCCTGGAAAGGTGACTCAGGAAGTAAAGTGAACCCTAGCAAGCCTGATGGCCAGACTTCAATACCCAGAAGCCCACAAGGAGGAAAGAGAAAACTGACTTCTGAAAGTGTCTTGGTCCTTCTACCCATGTTCCATGGCAAGAATGTTCTGTCTTTGTCTCCATCTTTCCTAAAACAAATAAGTAAAAGTATCAAAAGGCTCCTAACAGCAGAGAATATGTGGAAATAAATCATGCACATCTAGGTTAAACCTGAAAATAGGAAAGAAAATGTATATTTTTCTTTGTAACATGCAATTTTTCCAGAAGCTGAACTGACAAATTGGAAAGGCATCTCTAATCATTTCATTGATTTTTTTTTCTTCTTAAAATGTTGCTGGTGGGGCTGGAGGTGGCTCAGGGGTTAAGCCTCTGCCTTGCAGGTGGAAGGTCCTGAGTTCAGATCCTAGACCCCACGTATAGACACCTGGCAGAAGCGGGGGCGGCCTGCGTTTTTGGTCCTGGTAGGGCAGAGCCTGTGAATCCCCGGGCAGAGTAAACAAAGAGGCGTCCATGGTGGTTCCCGAATTCATCCGTGGTTCTAACACACACACACACACACACACACACACACACACACACACACACACACGGGCACACACGGATACATGCACAATTGAATAAATAATAAATAATAATAAAAATTGCTGGTAACTACTAAGCAAACCAAAAAAAGAAATGAATGCAATTGATTCAGTTTTCATTTTTTTTCTCCCAGTTGCTCTTTAGTAAAGAAGGTAATGCAAAAGCTGAGAGAAACCTTCACCAAACAAACAAACAAAAAAAAACTGTATGAGTAAATAATTCTACAAATTGCTAAGTTATATTAAAGAGGATGTATGAAAAACTAAAGACCATGAGCCAAAACCTAACTGTAGAAAGGACAGTGTAGGAAAGAAGTTCTGAGAATTTTCTCTTCCCTGGTATGATATTTAAATAAGGGTATCAACTTGAACTCTGGGTACATCCATGAATAATAGGTGGTTGAGGCAAGACCTGAATGAGCCTGCAAAAAATTGTCTAATTGATATAGGAGGGCCCATCCTATAGTGGGTTGGACCAATCCTTGGTTAGGACAATAAGATGAAGGAAGTTGGTTCAGTAGCCCTGGCATATTACAGTATGTGGACAGACTTGGTAAACTTTGCCTCTCTCTCAGTAATTCCTGTGCCCTTGGCTCCTGCTGTGGTCTGAGCTCTCTGCAAAACTTAAATAAGACCCTGAAAATCATGAGAATAACTTTACCTTGCTCCCCTAAGCTGTTTGGTCATGAATTTATTAGCAGTATGCGGGAAAACTGTAATTTCTAGAAATAACCCAGGGTAAGCTAGAGACTGACAACAGGTGCATACTTTAAAAGTACTGGGTTGAAAAATGTTGGTGTTGCAGCCACAGGTATCATGAACATGCTGGGGGCTTCCTCTGTACCTGATGGACAGGGCTGCCTAGTCCTCTTAGCCCGGAACACAGCCTCTACTTCACCAACAGTGTAAACATACCTGACGAATGTGTGAGGGATGACATTCCTGACTGCTCCTCCAGATGGGTATAAGAAGCAACTGGAGAATAGCTGAGGTCTATCTCTAGACTGCTCTGTCTTCTCTCTCAGCACAACTACACTTTCAGCTTCACCATCCACTAAGAGAAAATTGGAAAAAGAAAGCTGTGGGAACATGACTTTTCTTCCTCCATCAGTTTGGAGAATTTAGACGTTAAAAAAAAAAAAAAAGACTTTTTGTTCTGGGCAGTGAAACCAAACTAAATCCACCAGTGTGGAAAAACACATCATCAGCTGGAATTAATTGATTAATGGAAAGAGCTTCACTGGTACATTTAGTCTTAGTAGTAATCTGAGATGGAGTTAGAGGTGAATGGTGGCTAATGTCATCAAGGACCCCATTTAATCATCATTTTTATCACTGTAAGAATAACGAAACAAACAAAAATTATGCCTCTTTTATTCATTTATGTATTAAAAAATAGCCATGAAGAAAGAATAAGATAGGATTAGGATGCACTATATGGAATAGAAACCAAGCGTCAAAGCAGTCTTTAATTCCTGTAAGCCCTATTGTTTCAGTAGACAGTAGATAAAACAATGAAGTAGTAAAGGTCACACCCCAAAAACATCTCCAAAATTCTGTAATAGGAAGAGAGAAATAAAAATCAAGACAAGAACATTGATCTGGGGGCTGGAGAGGTGGCACAGGGGTTAAGCCTCCGCCTTGCAGGCATAAGGTCCTGAGTTCGGATCCTAGACCCACGTATAGACGCCGGGCGGAAGCGTTTCCGGTTCTGGTGGGCGGAGCCTGTGAATCCCGGGGCAGAGTAAACGAGGAGGTGGAGGCGTCCGTGGTGGTTCCCGAATTCGCCCGTGGTTCTAGGCGCATACACACACGCACAATTGAATAAATAAATAAATATTAAAAAAGAGAACTTGGGGCTGGAGAGGTGGCTCAGGGGTTAAGCCTCCGCCTTGTAAGCGGAGGGTCCTGAGTTCGGATCCCAGATCCCGCGTATAGACGCCAGGCGGAAGCGGGGGCGGCCTGCGCTTCTGGTCCTGGTAGGGCGGAGCCTGTGAATCCCGGGGCAGGAGGAGGTGGAGGCGTCCATGGTGGTTCGCGAGTTCGTCCGTGGTTCTACACACACACAGACACACACACACACACACACACACACACACACACGCGCGCGCGCGCGCGCACATACACATGCACATGCGCACAGTTGAATAAATAATAATAATAAAAAAAATTTAAAAAAAGAGAACTAGATTTAAAAAAAAAATCTTTAAAAAAAAAAAAAAGAGCATTGATCTGAAAAAGTATATGCTCAGAAAAAATCTACCGTGAATAGGAAAGAAACTTGAGATCCAGAAGAGAAAATGGCTACAATAGATGTACAAGTGTTTCAAATGTGGACAGATTCAAATATAAAGTCATGAATTTGAAATACAGAGGAAATGCACAGTTTTTCAATAAGACATTAAATACATAAGTTTACTTCAAAAATTAGAAAAATGAAATACACAGCTGAAATGCACTATGTAAAGCTGTCAAAAATTACATCAAAAATATTTGTTCTTGGTAGTGTTTTAAAGGTAGATGCTTGTAAACTTTCAAGCTAAAATTATTTACATATTGCAACAGCTGTTTCCTATAATATGGAAGCAGTGAGAATACTTTATTCTAATCTACAACTTTAAAAGCAAAGAAACACTAAATGAATACAAGAAAAATCCAATTGATTCTACATCATTTAAAATAAGACACTGTGAACTAGCTTACTAAAAAGTCTTAGGATCAAAGACACATTTAACATTACTAGATTGATTAATTTGCTCAAATTAGACAAACAATGGAATAATCATTCAGAAATTTCTGAAGTGATGTTTTAAAATGACATACATTCATTTAATGATCCATAAAAATATATTTTTGAAATGACCTAAATTCAATGAAATGCTGTGAAAACAAGATTTCTATGTGCAATACAGCTATATTTAAATGTTTTTTGTTTTGTTTTAATTTTTTAAAGTTAAAAACAGTTAAATGTGATTCAATGCCTTAAACCACAGATATTTGGCATCATTCCTGACTCTTACTGTTTCAACCTTTGTATTCTTGCCCTACTAGGAGCTGTCTGTGAGAACACAGGCAGATTGGACCCTTCTCTGCATTAGTGTGAGTGCCTGTCATCTTGCCTATGATAAATAATTAGATGTTTGGCTTTAAAATATGTATTTTCCTAGGAGAGATATATTATGTCCTTAAGTGAACCTAAGGATGTAAAGTTGAGCCTTTCACCTTTCATGGTGTTTTAAATTTCATTTGTCTACCAATTTATTTTACTCTCTCCAAGGTACAAGGTAGAAGAGGGAGCAGAATGATTGTAGCTGGAGGATGGAGAGAAGCATCATGAAATGTTCGGTCTTCTGGATATGATGTGGCTGTTGAAATCTGGAGCACAGTCAACAGCGGCTACTTGCACAAGACTAGAGAGAGAGAGAGAGAGAGAGAGAGAGAGAGAGAGAGAGAGAGCGAGAGAGCACTAAAGCAGGCTGAAAGTTGGGAAAGAAATCATTGGAAGTGAAGTGAATGAGAGAAGATACTGGAGGTAAATATTGTCATGAAACATCATTTGTAGTATGAGATTATCAAGAGAATAAACACTAAGAGGAAACATTTGATTTATTAACTTAGTGCTCATTTCATTAGAATGGAAATCACTAAATCTTTTCAAAATGAGACTGTTGCTCAGGAAGAATTATTTGAGTTCTCCTAAGGAACAATGAGGAAATGCAGGTGATTTCACAAGCATTCTGGTGACTTTCTTAGTTTGACACTGAACTTTATGCCATTTATCATGGTGTTACCATTTATACCACATTTACAGGAAATCTCACTCAGGTCCTCGATTGCCTCATTAGTTACAAATACAGATCTCTGTCCTTCAATGTTTCCCAATCAGAGAGGTAAGTCTCATTGAGTCCATGTGGTATCTACAGATTGAGAAATCATGTTGACATTCCTTTAAATGTGAATGATTTTGGATGCTGTGTATTACATTATGTCACAGAAACACGTCTGAACCCTAATCCTTGGTACCTGTAAATGTGACTTTAATTTAAAAACTTCTAATGATGTAATCAAAGGAACATGAAATCATATTGGAGTTGGCCGAGTTCTGAATCCAACTTGATTGATAATATCAGAGGGAAAAAAAATAGGAAGGAAAAAGTAGATGGTAAATAACATCTGTTATGGACAAGGAAACTGGAATGATATTTCTCAAACACAGGGAGCTCCAAGGATTGACGAGTCCCCTGGGAATTAAGAGAAAAGCCTCCGATTGTCTGCTAGAGTTTTCAGGAGGGTAACTTGGGTGGCCAGAATAAATGTTCTCTGTAACTAAGACAGAGCAAATCATTTCTGTCCTTTTAATACATCCTTTTCATGGAAATTTATTTCAGCAGGCCTCAGACAGGAATATACCAAACAATTAATCGGACCGTAGAATTGAGCTCCTTGATATCACTACTAAATTTTAATAAATGTTATGCCCTCAACACAAGCATTACGGAGCCTCGTCTTCCATGGGAGACTTACATTTGCTCTGTCAGTGCTTAGCTTTTTGCCAATGTCAGGGATCACAAACTTTTAGTGCCTGGCAATTCTGGTTTCACGTGAAAATATTTTCTTATAAGACGTGATAACTCAAGAGACATTTCTGCTGCTCTTCTACTGGAAATGGTATTCCCCATTGAACAATGCCGGCCAGCCACCCTAGTTAATAAATATTAATAGCCTAGAGTTGAATGAGAGGAAAGGGGCTGTTTGGCTTACTTTCTATTGTTATTTTATTTTATTAACATTACTTATTATTAATATATATTTAAATTTAAATTTAGAAATATATTTATTTTAAAATATATTAACAATGAATATTTTCATCACCAATTACCTACCCCTACCCTTAATTCCTTCCCACCCCTTCCATTCTCCCTTTCCACCCATTTTCCTCCTCTCCTGGTCTCCCTATATGTGCAAACTGTAGGTCACTGCTAAGACACCTGCACTAGTCAAGGCTTGGATGCCCATCACGGCGTAAATGGCCATGTGGAGAAACTGTAGAGTATGGAGAATGCCCCTCTGCTTTTGTGTAGCACCACGGGCATACAGTCTCTCAGAGTCACATCATGTCTGATGGAATCTACCCTCTTCCACTGCACGGTGTTGCCAGACCAGCTATTGGAGAAGTCTAGTGGAAGTAGACAGAGCTGCATTGAGTTCTTGGACACCAGAGCCCTGACGTGAACTGCTGTCTGACATTACCTCTCCCTGTCCTCTGGCTTTTACATTCTTACAGCTCTGGTTTCTGCAAGGTTTCCTGAGCCTTGGGATGGGAGGTGGTTTAGATGCACTGATAGGGCTGAGCGTCCACAGATGTTTTTGCTTCATGGTTCTCTGCATTACACATCTTCCCTTGCACATGGGTCTTTCTTGGTTGAGTCCTGAGTGTCTTGCTGTTAATCTTGCCACTCTGTCACCCTGAGCCTTTGGGTTGAAACTGGGATGGTTTAAATGTCCTGTTCCGGGCCAAACAGTCATAGTCACTTATTTTCTGCATCTTGTTCAGCTGTGATTTCCTGTGAGAGGCACTTTCTATTGTCTCAGATACTCTTCTATTTGATTGAGAGAGGGGGAAAGACAGAAAGTGGGCCATGGTGCATTGGTGGGAGTTCAGGGGGTTTGCAAGCAGGCACATCACCTACTGAGCCATCTCACTGACCCTCCTGTGGAGCTATTCAAATGGGGACCGTGGTTTGATTCTACAGTGATGACTGGAAAGGCAGCTGACAAGGTGCCACTAGCAACAGAGAAGCTTCTGGTGGAGGGAAACGGTTTGCCAGTGCTGATCTCCAGCAACACCTGCTTTGAGCGCCTACTCAGGGATCTCACCCAACTCCAGAATTACCTGGTGACCAATTTTGTAAAACAGATACCCATAACCCACTAGACTTCTCCAACAGAGATCCACGGGCATATTGGCACCTAATCTAGCATGGATGCTACCAAGTTTGTCCCAATTTAGGGCTAACCATTAGAGCTTTTATTACCAGGAAAGGCTTAACATCATCACACCTACTGACAGTTTCAATATCCATAAAATGTATAATGTGCACACTGTGCATTTTATTATAGGTGGAGGCCTTTTATTTTCAGTGTTGTTTTCTAACATCAGCACGTTGTTCCACTTTATTTTGTGGCACATGGATGCTGCAATGAGAATGTGGAATTTAGAAAGATGATACGACTGACTGCATTGGCCAGGATTAAACACCGGCTTTGCTTGTGCTCTGAAAGCTGCCTCACAACCAAACTTTTTTCTGTTCTTTTAACACCTGAAACTAGAAGAAGGTGATGAGGTCAGCAATCCCAGTTGTCTTGGCTGACCTTGGCTATTTCCATCCATTTTCTGCGCTCTGTCTTGCATGCACACCCTGGCCAGTGCTTGAATAGGTGTGGTTCGTAGAATCTGTGTCATGGGACCACAGCACTTGCTGTTGTAAATAAATTTTATAAGATATCTATTCCAAAAATTGCATGTTTGAGCAGTCAGCACCCGGTTCATTCAGGAATGTTGTCAGTCATACAAATTCATGGCCTCCACACAGACATACTGCAGAGCAGTTATTGCAATGGAAGATGAATTCCTGCATATACAGAAATCCTAGGACTCTCCAAACCTAAAGTAAGTCATTGAATTTAGACCTTTTCTCACCCTGTTTTGAAAGCTTAGCATTAAACTGTGTTACAACTTAATTCTGTTACACATTAGTGCCTGCCACCTGATTGCATCCATGAGGTTCATCTTAGAAACAAGGCTCATTTAGAATGAAGATGTCATTTTCACCAACAAGCCAGTGCTGAAACCACTTCAAAAAATTGACTAGAAATTCCTATGCAAGGCACTGTGGGCTTCGTTTTTTCTTCCATTTCTACGCAAGCAATTCCAAATAGAGAAGAAAGCAATGAAGATGATATATGTTAAAAAACTAACTCTGTTTTCAAAAACTTGGTACAAAAAGAATATGAACTTATACTATCACGCTGACCCTCATTCTACTCCTCTGGGGCAGATTGTTTGTTTGATGTTTGTTTGTTTCAGACATGGGGGGATTTCTTGGTGTAATGTGCAGACTAGCCACTCTTAGAGTCAGAGCTTAAACTAAAGACCTCTGGGAAGATGAGGGTGAGAAAGCATAGGGACCTGAGATTATATCCTCAGGACCCTGGTGAAAACATGGCTGCATACTTGCCAACAATCTCAGTGCTAGAAAGGAGGACACAGGGGAATAAGGGAGCCTCCAGCCCAGCTCCAGGCTCAAGGGGACACACTGACACAGGAGAATAAGGGAGAGAGTGATGAAGCACAATAGCCAGCAAGATTCTCTGGTCTCTGCACACACAGGTGTGTGAACCTGCATATATGCATGCACATGTAACATGCACACATACACATCCTCATGTATACCCTCACATATAGGCATGTGTTCACATATACACACACATACATACATTCACATTCATGCACTCACATATACACATACACACACTAACTTACATATATACACAATGCACACACAGACACATACTCTCACATAGATACATACATACATACATACATACACACTCACATACATACACTGCAACCTACACATACACGCATGTACATACTTGCATACACACACACACACACACACACACACACACACACATACAAAGTTTCTGTCTCAGACCCACAGCAAAATGTTTGCAGGATATCTACTTGAATGTTCCATAGAAATCTTTCCTATAAAACAAATGGCCCAATTAAAAAATGGGCCCTGGAACTTAAAAGAAACTTTACTAGAGATGAAATTAAAATGTCTAACAAATATCTTAAAAAATACTCCACATCCTTAGCCATCAGGGAAATGCAAATCAAAACTTCCCTGAGATATCATCTCACCCAGGTCAGGATGGCAAAAATCCACAATCAAGCAACACCAAATGCTGGAGAGGATGTAGAGAGAAGGGAACTCTGCTACATTGCTGGTGGGAATGCAGGCTCATACAGCCACTCTGGCGAGCCGTCTGGAGATTCTTAAAGAAATTAAAAATTGAAATGTCATATGACCCTGCTATTCCACTTTTGGGAATAACCCCCCATACAGCAAAAATTCACCTTGATAGCACAAGCACAACCATGTTCATAGCAGCACTGTTTACAATAGCAAAGTCATGGAATCAACCCAAATGTCCAACAGTTGACAAGTGGATAAGGAAACTGTGGTACATCTATACAATGGAGTACTACTCAGCCATCAAAAATGATGAATTAATGGAATTTTCTGGGAAATGGATATTATTAGAAATAATTATATTAAGTGAAGTATCCCAGACACAGAAAATTAAGCGCTGTATGTACTCCCTAATAGGTGGATCCTAGTACCAAACCCACCTAGAGACTCTCAAGGATAAATCTCTGTAATTGCAAGGATTATGAACAGGAGGAATGGGATAGGAGGCCACACCAGAAACAAGGAGAGAAGGGACCATGTTACAGTAGAGAAACTAGGACACCATCAAGGACTGCAAGTTCACAGTCTTTCATTCTTGATCATTTACAACTGAGGGAGTGTGATCTTACCAGAAGGGGAGGGCATATAGTCTGGCAGATAAAAAGTAACCATTTTGCAAATGGGTGATTGAACCCTCCCTCACTGCAGTTTCCTACCTTTATTACATCTACCTTTGAATATACTCTTATAACAAGACTCTAGTTTAACAGCTTTTTATCTCTGGCCAGGGGGTGACATCCAATATCCATCAGGATGGAGTCAAGGGCATTGCAGGAGCATCCAAACTGGAAAAAAAAAAATAACAAACCATAATCTAGAACTTCAGAGACTCTATATCAACCACCTGGACTAGGCCAGCCTAATCTCTCCCCATCCTGAAGCTCAGGGAAATTTGCGGAAGAGAGGGCGGTAAGATTGTAAGAGCACAAGGATGGGAGGAGCAATGATATGCAAGATACTCCACACAAGTTAGGGCTGAAGCAATCATAATTGGACTTTGCATGCCCTGCCCAATGTCCAACACACTATTGACCCCACAAAGTCTAGCATTTGCTAAAGGCACTAAGATCCTTGGAGGCAAGGGATTGGCAGCCAAAGTAGTGTTCCTATGTTTAAGGGGAACACAGGAAAGGGTTCTGGGAAATGTCACTGGGTCCTTGCACCTCATCGGAGAGGAGGACCCAGAGGAGAGTCTGGCATGCACATTAAAGGATGCTCCGGGGATGGGAGGGGGAGGCACTGGGGGATTGGGAGGGAGGGGGGAGAAGAGGGGGGAATAGGGTGGTGGGAGGTTGGAGGGAGGGAGGGGACCAGTGTATCTGTTAAGTTTGTATGAGTGGAAATAAATAAATAAATAAATAAATAAATAAATAAATACCTTCCTCTATTATAAAAAAATTAAAATGTTACTGTCAAAAATTTTTTTGCTAGCTTGTGGACATGAAAGCATTTTTTAACCATCTCAATTCAGTTGTTAATATCCCCTTCATGCAATAGAAGATTCTGGTTACTTGGTGTCATAGTGTCTTCAATCATGATGGCAAATATGGAGGAAAATATCTTAGTTTAAGACAGTCTTTTGTGGGGGAAGAGGGGCTCTGAAAGATCTACAGTCCCACAAAAGCCCATTTTCAAACAAGATCAATCAAATCATAAACCTCTGCAACTTGCATCCACTCCTTATTGTCCAAAGGATCTTACAGTCTGTATGAATGAGGTGCTTTCCTGGAGGAAAGAGTCAGCCATGATACTAAGAAGCCTTGCCTGGAAGAATCAAGAACCTCTTATATTAAAGCAACTCATTTAAAAAAAAAAAGAAATCTTTCCTATATACTGAAACAGTCTTCTGCCAGATATCAGAAAAATCAAGCGGAGTAAAACTTTGACACTTTCAGGTGTCAACTTGACACAGAGAGTCTAAGTCAACCACCAGGAAACTATCTAGTTAAGGTGAAGCCTAGAGGAGATTGTCTTAATTGCCTGACTGATATGGAAAGGACTACTCATGGTGGGTGGGCCATTCCCTGAAAGAACTAGTCGAGTGAGTCAAGTCGGGAAGCCACATTCGTCCTGACCACTCTGCTCTGCCCTTGCTATGAGTGTGGTGTGACCAGTTCCGGTAGCTTCTTCAGGCAATTTTCCTGCCACCGTGACCCACTGTAACCTGTGCTCCTGAACACGGATGAAAGTCTCCTTGTTTCCCTGAATTGTTTGGGTCAGTTTGCATCACAACACTGGAATAGGAGACTAAGAGAAAGAAGAAGGAACGCAATAACCAGTAAGGCGTCAGGAAGGAGAGCACCTGTGTTGCTCAGAGCCTGGACAGAGGCCTGGTGCAACCTTCGCGGAGGGCGACCCTCTGTGATCTTTGTGACCCTAGGGCTGTCATCTGCTATCTCCACTGGATGCTGACGTGTCCCGTACTACCTGTCATTGCCTCCACCCGCAGGAATCCCAAAGTACTTCTCCAAAAAATAATTCCAAATACTTATCCTGGAAGAGCCTTATGAGTAAGTGACAAAAAATGATTTTTTAATGTAACACTAAGATTTGTATGGCATAGTCTAGGACATTTACTGATTCAGATCTCACGACAACCTGCTGTGGTTTTTATTACTCATGTTTATTTCTATATTTCAGATGAAGAAATGGAAGATGACTGTGGTACCTTTATCGTGTGTCAACATAACACCACCATGATCTCTGATTGCATCTATGCCTCAAAGTATTTGTTCTATGCAATCCCTAGTAGAATTGCGCCATTTCTGCTATTTATAGAGAGGCACAATTTGCTAACCAGCTGTTAGACCAGAACAGTATTCTTATGTGTTTTAAAAGGTGAAAGAGTAGGACGTTGGTATGTGGATTGCAGAGAAGTGCAGCTTAGCAACAGGTGGTCACATGATCCAATGGGGTCTGTGTCCCAGACAACCCCAAGTGGGACCTTCAACGAAAGCAGAGCATGAATGTTACACTGAGTTATGTGTATACTGAGTAGAAATAAGAGCATCACACCCAGCATACAAAATCATTGACAAACACAGACAGGTACTTGACAGAGATGGAGGAACATAGTGTGTAATCGGTGGTTGCTGTTGGATGAGACTGTTTGATTTAGGGGAAGAATGTTTTGTTCCTCTTACTCATATTAGAAGAAACCCTCTCCACCCCCAGCCCAGTAACTATGTGATTTTAATTTCCTATTTCATTTAAAGTTTTATTAAAGATGTTTTCTCACCCACATATCATTGGAACATGGCCCCTTTACATTGAAAATACCTTAAATTAGGTTTTGTAACTTATTACAGATATGCACCCAGCTAACATTATTGATCTTCATCATACATCCTTGAAAACCAGTGCTGCAATATATTTGAGAAATCAGCAAAGACAATTCAAGTAAATTACAAAAGGTCTCCAGAGAAAATGTTAAAAATATGTTAGAAAGTTGAATTTGATTGTATCTCTATATTGAACTCTGATGTGCAGTCCTGCTAACAGACTGTCTTTCCTTACTCTAAAAGCACTCAAAATATTCTGTTTTTATCTTTCTTTGTAAAGATGATAGTGAGGAGTTAGGTTCCTTTCTTTCTCCTGCAGGCTGACATTGAACTTTGTCCTCTGCGGCTAGCCTATCTGATCTCTTTCCTACAGTTCCCATAAGTACTTCTTACTTAAAAACACACACTTTACTTCAAAACACTTTTTTTATGCTTTTTACTTGACAACCCGCTTTGGTTATTTTATATGCTCACGTCAGTTAAACCTTTCTGTTCCATTTCCTGTCTTATAGGCTCGTGTCACTTCTCTCATTCTGCACTTTAATTCATGTTTCTGTCTGCTTCATTGCCCATGTGATTTTGCATTAGAAAGCATATTACAATCAATACAGCAGGCCAAAGCTGTCAAGGATATGCTGTACCGAAATGAGATTAATTCACTCATTGATCTACACTTGTGAGTCCCACTTATGTTCACCATGCTAAAGAACAGGAGGCCTGCATTAGTCTCTTCTCTGAATCACCTGTGTAGACCACCAGCCTTGGGATGCTAAGTGAGGACAGTAAAAGCGGCAGGCTGCTGTCACGGAATCTTGATTACTTAGAACTCAGCACCCACAGCTGGATATCGCTGGTTGTTGGTGGAATGAGAAGCTACCTGTACACGTGAGTTGTACTCTAGATAATGGATAGAAACTAAGAAAATATCCGATCAAAAAAGCTTAGCACTCCTGTGTAACTGGTTCTCAAGGGCCTCAGGGTAGATGTGATTGGAAAATATGTTTACAAAGGGAAGAATAAATCTGGATTTTGAAGAAAATTGGAGACCTGCCTGTGACATGTTGGCTTAGCAATAGGGAAATAACGGGAATGTGTCAATGTCTTGGTTACTTACCTCATTGTTGTGACAATTACCAAACAAAAGCAACTTCAAGGGGAAAAGGTGTGCGTGTGTGTGTGTGTGTGTGTGTGTGTGTGTGTGTGTGTGTGCTTAACTCACAATTCCAGGCTATACTTCATCATGCAAAGAGAGTCATGCCAGTCAGGAGTGGAGAGTAATGGTCACATTCAAAGCACAAACAAAGGCCCAGAATCGACACTGAACACTTGATGAGTAGCCTGCTGGCCTTCTCAATGAGCTCTCCCTATCTTTATTCACTTGTCATGGGTGTGGGCCTGCCTATTATTGTCTAGATCGCCATTTTCCCTCATCACTTACACTGCCAGGACAATATCCTACGAGTGTGTCGTAAATACATAATTCTCTCTATGGGCACCCAGAACTCACCTCTGAGAGTTCAGGTTGATACTTGAGACTAATCATCACAGGGAACAAATATTTTTCAATAATTATCAAAAATTCCCAAATAAAATATCCGACTTTGCGCAGACTTTTAAAATCATCAAATAATGTACATAGCGTACAAATGGAACTCCAAATTCAAGAATTCCAGATACAAATAATCTGTACGTATATATGAATAAGCAATCATTGCTTCGGTATTGTAATAAGGGAATATGGCAAATTTTAACTTCCCTCTGTAAGAAATGCAAGCTGAAGGAAAAGTTAGATCAAAGAGCATCTGTCACTTCTATCCGAAGCAGAGTTCACGGGTGTGCAGTGTGCACTATAGTTCTCATGCTCCATGTACGCATCGTCTTACTGTGTGTCCTTGAATCACAAGCTGTGTCAGAACAAGAAGTACTTGACTTGTCTTTGCGAAGCCGGCATTGACAAGATGGGCATCTGTCCCTACACAATGGGGATCTATCATCACATTTCTGCTCTTTTAAAGGGAGCAGCCGGATTCCTCAACCTAACTAGAGGGATTCAGGAACAACCTACCCCAGGGAAAGAAAGTGAAGGGAAAAATAGGGGCAATGCATATCCTCCATCAGGTTTTGGAGGCATATGATATCATACATGATAATTAGTGTGGCATTTGTGCATAAAACAGGATGCCAATCATGCGGGCGCATTTACGAGTTGTATTCCTTTGCAACACATTCATGATCCTGCTTGAGACACATTGTGCTTGTTGTCCTCAAAATTGTCTAAGTTTTCCCTCCAACTGGCAGGTAATATTTTCATATTAAAGAATGACAGTCAGTGCTCCACGGACAAAGGTCCAAATGCTCTGTTTATTCTTTAAAGTGTCTGGGGATTTTAATGAATAACACATCTTTGAATGGAAAGAAACAAGCTTAAAACAATAAGGGGGAATTGAATTCTTTCTTTCCTCCTGTGAGTGAAGCTAACTCCCAGTTGAAGATGGGGCATTGGAAGCTTTAGTATTCAGTGTTAGGCAATGGCGGGGGAGAACGAAGCCCTTATATAATTTGTGGAACTAAGAAGGGAAAAACAAAACAGATTGTCACAGACATAAATTATTCATTGAAGACCCAGAGTGAAAGAAAGAAGGTTTTAGAGCCATCCCCTGTGGTTCTCCCTCTGTGGAAGAAAGGAAATTCTTGGTAGTGAACAGATTCTCCCCTGAGGAGATAATTGAGTCATCTGAGGAACATGGGGGAACTAATGTGGATTCAGATTCAAGGAACTTCATTAGAAGTGCTTTAAAACCATGAAATTTTCAATTCAGTGATGGAGGTAACAAACTTTCCACTTACTTAATTACAAAAAAAAAAACAAAAAAAAAAAACAACATGCAAGATGAACTTGGAAATGGAGGACAAGATGTGTCCGGGAAAGCCAAGGAACTTCCAAGCGAAAATGAAGATGTGGAATATGTAACTAAATGTGCCAGATTGACAGATGCTATCAGATACTCACTTAGGACATGGTAAGCAAAGCAGAACACAATCATAAATGTAAAAGAAGTTGTTGTCAAATTGCTTTTTCTGTCCTCAGCAAATGGCATCTCATCAGAAGCAATATCTGCCTTTTTATTCACTTTTTGATGTTTCTTGGTTATACAGCTATTTCTTTATTTGGGTGCATGGAAGATTGAGCAGCGGGGTGGTAAGAATTGAACACATTGTAGTGTAATTGCTGAAAAATAGAAGCAGTTTTACAAAGTAAAAGACAATTTAGCTGGTAAGAGGAGACAACATCTTTCACATACTTATGTGATAAGAAATGAAATCTAATGACTTGCACTCTTCACTGAAAGAATTTATGGACTGGATGAGTAAGATGGGATGGAAAACTGAAATGAAGACCACTGAATGTTAGGGTCTCATTAATGGGCTCTTTAAAGAAGAGATAGAAAGAAATGGTCTCGAATTTAAATATAAGAGAAACTGCCAGAATGTCATAGGATTGTAAGGATGGTATAAAAAATTTCTGTTTTTCTTTCTCTAGAAGAGATTGAACATGTCTGAATTCGTTCAAGACTCAATTTTGTAAATGATTACCATCAGTGTATTATAGGAGATAAAGGCTGAAATCACATTCAGGAAAAAAAAAAAACCTTTAATCAATCTGGGTATAATTTCAAACTTTGGAGGGCAAAGGTGGTATATCACAAGTTCAAGACCATCCTGCAATGGTCCGCACAACTCTGCCTCAAAAATCAACCAACCAAACAAAAGAGAACAGAGTTCAAATCCTGGATCTTCCAAATAAAAGTTGTGGAACTAAAGTAACTAATTTAATGCCTCAAGCTGTCTTGGTAGATGCCAATACGATATGAATCCCAGATACCCACCTGTACAGTGATGGAAATAAAAAAGACAGTGATCGTGGTCTGCCTTTGGAACCCACCAGGGTTCATTATAATGCAGTAGTCAGTCAATAAATGGCTATACCCACATTGGTTATTTCAAGACATCTCAATTATTATACTAATAGTTCACAGCTAAAAACACTCTGTACACAAAAGTTATTAAATGATGGTCACTTTAAATTGAGTTTTCATCTAGCATTTATACATAGCTGAGAGCAGAAAGATCACTCCCTGTGTACTGAAGAATCCTAGTTTCCTGGATCCTTAGGAAAGTTCTCGGGACTTCAGATAATTTCACTTGTTCTTATTTTTTCTTCATCCTTTCTGACGTTTTTCTTTCTCTCTTCTTCCCTGCATCCCACACTGCTCCACGGCATAACTCAATTCTCAGCCACATATTTCATTCCCGAAACTAGTTTTCTCTTTAAAAGAAAATGACTAGGTAAACACAGAGAATCCTGAGAAATAAAATATAAATGATCTTATGTGTTGAAATCACCACTGTTACAGTCTTGTTTGTATCTGTGTAGTTATTATCATCTACATTTTTGAAAAGAAGCAATCTCATAGGGAATATGTTTTAATAAATGATTTTGTTGTTATCAAAGTCAATTGCATTTCCTAAATGCCTTCCCGTTCTTCATGGTTTTAATGGCCCACGGCATGTCATTCTGCAAATTTTTAAACGCGTGATTACCTACACCCTGGTTTTGCAATTAGTCTCGTCCCTTGAGGACCCTTGCTCAATGAACAATATGGGGGAGTCTTTTCCTTCGGTTGTGATATTTTCAGTGTCCTCTTCTTGTGTCTGTCTTCATAATGGCCTCTGCTGACCTCTTCTGCCCAGGGTGTTCTCTATTTTGCTCCACTTTTGGTTAGCACCACCTCAGGAAAGGGGATCCTTGATTATCACGATCTTCTCTTTCACCCAACTTTGAGCTTCTTGAGTAAATCAGGGTGTATGTGGGGAGGGGTTGCAGCCAACAGTCAAGGTTCCAAACATGACAGAGTTACAGAGTGAGAGATGAAATCTTCCAAAGACACAACTGTCTTCCTTCCTTCCTTCCTTCTTTTTTTCCTTCCTTCCTTCCTCCCTCCTTCCCTCTCTCCCTCTCTCCCTCTCTTTCTCTCTTTTTCTTTCTCTTTCTCTCTCTTTCTCTCTCTTTCTCTCTTTCTTTCTTTCTTTCTTTCATCTTTCATCTTTCTGTTTTTCTCTCTCTCTCTTTCTTTCTTTCCAAAAATGTCAATAATTCCAAGACGTAAAATTTCTCATCTATCATTGAATAAATCCAATTTTATTTAGTTCTCTTATATGTGCACATATTGCTCTCTGCATTTCAAAGAATAATTGAAAAATTTTGGAAGGAACTAACTAATTATGTTCATTTTAGTTTAATATCCTATGTTAAACCTCTCTTTGTATCTTTCTTTCTTTTTCCATTTCTCTTGCATAGTAGACCAGAACATACCAGTTTGACCCTCACAGCAAAACATTTTGTACACTGAGCAAGAGTGACTGCAGAAGTCCTTCTGCAGCCATTATATTTCACTTAGTCTTTTAAATGTAGCAAATCATAAAAATAAACTTGAGGTCTTAAAAATAGCTTTGTATTCAAACCTCAGTTCGTGAGTTTATAATTAGGGAAGGAATTTATCTAGAGAAAGCTCTCAATTCAGAATTCAGACTGATCATGTGACTGCAAACAGTTGCTGACTATGATTACACATCCAACATAGTATAGTTACATGGATGGCAGTTCTGATCATTGAATATGACCATAGTGCTGACCAAAATGTTGCTTTCCTGGGATTCTACTCTGAGGTAAAACGGAATTTACAGGTGGTCTCAACTTCCCACAGTTCCCAAGAGTACCAGGAGGATACTTTTGGCCTCAGATACAGTATCACATTTGGTTAATTCTACTGGTATCAGGTGAGATACTGAGCTAGATCCATATTCAACAGAATATATACCCTGAGCTTTCTTTGAGATAGAATGGTGGCAACAGAGCCTGCAGACATATTTAAAAACTGATTCAGAGCTATAATTAGCCATGTAGCATTTGGAGAACTAAATGACTAAAGACCATAATAAAACAGGAAATGAAACCTAACTCCCTCTGGTACAACTAAGGTTTTGTCCACGTAGTTCCTGCACTAATAGTAATGAACACAAAGAAGAGAGTTGTGCTTGTGCATGTGAGTATGTGCATTTCCATGTGTGTGTGTGTGTGTGTATGTGTGTGTATGTGTGTGTGTGTGTGCGTGTGTGTGTGTGTGTGTGTGTGTGTGTGTGTGTGTGTGTGCGTGTTTCAGGTTTCCTTGTCCCCCACTCATAAGGCCCTCTTGTAATGACTTGCACTGTCTGGACGAGCTGGTTATTCTCCCTAGATTTGTTCTAGAAGTCCTGATGATCTTAGCACCTCAATTTGAAGGATCTTGACTTCAAACTTGCAGGAAAGTATGTTTTTCTAGATTACCGTCTCGCTCTGTTCCTATTCTCTGTAGTGCAAGCTGAGGGTACTCTGCGCCCTGCTTGAGCACTATCGCCTTATTCGGTGCCAAGCACATTTCCCAACAGTTTTTCTACAGCAAATTGATCACTATGTAGTTTTAAGGGGATTTCATAAGGGAATCACTGCTAAGTCATTTGAATGTGAAATTTCTATGTATTCAAAAGTTTTCTTGTGGAATTTCTCAGAATATGCTGGTGGACCTTGATCTGCAGCATACAAGGGTGCTGACTTCACATTTTTGCATTATTGTTTAAAGAAGAATTTCTTTAAAGATAAAATTTCTTAATATCTTATGGCATACTAATTTTCCATGTATATATTGAGATAAACACTTCCATAGTTGTCAATGCACAAGTAACATAACAGCACTTAGATTTCCTATGCAAATTAATTGAATGAGTATGAAAGATATTTTTGAGATTTATTTCTTTGCTGCCTACTATAGGGATAGTACTAACATGTTGCCTTATCCTGAATCTCTTGAAAGAACTAAAGATACATATCCCTTTGACATGTAAAAATCAGTTAATATATGTTATTACTGTATTTTATAAATGTGCGGGTAAACATTTGGGAGCATTTAATAGCAGTGTATCTAAGAACCACATATACTCACATCCTACTTGACAACTTGCTCAAGGAGGATTATTTTTAGGAGACAATGTAGAATAAGCTTCAAAGGATATTACAAAATTGAATACTTCAAAACAGAGTTCCATGGCAATCTGATTGGAGTGTGTGGCTTAGGTGGAATTACCTATCTTGTTTCCTTACATACTGGTCTCAGAGACATTCGATCCAGGCAACCTTGTGACGATGTGGACCAATGAGAGACAAGGACAGGTGATGAAGAGAGTTCCAGGTTCAGGCTTATTTTATTTTCCCATTGTATAACAAGGAGAAAAAGTCACAGGACAAACAAGATTGAAGAGAGAGGAATTTAACTCTGTTGATGTAGGTATGTCTTTTATCAGGACAATTTTTGTCCTGAACACAGGTTAGAAATTGGAAAGTGTCCCTCAAAAGGGAGTTGGGAACAGCAGAAATAGTCCAAGGCCCTGGGGAGAGATGGGACACTCCAAAGGGCCCCTTACTCTATATGCTTTTGTCGTAGAGATGGAGATGGAGAGAATTCTTCAGTCTCTGTATGGCGAGGACGCATGGTAATCGCGTGACTGCAGTTAAAGCAGCTGAAATACACAAGGCTCCCATCACTGAGATTCGTCCTAAGTCATTCGGGTCTCTGACAAAGCCAGGGAACCTATTGCGCATTCTGAACTTTGTCAGAAAAAATTGTGGTTCTCTACATGCAAAAATGGGCTGGAGAGGTGGCTCAGGGGTTAAGCCTCTGCCTTGCAGGCAGAAGGTCCTGAGTTCGGATCCCAGATCCCACGTATAGACGCCGGGCGGAAGCGGGGATGGCCTGCGCTTCTGATCCTGGTAGGGCGGAGCCTGTGAATCCTGGAGGTGGAGGCGTCCATGGTGGTTCCCAAGTTTGTCCGTGGTTCTACACATACACAGACACACACACAGGCGTGCACATACATACATACACATGCACAATTGAATAAATAATAATAAAAAAATAAAAAAAATGTCTTCAGGGTCTAATAATTTACTTTCCAGTGTCAGAATGAGATTCAATTTAATCAATTCTACAAAACTTTAATCTACAGAATCAAATATCTAAATAGAAAAAATCCAATATGAAAAGTCAAAACAAAGTAAAATAAGCAAACAAATCAAAAAGACATGAAATTGTAAAACATATCTAAGGGGAAGAAGGGTTGACAGAGGTTATAGGGAGATACAAGGGGCCTCATGGGTGAGAGTTACCAGAGTGAGCTATGTTCATGCATGAAATTGCCAAGGAACAAATTTGTGTAATAGAAATGTAAAAAGAAAAGACAACCTGAAATAATGTTAGAGACATAAATATCGTACATATTGGACCAAGCTTTAATAACTGAATACCATTTCCAAGAAAGTACTTTTAAGATTAATATAAACTGAAAACCAAATGTGTTCAAAAGAGAAAAGCAGAGAGACGAAGAGAGAGAAAGACAGAGACAGAGAGGAAGAAATTTATGTTTATGTAATTTCAGAATTTTTTCCCAAACAGACAGGGGGCAGGGGAGAGAGATTCAAGTAAATACTCCTTTCTTGAAATCAATGTGCATTTGCCCTACTGGGGAAGACATAAACAAATAAAAAGCCCAACTAATATCCTCTGCTTCCACTAGGGGGCAGTGATGGATGGAAGAGGTGAGCTTGGGTAGGAAGTGGAGCGACATCTAGACCAAACAGTTTCATGTTCTGATGTACTCTCAGTTTGAAATGGAACGTTTTTAAGGTTCCACACTTTATTTTTATCATGAAGTGCAAAATGTGGCTTTTAAATACATTCTAGAAGTTGAGCCACCACTGCATTTAGATACTGTGAGTTATTGCTGCCCACCCTGCCTCTCATTCCTCATCCTCCTTCCACATGCCACACGGAAGTGCCTGAGTCTTGCAATGGCAGCCATAATGAAAATAGCAGCAGTAATATTGCATAATCATTAAACATGCACAATAGGACAGATGTGACTGCCTACTTTGCTACCGGTTAATGCAATGCCCATAGTAGCTAGTCAGAAAAATACAACTAAGTGAGAAGCAATACAGCCTGTATGAATGAGTGTGAACTCTGGTGCTCAAGAGTGCTTCTGCTTCTGCAACATTCCTGCCATTACACAGCCTGGACATAGCGGAGCGAGGGGCAGAACCACCCGCTGTAAGTGAATATTAGCTCACAACATCTTTTTCTACCTGCATATATTTTGAGCACAAGAATAAAGCAAATAATTTGAAAAAGTGTGGAGATAACTTCTCTGAGAATCAGAAGGAGCTACATTTGAATCCATCCATGACATTCCAGAGGAAAATGTTAGGTTAGAAGGGAAAATAAAATATGTTAAAGAGCAAAGAAAATACATACCAGAAAATACAAACCAGCCACCTAGGAGACCAATCAGAAGGCTGAGAGGCTGGCAATGAAAAATGCTAATCCCTAGGACTTGAGACAAGTGATGACTTCATAAGCTGAATCACGCTAATTGGCTAATTGAATTCCAGCACAGGTGCATCCGTGATGCCAGAAGTCCAGCATGTGCAAAAGGATGGGGAGGTTAATTCTCTAAGAAAGGTAACATGCAATGTTTTTAAAGATGAAGGGAGAGTTGTGATTTCGACTGCCTAAAAATTTATTTTTAAACAATTAGATCAGCATGGAACCAAAGAGAATAGGAATCATATCAGAAGTGTTGTCTCTGTAGGGGCAGGAAAACTGGAGATATAGACAGCCCAGGACGAAGTAAATTGGGTGTAAGTGATCTCCGGTCACATCCCTGTAATGTCTGGTTTCTGCAGGTGGATTTGTGTGAAAAGAGCTCAGGAACATAGATGACTATGAAGCTGGAATGCAAAGGCATTTTGCAGAAAACTGGACTGATGTCTGTTATCTGACAAAGCAACTTGATAGAGTTGTGTTTCTCACTTGAGGAAAGTACTTGTATGCTGACTGGCTTCTTTTCTCTCTGACTTTAATGTAAGCTTTATTTTGTTAGATTCTCTAACTGTGTGCAATATTGAGCCACACAGCATACAACATCCACATTCAAATATGAAGCAGACATTGTCCTTTGTCTCGAAGCTTATTACCAGGTGGCTCAGAATCTCTGACTTCATCAGCATACTATATTTAGTAATAATTACATATTTTCTTATGAAAATTCGGATTTTCCTGTATGTGTCTTCATGTGTGTACATATCCATGTGGGAAATAAGTGTGTGCGTGTATGTGTGATCCAGATGTTGATGACACCTGCCTTTATCACCTTACATTTTGAGGCTCTGACTGAGTCTACTGCTCACAGATTCAGTTAGGCCGGCTGAGCAGCAAGTCACAGAATTTCCTGTCTCTGCCTCTCAGGCACAGGGTTGTCCAGATGTTTTATAAGGATAAGAATCAAACGCCGTGTCTTGTGATTGTGTAGTAATCATTTAATCAAATGGGCTGGCACCCCAGCCTAAACATGCATAATTCCTGACTGTATACTTAAACCATTCTTTCTACTGATGTGTTCATGAGTTTATACACTTGTGTCCAGATTTCATACTGATTCTTATTCTATAGGCTGAAGCTACCCTCTCATTTTACTTGTTTGTTTAGAATATTTGAACCAACTTCAAATTAAACATCATCCTTATGAATTTAGGTGTTGTCATATACAGAAAGGAAACCACTTAAGTTTGCTTTAGAAATGTACCAAATGTGTTGCTCGACTTAGTGCTAAGTGTTTTAAGTTAATTTTATGTTCTCTAACTCATTTGTTTTAAGTCATTGTTTCCTCTTGGTCATGTTCTCCTTCAATACCAGGACAGATCTATGAATCATGTTTGGCAGCATTTTGTTCCCCTCTATATACTGGAAGGTGATATAATGTGGGTGATACTTCTGAATTGTGATAAATTTAATATATTGCTATTTGTACCTAATTATTTGTTAGAAATTTTGTGTTTTGTTTGTTTTATATCTTTCCATTTTTCTTTTATGGTATTGTTTCTGCCTAGGTTTTCCTATTCTTTGTATGAGTTATATTTAAGTTTTCAAGCAAAATTGTGTGTTTACTTATACTTTTGCCTGTATTTGAATATATGTGCTTAAATTATTTGTACAATTTATTGTTTAATTCTTTTTGTGTCTCTATTTCACTTTAACATTTCATATGTGTATTTTTCTTGCCACCATATTAGCCTATCCCCTGTTTCCCCAGACAAAACACCTCTGCAGAGTCATATATCAAGAACCAAACAGTAAATATTGTTTCTTTTTTTTTGAGTATGACCATGTTGGATTTATTACAGAAACACAAGATTTCTTCAATATACACAAACCAATAATGGTGATGAGCATTAGATGAACATTGCAGTACAGGATGTGGTATTTGATTTGCTGGACTTGATTCTAATTTGGCATTTTCTTTTTTTAATTAATTAATTTTTTCCAGTCATACAAACTTAATAGGTATCCTGGTCCCCTCCCTCCTTCTACCCCTCCCCAGACCTCCTTGCTCTGTCGCCACTCTTCCCCTTCTTTTCCTCCTCCCTCCCTTTCTCCAGTTGTCCCCTCCCCCTCTATTACAAGAGCATCCTTTAGTGTGAATGTCAAGTTTCCCTCTGGGTCCTCCACTCTAATGAGGTATAAGGACTCAGTAGCATTGCCTAGAGCCCTTTCTTGTGTTCCCCTTTAGTATAGGAACACTATTGTGGCTGTTAATCCCTTGCTTCTAAGGATCCTAGTGCCTGTGATCCATGGTAGCCTTTGGGGGAGGTCAATGATTGTGCAGGTCATACAAAGTCCTATTATGGTTACTTCGGCCCTAACTTGTGTGGAGTATCTTGCTTATCATTGCTCCTCCCCATCCTTAGGCTCTTACAGTCTTACCACCCCCTGTTCTGCATATTTCTCTGAGCTTTAGGATGAGGACAGACTAGGCTGGCTTGGTTCCAGATGGTTAATGTAGGGTCTCCGGTGTTCTGAATTATGGTTTTTTATTTTCTTCCAGTTTTGCTGTTCCTGCATTGCCCTTGGCTCCATCCTGATGGGTATTGGATGTCTCTTCCTAGCCAGAGATAAAAGGCTGTTAAAATAGAGTCTTACTATAAGAGTAGATTCAAAGGTAGATGGAATAAGAGTGTAAGACCGCAGTGAGGAGGGGTCAGTCTGCCATTTGCAGGATGGTTACCATCTATCTGCCAGTCTCTGTGCTCTCCCTGACTGGTGAGATCATACCCCATCAGTTGCAAGTAACCAGGAAGGAGAGTGAATAAGCTTAACTAGATGTCTCACTACTTACTTACAGTCTTTGATGGTGGTCTATTTTCTCTGCTGTAGCATGATCCCCTCATTCCTTGTTTCTGGCAGGGCCCTCCTTCCCCTTCCCTCCTGTTTATTATCTTTGCAATTACTGTAGGTATTACAGAGATTCATCTTTGAGTGTGTCACTAAGTGGGTTTGGTACCAGGATCCACCTAGGGAGTACATACAGCGCACAATTTTCTGTGTCTGGGATACTTCGCTCAGTATAATTTTTTCGAATTCCATCCATTTCCTGGCAAAGTTCATTAATTCATCTTTTTGATAGCTTAATAGTATTCCATTGTATATATTTACCACATTTTCCTTATCCACTCAACTGTTGGGTATTTGGATTGATTCATGACTTTGGTATTGTAAACATGCTGCTATGAACATGGTCGTGCTTGTGCCATTGAGGTGAATTTTTGCTGTATGAGGTATTATTCCTAGAAGTGGAATAGCAGGGTCATATAGCATTTCAATCTTTAACTTTTTTAAGAATCGCCAAACGGCTCACGAAAGTGGTTGTATGAACCTGCACTCCCACCAGCCAATGTAGGAGAGTTCCCTTCTCGCCATGTCCTCTCCAGCATTTGGTGTTGTTTGTATTGTGGATTTTTGCCATCCTGACCAGAGTGAGATGACATCTCAGGGAAGTTTTGGTTTGTATTTCCCTAATGGCTAAGGATGTGGAGCATTTTTTAAGATATTTGTTAGACATTTCAATTTCCTCCCTGTTAAAGTTTCTTTTGAGTTCCAAGGTCCATTTTTTAATTGGGCCATTTGTTTCCTTGGTGTTAGGTTTCTTTTCTTTTTTCTTTTTTTTATTTTATTATTATTATTATTATTTTATTCAACTGTGTGCATATGCGTGTGTATGTGCGCACGCGTGTGTCTGTGTGTGTGTGTGTCTGTGTATGTGTAGAACCACGGACGAATTCGCGAACCACCATGGACGCCTCCACCTCCTTCTGCCCGGGGATTCACAGGCTCCGCCCTACCAGGACCAGAAGCACAGGCCGCCCCCGCTTCCGCCTGGCGTCTATACGTGGGATCTGGGATCCGAACTCAGGACCTTCCGCCTGCAAGGCGGAGGCTTAACCCCTGAGCCACCTCTCCAGCCCTGGTGTTTAGTTTTCTAAGTTCTTTGTGTACTCTAGATAACAGAGCTCTATCAGATATGTGGTTAGTGAAGATTTTCTCCCATTCTGTGGGTTGCCTTTTTGCTCAGGTTACAATCTCTTTATCTGAGCAGAACTCTTTAATTTCATAAGATCCCATCTATTGAGTGTTGGTTGTATTAACTGTGCTATTGGATTTCTGTTTAGCAACGGTTGGCCTAGCCCAATCAGCTCAAGGGAGTTCCCTACCCTTTCAACTAATGTTTTTATAGTATCTGGCCTTATATTGAGGTATTGATCTATTTGGAATTAAATCTTGTACATGGTGACAAATTTAATCTACATGTTTTATTCTTCTACATGTGGACATCCAGTTTTGCCAGCACTATTTGTTGATGATTCTGTTCTTTTTCCACTGGATTTTTGGTCCCCTTTGTCAAAGATCAAATAGATATTATTGTGTGGGCTTATATCTGGGGCTTCAACTCTTATCCATTGATCTATGTACCTTTTTTGGAGCCAGTACCAAGCTGTTTTCATAACTATGGATTTGTAGTTTGGTATGGTGATACCTCCAGCAGTATTTTTTTGTTACCCAGGATTGTTTTTGCTCTTCTGGGTTTTTGTGCTTTTATATGAACTTTGAGATTATTTGGTCAATTTCTTTAAAGAATTGCTTGGGAATTTTGATTGGTATAACATTGAATCTGTATATTGGGTTTGGTAGGATTGTCATTTTTATGATGTTGATTCTGCCGATCCAGAAGCATGGGAGTTCTTTCCACCTTCTGGTGTCTTCTGTAAATTTCTTTTTTTAGGGTTTTAAAGTTTTCATTATAAAGGTCTCTCATTTTCTTGGTTAAGTATTTCATTTTTTTCAGGGCATAGTAAATGGGATTATTTATCTTGGAGTTTTTTTACTTCTATCATCCTTGGTGTGTAGGAAAACCACTGATTTTGGCACATTTATTTTGTAACCTGCCACCCTGTTGAACTTCTGTATTAGTTCCAGGAGTTTCCTGGTGCCATTTTTAGGATTTTTAGGTATATGATCATGTCATCTGCAAATAGAGACATCGTGACTTCTTCCTTGCTGATTTGAATCCCTGTTATCTCCCTTTCTAGTCTTATGGCTCTTGCTAAGACTTCAAGTAAAATATTGAATAGACATGGTGAGAGTGGACAGCCTTATCTAGTTCCTGAGTGAAGTGGGAAGGTTTCAAGTTTTTTTCCCATTGAGTATAATCCTTGCTTTTGGCTTGTTGTATAAGGCTTTTATTATGTTGATAAAGGTTCCTTTCATTACAACTGTCTCTAGAGTTTTGATCATAAAAGGATGTTCGATCTTGTCAAAAGCTTTTTCTGACGTGGGCATTAAGAGCTATGAACTTACCTCTTAGAACAGCTTTCATTGTGTCCCAGAGATTTTGGTAAGTTGTATTTTCGTTATCATTCACTTTCAGGAAATCTTGAATTTCCTTTTTAATTTCTTCCTGAATCCAGTTCTCATTCAGCATCATAGTGTTAAGTTTCCAGGAGTTAGTGTATTTTCTCTTGTTTGATGTGTTGTGGATGTCCAGCTTTAGGCCGTGGTGGTCTGATAGGGCACAGGTTAGAATTTCAACTTTCTTGTATATGTGTAGATTCATTTTGTGGCCCAATATGTGATCTATTTTGGAGAAAGTTCCGTGTGCTGCTGAGAAAAATGTGTATTCTTTGGTGCGTGGGTGAAAAGTTCGATAGAGATCTGTGAGGTCCATTTCTTTCAGGGTTTGATTAAGTTCCAACGTGTCTCTGTTAAGCTTTTGACCTGTTGATCTATCCCATGTAGAGAGGGCGGTGTTGAAGTCCCCAAGAATTATCGTTTGGGGGTTGATTTCTTGCTTTAGACGCTGTAGGGTTTTCTTAACGAATGTGGAGGGGCCCGTATTGGGTGCATATATGTTCAGTATTGTGAAATCTTCCTGGTGAATTGTACCTGTGACTAAAATGTAGTATCCATCCGTGTCTCTTATAATTTTTTTTGGTTTGAAATCCACTTTGTCTGATAGCATAATGGCTACCCCTGCCTGTTTTCTGCTTCCATTTGCTTGTAGAATTGTTGACCAGCCTTTTATTTTTAGAGCGTGCCTATCTTTTGTGGTGAGATGGGTTTCCTGCAGGCAACAGATTGATGGATGATGGCTCCTAGTACCAAACTCACCCAGCCAACATTGAGACACTCAAAAGTAAACCTATGTAACACAGTAATTGCAAGGATTATGAACAAGAGAGATGGGTTAGGAGGGCCACACCAGAAACAAGGAGAGAGGAGACCATGTTACAGCAGAGAAAATAGGCCTCCATCAAGGTCTGCAAGTAAGTAATGAGAAACCTGGTTAAGTTCACAGACGTTCTTTCCTGATCTCACCAGAAGGGGAGGGCATATAGTCTAGCAGATAAAAAGTAATCATTTTGCAAATGGGTGATGGACCCCTCCCTCAGTGAGGTTTCCTACTCTTATTACATCTACCCTTGAATGTGCTATTACAACAAGACTCCAGTTTAACAGCTTTTTGTCTCTGGCCAGGGGGTGACATACAGTGCCCAGCAGAATGGAGTGAAGGGAATTGCAGGAGCAGCAAAACTGCAAAAGAAAATCAACAAACCACAATCCAGAACTTCAGAGACTCTATATCAATCACATAGAACTAGGACAGCCTAATCTCTCCCCATCCTGGAGCTCAGGGACATTTGCGGAAGAGGGGGCGGTAAGATTGTAAGAGCAAAAGGATGGGAGGAGCAATGATTTGCAAGATTCTCAACAGTTGGGGCCAAAGCAATCATAATGGGACTTTGCATGCCCTGCGCAATGTCCAGCGCACTGTTGCCCTCATAAAGTCTAGCATCTGTTAAGGGCACCGAGACCCCTGGAGGCAAGGGATTGACAGCCATAGTAGTGATCTTATGCTTAAGGGGAACAAGAGAAAGGGCTTATGGAAATGCCACTGGGTCCTTATATGTCATCGGAGAGGAGGACCCAGTGGAGAGTTAGGCGTACACAATAAAGGACTCTCTGGGAATTGGGGGGGGAGGCACTGGGGGAAGGGGAGGGGGAAGAGGGGGGAGGGAGGGAACTGGTAAAAAATTTTAAAATATATAATTAAATTTTTAATTAAAAAAAAAGCTTTTTCTGCATCTATCGAGAGTATCATGTGGTCTTGGATTTTGGACTGGTTTATATGGCAAATTACATTTATTATTTGCATATGTTGAGCCAACCTTGTCTGCCTGGGATAAAGCCTACTTGATCCCCATGGATGATCTTTTTGATATGTTTTTGAATCCAATTTGCTAAGACTTTGTTCAGAATCTTTGCATCTGTGTTCATCAGAAAGATTGGCCTATAGTTTTCTTTTTTAAGTGTTTCTTTATTAGGTTTTGGAATTAAAAGTATATTAGCTTCATGGAAAGAATTCAGTAGTGTTCCTTCCTTTGCTGTTAGATGGAACAGTTTAAGAAATTTTGGCGTTATTTGTTCCTAAGTATCTGGTAGAACTCTGTGCTGAATCCATCTGGTTCAGGACATTTTTTTGTTGGGAAGATTCAAGATTACTTCATTGATTTCCTTGTATGTTATAGAACTATTTAAATAACTCAAAACTTCCTGATTCAATTTAGGTAAGTCCTCCTTACTTAGGAATTCATCCATTTCTTTTGTGTTATCAAATTTCATAGAGTATAAACTTTTGATATATGACCTTCTACTTCTCTGAGTGTCAGTAGTGATAACTCTATTTTCATTTCTAATTTTGTTAACTTGGGTTTTCTCTCTATTATTTTTGGTTATTTTATCTAGAGGTGTATCAATTTCTTGATTTTTTCAAAGAACCAGCTTTTTGTCTGGTTGATTCTCTGTATTGTTTTCTTTATCTCAATTTCAGATATTTCCCCCCTGATTTTGCTAATCTCCTCTCTTCTACTGCTTTTGGGATTGGATTGCTCTTGTGTCTCTAAAGCTTTAAGCTGCATTGTTAAGTTATTTATTTGTGATGTTTCTATTTTTTTGATGTAAGTATTAAGGGATGTAAACTTACCTCTTAGGATGGCTTTCATTGTTTCCCAGAGATTTTGATAAGTTGTATTTTCATTATCGTTCACTTCCAGGAAATCTTGAATTTTCTTTATGATTTCTTCCTGAACCCAATTCTCATTCAGTATCATAGTGTTTAGTTTCCAGGAATTAGTGTATTTTCTGCTGTTTGTTGTGTTGCATATATCAAGCTTTAAACCATGGAAGTCTGATAGGGTACAGGCCAGAATTTCAACTTTCCTGTATATGTGGAGATTCGTTTTGTTGCCCAATGTGTGGTCTATTTTGGAGAAAGTTCCATTGGCTGCTGAGAAAAATGTGTATTCTTTGGTGCATGGATGGAAAGTTTGATAGAGATCTGTAAGGTCCATTTCAGTAAGGGTTTAAGTTCCAATGTATCTCTATTATGTTTTTGATCTTTTGATATATCCCACATTGAGAGGGTGGTATTAAAATCTCTAAGAATTATTGTTTGGGGTTTATTTCTTGCTTTAGATGCTGTAGCCTTTGCTTAATGTATGTGGAGGAGCCCATATTAGGTGCATATATGTTCAGTATGGTGAATTATACCTGTGATTAAAATGTAGTATTCTTCTGTGTATCTTATGATTTTTTTTCGTTTGAAGTCCACTTTGTCAGATAGCATAATTGCTACCCCTGCCTGTTTCCTGGTTCCATTAGCTTGCAGAATTTTTGACCAGCTTTTTATTTTTAGAATGTGCCTCTTTTGTGGTGTTTCCTAAAGGCAGCGGATTGATGGATTGTGATTTTTAATCCAAGTTTGTAATCTGTGTCTCTTGATTGGTGAGTTAATTCCATTGACATTTAGTGTTATAAATTACTTTTAATTTGTGACACTTTTTATGTTTAGAGGCTTTCGTAAGTGTATTTTTTGGCTTTTAGGTTTTGGTTCTTCCCTTCTCTTCTCCTGGATATGCTTGTTATTTTCTTCAACCTTGAGTATCTTTGCTAGCATTTTTTGAAGTCATGGTTTGGTAAACATGTAAGCCTTCAATTTCTCTTTGTGCTGGAAAACTTTTCTTTCCTCCTCAATCATGACAGTTTTACTGGGTATATCAACCTGGGTTGACATTTTTGCTCATTCAATACTTGAGTACGTCTCTCCAAGCTCTTCTTGCTTTTACTGTTTCCATTGAAAAGTCATTTGTTATTCTAATGGTTTACCTTTAAAAGTCACTTGTTTTATTTTCCCTTGAAGCTCTCAGCACCATTTCTTTGTCTTGAATGTGGAGTGTTTTGACTATTATTTGCCATGGCAAGTTCTATTTTCGTCATATCCATTTGGGGTGTGGAATGCTTCTTGTGTTTGGATGGGCCTCTCTTCCTTTAGATGAGGAAAGTTTTCCTTGACGATAATTTGAAAAATTTCCCTCAAGTGTGATATTTTGGGATTCTTGTTCTGGTATTCCATGAATATGCATGTTAGACTTCTTCAGGGTGTCCCATAACTATTGAATATTTCTCTCAAGTATCTTTTTGGCTTTAACAACCTTTTTCATTAAGCTGGTTAATTCTTCCACCTTGTCTTCAAGATCTGAAATTCTATTTTCTGCTTCACTAGTTCTGCTAATAATCCTCTCTGTTGAGTTCTGTGTTGAAAACAACTTGTCTTTTAGTTCAATTTTAAATTCTGCTTGAGACTGTTTCAACTGCTCTATGCCTGTTTTTGTTTCTTGAACTGTTTTGCTCAATTCCTCCAAGTGTCTGTTGTGTTCCTGTTCAAAGTGGTTGATGCGGTTATTTAACTCCTCCCAGATTTTCTCTTTCATAGCATTGATCATGGTAATGATCATGCTTTGAAAGTCATTATCTTGGATCTGGCTTTCTTGGCTATTTTCTGTGAATTTGTTCTGGTTGGATTCTATCATTATGGAGTTAATTTTTTCAGTGGGAGATTTGTTTTCTTGGGTTTTGTTTCTCATGGATTTGCACTTTTACTTGGGCATTGTTATCTCTTAAGACCTTCTTTCAGTTTCTGGATGTTTTTGATTGAACTGAATTATTTGGTATTACTAATCTTGAGAAGTTATTACTAGTGTTTGCCTTGGAGTTGGGTACACTTGTCTGTTGTTATTGTTGTTTCCTAGATGAGGCTATTAGACTGTTAGTGCATCAATTAAGTTAGGTTTAGTGGACAGGGGATGAATATTAATATGGTAGTGCACTTTTATGATTTTAGTACCTTGGCGATATGTGAGGGTGAGTGGTATAGTCCCTGAAGTTGTATATGTTTTGGGGGTGGCTATGTGGAAAAGTTACTCTACAGTAATTAATAATTGAAAAGAACAGGATGGCAAAATGGGGGTTTACTTATCTTTGGGCTGGATGTGAAGAATCTCTCCCATGTAATAGGATGATTATAGAGGACTTCAGATGTGTGGCCTTTTTTTTTTTTTTGGATTCTGTTTAATTCTGATGAGCAGTGTGTCCTCTCTGGACATAAAGCATCTTTGGCAGGCGGAAAGGGCAGAGGTGCTGGTGAAGGCACAGTTAATCTGGGGACCTAGGGTGTGGCCTAATGGCCCTCCCTAGCCCGCAGCAGGCTGGGAGCTTCTCTGATTGTCTGGTGGGAGGAGCTGGGACAACCGGGTGACCTGGGGCCTGGGAGTGAGCTGGGGGGATTTACCTGATCAGCAGTGTGTCCTCCCTGGACCAAGAGCATCTCAGGAGGGCGGAAAGGAATGTTGTTTCTTTTAGCTAGTGATTTTGACTGTCTCTGCTGCCTTATTTGCCACCCGCTAAACCAGACAGAAGCAGAAAAATAATTAGTATATTTTAAAGCAGTTCAAAACCTATGGCTGACAGACTTTGATGCATGCCCTCCTCCCTCTCCATCAGCTCGGAGCTGTGTGCCATAGTTTTTCAAACAACCAAAAGTGGCAAATATGCATTTGCTCAAGGTGCCCGTTTCCTTTCTGTCTTTAGTTCACGATTTTACTCTTCTATTAAAATATTATTTGGCTTGTAATTATACTAAGTTCATTTAACTCTGTCTCAGGCTCTTTCTCATTAACAACCATTGCTCTCTGACATACAGACCTCCGTGGCTTGCAGCAGTGCTAAACTATGTTAATTATCTCTCAGGTAGGTAAATTTTGTAACATAAGTATGTATTCTTATATAATTATTTCTGGCTTTTCAACTTTGTGTGAGAGGAATAATAAGTCTGTCTGTGTTCTCGGTGTCTTGCACTATCGATATCACCTTTATGAGATGGAAATTATCTTCACTGTCACTGGGTATTGCATTTAGTAAGCATCTGACATTGTGCTTTTCAATCATCCTGGGGAAGAGCATATAAATTTTGCTACTTCATTTGATGAAGTGTTTTGTTTCCTTACAGATTGTCTTATTCAGAAAACCACATCAGGCCAGAATATAGAATATTGGCAAACTTAGACTACTCAGCCATAATCAGCCCATCAAAATCTCATCTCACACCAAGGCTCCGGGAACCTTGCTGAAGAAGAGGCCATAAGATTGTAAGAATTTAAAGGGAGAGTGAGATACTCCTAACCAACATACTCCAGCCATAACAGGGCTGCAGTACCCAGAAGGTCACTGCAATAAAAACTTCTGCCACCAGATCTACCCAGTGGCTGACTTATCCATATTCCTGCAAGGACTAACTAGGATCTTAGAAGAAAGAATTGCACTCAGAGAATGTCTCAGGGAAGCTGCTGGACAAGGAAGTGGAATCACCCCATTTGGGACTTTGCCACTGAAGAGCCATATAAATTGCAGCAGAAATCTTACTTCCATAGCAACATAGGCACCCCCAAGAGAAGTCTGTAATACACCCAGGCAGACAGACAGGAGCAGGTGGTGTGGCGCAGAGCAGAACTGATGAAGAAAGTGGTTTGTGAGAAGAGTGTGCAGAAGGGGAGGGCGGAGAGGGAGGAGGTGGGTGGGGAGGGGTCTGCGTAAAGACACAACTTCAGTTTGTTTGTAAATAAATAAATGAAAAAGGAAATTTCACAAATGCTTTAGAAAGCTTTTATTACATATCTTCATATAGCCAACCACCTGTTGCATAAAATCCAGCAGCTGTGTAAAAGGCTGGATTATGTTACAGCAATGAAGTAGCCCCTCCAATCATGAACTCTCCTCAAAATGTTTCCCTTTAATTACAATGACACATCTAAACAAAATGGCTGCAGTTCTTTTCTAAGTCACTTTTACTCTAGGGTTCTGATTACTACCATATTGATGATGATGACCAAAGATGGTATTAAATATGTTGGAATTCATAGATCCTACTTAGAAGCTTGATATACTGCTTCATAGCCTATTGGCCAAAATCAACCTCATGGACATACCTGAAATCTAGATGACAAGAAGTATTAGCTCATTTAGGAAACCTTCTGTTTTGCTTCTTGATGGTTAACAAAGGGCTGGAGAATGAAGAAATACTGCCATGTTTCCAGTGCCCCTCGCTATGTTCTGGATGCATGTTTCTCATTAACGTTTTCTTTTTTTAATACTGTGTTATTTCAATATCACTCACTTTTACAAATCAGCAATTACTGTTTGTAACTAAAAGTGATTAGTTTTGCTCCAAAAGTATGGCTTGTTTTGTATTCCCTTTATATTAGGCTTAGATGCTAAAATCACTAAGTATTCATTTATTGTGATATAATAAATCAATAATTTTCATTATTTGTGTGGCAAGTATTTTGCTTAAAGGACTGTTATGATGTGGTATCTAGGGTTTTCCTTTCTAAGTTTCCTATTACAGCTTGTGCACAACATAGATCAAGGACACCTAGCACCTCCTGCCCAAGGTTCCCACTGGAGTGTGCCTCTGCTCTCCCCAAAGCTCCCTGCAGCTCTCAGATCACCCCCATCATTTAAAAAATGCAAGATACCACTAGAAGACTAAGACTTCTAATTAACATTAATCAGTTCAGGATGCTGAAACCAAGCAGGACAGCCTTATCCATTATCATCAAACCATCAGATAGGTAATTCATCTTACTTTTGATTTCTTCTCAGGTTATGGTCAGTCCTGATGAACACTTTCAAGTTCTGCACACACATTCCATGAGTCCCACTTACTGACTCTCAATCACTCACCCTCACAAACCTATGATAAATTCTCAATGCTGTGGTCTCACTCTCAACTCTATCCTCCAACTCCTAGCTCTTTGTAGGTGTTCTGACTCTTAAGCCAAACACTACTCACCAAATCTGACTCTTAAGTTTAAACCTACAAAATTTTACTGTATGACCAGAACTGAACTAAATACTTCAAGTACACTAAGGCTACCACATCCCCCAAAAAGTACTGAGCAATCCTAGGCTAACCCTCAAACCACACCATCCCAGCCAAATTCAGAGAAGTAAACCGAGAAACTGTCAAAGTCAGGGAACCCTGTCTAACTCAAAATTCTGAATCAGAAACACATATAACAAGAATTACCAAAGACCAAACACAAGATGCATATATCAAACCATAAAAACATAAAATGCAACAAATATCAGGAACACATGTATCCCACAAAGAACACTAACCTTTTATTAATAAAGTCCAACCAAAATAGCTTCATGGATACTGGTCAGGAAACCAATAAACAAGACAATGTTTTCCAGAGGTCTATTATAAATATGTTCAAGGAAATGTGAGAGGAACTCTGAACAGAAAGAGATGAATTACAAGAAGGGATGAATAAACACATCAACATATAAGAGCAGGAAAAAGATAAACAGCTAAATGACATTTTAACATAGTCAAGGAAACAAAATAAGCATAGCACAGGTTTTAAAAAAAAATCTCAATTAGCTCTTTCCCCACCCACTCAGGATGCGCACAGTCCAGCGGGGACTCATGGCGACCTAGTTAGCCGCTCCCCCCCCCCAAGCCCCAGGCAGCCCACTGGACCCAGCTCCTCCCACCAGCCAGCCAGAGCTGGTGCTGCACTGGCCATGGAAGAACCCCCTGGGCCACGCCCCAGCTCCCCAGGTTAAATAGCGCACCGCCACTACCTCCTCCCTTTCCCCACCCACCAAGGATGCGTGCTCATGCAGTCCATCCAGGACTCAGGGCAATCTAGGTAAGCTTCCCCACACCCCGAAACCCCAGGCAGCCCACTGGTCCCGGCTTCTCCCACCAGCCTGCTGGAGCAGGAGCTGCCCCAGACCAAATAATTCAGTTCAGTGAAAAACGCACAGAAATTGAAAGAAGGTCTTAAGAGTTAAAACGACAATGCCCAAGTCAAAGTACACATCCATGAGAAACAAAGACCAAGAAAACAAATCCCATAATGATAGACTCCAACCAGAACAAACCCACGGAATATAGCCAAGAAAGCCTGACCCAGGATAAGACTTTCAAAACATGATCATTACCACGTTGAATACTATGAAAGAGGAAATCCGGGAAGAATTAAATAACCGCATCAATCACTTTGAAGAGGAACACAACAGAGGCTTGGAGGATTTGAGAAAAACAGTTCAAGAAACAAACACAGGCATACAGCAGTTAAAACAGACTCAAAGAGAATTTAAAACTGAACTAAAAGACAATGATCTTCAACCCAGAACTCAACAGAGTCTTATCAGCAGAAGTAATGAAGCAGAAAACAGAATTTCAGACGTTGAAGACAAAGTGGGAGTATTAACCAGCTCAACTGAAGAGTTGTTAAAGCCAAAAAGATACTTGAGAGAAATATTCAAAAGTTATGGGACACCCTGAAGAACCCTAACATGCATTCATGGAATACCAGAGCAAGAATACCAAAATACCACACTAAGAAAACTTTTTTCAAACTATCATCAAGGAATGGAAGGAACTTTTATCAATATAATAAAAGCTTTGTACAACAAGCCAACAGCAAGGATTATGCTCAATGGGGAAAAGCTTGAAGCATTTCCACTTCGATAAGGAACTAGACAAGGCTGTCCACTCTCACCACTTCTATTCAATATTGTACTTGAAGTCTTAGCTGAAGCCATAAGACAAGAAAAGAAGATAAAAGTGATTCAAATTGGCAGGGAAGAAGTCAAGTTATCTCTATTTGCAGATGACATGATCTTATACCTGAGTGATCCCAAAAACTCCACCAGGAAGCTCCTGGAACTAATACAGAAGTTCATCAGGGTGGCAGGATACAAAATAAATGTACAAAAATCAGTGGCCTGCCTATATTCCCAGAATGAAAGAGGTGAAAAAGCCCTGAGAGAAACGATCCCACTTATTATAGCCCCTAAAAAAATGAAATACCTTGGGATAAACCTAACCAAGGAAGTAAGACATCTTTATAAAGAAAACTTTAAAACCCTAAAGAAAGAAATTGCAGAAGACACCAGAAGGTAGAAAGACCTCCCATGTTCCTGGATTTGCAGAATCAACATCATAAAAATGACCATCCTACTAAAGGCAATATACAGATTCAATGTTATACCAATTAAAATCCCAAAGCAATTCTTTAAAGAAATTGACCAAACAATCTCAAAATTCATTGGAGATGCAAAAGACCCAGGATAGCAAAGACAATCCTGAGTAACAAAAACACTGCTGGATGTATCAACATACCAAACCTTAGTCTATACTACAAATCCATATTTGTAAAAACAGCCTGGTATTGGCTCCAAAATAGACACGCAGATCAATGGATAAGGGTTGAAGACCCAGATATAAGCCCACACAACTACAGCCATTTGATCTTTGACAAAGGGGCCCAAAAAACCCAATGGAAAAGAACAGCATCTTCAACAAATGGTGCTGGCAAAACTGGATCTCCACATGCAGAAGATTAAAACTGGGCCCATACTTGTCACCATGTACAAGACTTAATTCCAAATGGATCAAGGACCTTGATATCAGGCCAGAGACTATAAAAACCATAGTTGAAAGGATAGGGAACTCCCTCGAGCTGATTGGGCTAGGCCAACATTTCCTAAACAGACATCCAATAGCACAGTCACTACAACCAACACTTAACAGATGGGATCTTGTGAAATTAAAGAGCTTCTGTTCAGATAAAGAGATTGTAACTTGAGCACAGAGGCAACCCACAGAATGGGAGAAAATTTTCACTAACCACATATCTGATAGAGCTCTATTATCTAGAGTGCACAAAGTACTTACAAAACTAAACACCAAGGAAACAAATGGGCCAATTGAAAAAATGGGCCTTGGAACTTAAAAGAAACTTTACCAAGGACGAAATTAAAATGACTAACAAATATCTTAAAAATTGCTCCACATCCTTAGCCATCAGGTAAATGCAAATCAAAATTCACCCCTGTCAGGATGGCAAAATTCAACAATACAAACAACACCAAGTGCTGGAGAGGATGTGGAGAGAGAGGAACTCTCCTACATTGCTGGTGGGAATGCAGGCTCATACAACCACTCTGGCGAGCCATCTGGCGATTCTTAAAGAAGTTAAAGATTGAAATGCCATATGACCCTACTATACCACTTTTAGGAATAACCCCCCGTACAGCAAAAATTCACCTCTATAGCACAAGCACGACTATGTTCATAGCAGCACTTTTTACAGTAGCAAAGTCATGGAATCAGCCCAAATGTCCAACAGTTGACAAGTGGATAAGGAAAATGTGGTACATTTATGAAATGGAATACTACTCAGGCATCAAAAATGATGAATTAATGAAATTTGCCGGGAAATGGATGGAATTAGAAACAATTATATTAAGTGAAGTATCTCAGACACAGAAAATTAAGTGCCATATGTACTCCCTAGTAGGTGGATCCTAGTACCAAACCCACTTAAAGACACTCAAAGACAAATCTCTGTAATACCTACAGTAATTGTAAAGATTATAAACAGGAGGGATGGGAAGGAGGGTCCCACCAGAAACAAGGAGAGAGGGGACCATATTACAACAGAAAAAATAGGCCACCATCAAGGACTACAAGTAAGTAATGAGACATCTGGTTAAGTTCACAGACTTTCCTTCCTGATCATTTGCAACTGATGGGATATGATCTCACCAGAAGGGGAGGGCATATAGGCTGCCAGATAGAAAGTAACTATTTTGCAAATGGGTGATTGACCCCTCTCTCACCACGGTCTCCTAATTTTATTCCATCTACCTCTGAATATACTCTTATTACAAGACTCTATTTTAACACGTTTTTATCTCTGACCACGGGGTGACATCCAATGTCCATCAGGATGGAGCCAAGGGCATTGTAGGAGCAGCAAAACTGAAAAAAAATCAATAAACCATAATTCAGAACATCAGAGACTCTATATCAACCACCTGGAACTGAGCCAGACTAATCTCTCCCCATCCTGAAGCTCAGGGAAATTTGCGGAAGAGGGGATGGTAAGATTGTACAAGTTCAAGGATGGGAAGAGTGATGATATGCAAGATACTCCACACAAGTTAGGGCTGAAGCAATCATAATTGGACTCTGCATGACCTGCGCTATGTCCAACACATTAATGACCCCACAAAGTCTAGCATGGGCCAAAAGCACTAGGATCCCTGGAGGCTAGGGATTGACAGTCACAGTAGTGTTCCTAAACTTAAGTGGAACACAGGAAAGGGTTCTGGGAAATGCCACTGGGTCCTTGCACCTCATCGGAGAGGAGGACCCAGAAGAGAGTTTGGCATGCACATTAAAGGATGCTCCAGGGATTGGGGGGGAGGCACTGGGAGATGGGGAGGGAGAGGAGAGGGGAAGGGGGAGCAGGGGTGTCGGGGGGAGGTGGAGGGTGGTAGGGGACCAGTGTACCTATTAAGTTTGTATGAGTGGAAATAATAATAGTAATAAAATCTCAATTTGAAAATAAACTGAAAATAAAATCCAAGTCAACTTCAATAGAAAGCTCAATACAAAGCATAGCCAACAGAGCAGAAAACAGAATATCTGACCTGGAAGACAAGCTGACCAAAGAAGGTCGTTCTATTACAAATGCTGAAAATGTGAAAATATACATGAAAGGAATATTCAAGGATTAGGGGACATCTTACAGAAGCCAAATCTGTACATGGAAGAATCCCAGAAAAAGATACCTCCACAGAAGAGGAGGGCATATAGACTGGCAGATAAAAAGTAACCATTTTGCAAATGGGTGATAGACCCCTCCCTTAGTATGGTTTCCCACTTTTATTACATCTACCTTTGAATGTGCTTTTATCACAAGACTCTAACAGCTTTTTGTCTCTGGCCAGGGGGTAACATTCAATGCCCACCAGGATGGAGTGAAGGGCATTGCAGGAGCAGCAAAACTGCAAAAGAAAATCAACAAACCACAATCCAGAACTTCAGAGACTCTATATCAACCACCTAGAACTAGGCTAGCTTAGTCTCTCCCCATCTTGAAGCTCAGGGAAATTTGCGGAAGAGGGGGCGGTAAGAGTGTAAGAGCAAAAGGATGGGAGGAGCAATGATATGTAAGATACTCTATACTAGTTAGGGCTGAAGCAATCATAATTGGACTTTGCATGCCCTGCGCATTGTCCAACCCACTGTGGACCTCACAAAGTCTAGCATCTGCTAAAGGCACCAAGAGCCTTGGAGGTAAAGGATTGGCAGCCACAGCAGTGTTCCTATACCTAAGGGGAACACGGGAAAGGGTTCAGGGAAAGGCCACTGGGTCCTTGTACGTCATCGGACAGAAGGGCCCAGAGGAAAATCAGACATGCACAAGTAAGGACTCTCTGGGAATTGGGGCGGGAGGCACTGGGGGATGGGGAGGGAGAGGGGTGGGGAGAGGGAGCAGGGAGTACGGGGGGAGGAGGAGGAAGGGAGGGAACTGGTGTACCTAATAAGTTTGTATGAGCTGAAATAAAAAAAAAGAAGTATAAAAAAAAAAAGAAAAAGAAACCTCCAAAACCCCATCAGCAGATGTTTTATTCATATCATCATAAATGAAAAAAACACTCAAGATTGAAGGATAAGCACACGTAGGAGGATAGAAGGAAGCATAATGCCAGCACTGTTGATGAGGAATACAAACATAAAATGATAAAACTCAGAATACGAAAGGAGTCAACAAACATTTTTCAATTCTAACCTTAAAATTCAATGAGTTAACTCCATAATCAAGAGAAATAGGCTACAAGCATGTATTAAAAATCACAACAGATGAATTTGATCCCTTCAAGAAACATGTCTCACCATGAAAGACAGAAACCACATCAGGGTACAAGTCTGGTCAAAAGTACTCCAAGATAATAAAGAAAGAAGCATTAGTAGCAATTTTAATATCCAAAATATTATATTTCAGACCAAAAAAAATTATAAAGGACATAAAATGATACTACATACATTTCAAAAGAATAATCCATCAAGAAGATTTCACAATTTTGAACATACACTCACCAATAGAAGATCATTCACATTCATTTAAAAAATGAATAAACAATGCAACACCTGAAACAACCAATCTACCGAAACATGATAATGTCAGGGATTGCAATTCCTCACTCTCACCAGTGCATAGATCAGCAGCCAAAATTAAAAAGAAGCATGCTCAAATTAAATCAAAACATAAATTAAATGGCCCTGACTGAACTCTACTGAATTATCTATCCTACATCAAGAAATAAATTTTCTTTTCATCATTCCATGGAAATTTCTCCAAAATAGAACACATACTAGGCCACAAAGCAAAGCTCTACATATACAGGAAAATTGAAATTGCATCCTATACTTATGTGATCATCACCAAATAAAACTAGACCTCCCAAAGGAGGTAAACAACAGAATAGACACAAATTTTGGAAACTGAGCACCATGCTAGTAATTGAGGAATGGGTCCAGACAGAAGTAAAAATGGAAATTCAAAAACTCCTCGAACTTAATGATAATAAAAATACAACTTGTTAAAATTTTTATGAGAGGATGAGTACAGTCTTAAGAGGAAAGTTTGCAGTATTTAAAGCCTATATAAAAAGAATAGCAACATCAAAGTTAAATAATATAACAATGTAGCTTTAGAAAAACAAGAGCAAATCAATACCAAAAGTACTGGACAGGCAATGATTAGTAAGATTAGGGGAGAAATATCCAAAATTGAGACAAAAGAAACATTGCAAAGAATCAATCAAAGGTTCTCTGGAAAATTAACAAGGTGATAAACTCTTAAACAAATTAACAAAAGCCAAAAGAAGAAAAACCAATTTATTAAAACTTGAGACAAAAATGAAGCTTTCACAACTTATACTAAGGAAATTTGAAAATCATAAGGTCATACTTCAAAAATTTATACTTTACCAATTTGACAATCAGAAAGAAATGGACAAATTTCTAAGGACATACAACATATCACAGTTAAATCAGGATGAATTGAATTATTTAAATTGTTCTTATATCAAGTGACAAAATTAAAGTTGTAATTTCAAATATCTCAACCAAACAAAAATTATCCCAGTACTGGATGAATTCAATGCAGAATTCTACCAGACATTCAAAGAACAACCAACAAGACTGATCCCTAAACTTTTTCACAAAATAGAAAAAGAAGGAACACTTCCAAACTTCTATCAAACCAGACACATAGATCAATGGATTAGAATTGAAGACCCAGACATAAACTTGTACACCTACAGTCAGTTGTTTTTTGACATAGGTGCCCAGAAATTTGGACTAGGATAGCATCTTTAAAAAATAATGCCACCACAATTGGATAACAGGCAGAAGAATGAAACTGGACCCTTTTCTGTTACCCTGAATGAAAATCAACTTCAAATAGATCAAAGACCTCAATGTTAGACAAGAGACCATAAAAAAACCTAGAAGAAAACATAGGAAATACCATTGAACTTATTTGCCGAGGTTAACATTTATTGAATAGGACTCTGAATGCACAGGAAATAGGAACAACAGTTCACATGCAGAATATCATGAAATTTAAAAGCTTCTTTTCATCAAAAGATAATGTTAACTGAGCAAAACGGCAGCCTAAGGAACGGGAGGAAAATTTTACTAATCATATAGCTGATAAAAGACTAATATTCAGAGTACACAAAGAACACACAAAAATAAATACCAAGGAGGTAAACTACCCAATTAAAAAATGGTCCTTAGAACTTTAAAGAAACTTTTCTCAGGGTGAAATTCAAATGTGTAACAAAAATGTTCTACTTCCTTAGCCATTAGGGAGATGTAAATTAAAACCACCCTGATAGATCGCCTCACCCAATTCAGAATGACTAAAATCCAAAACACAAACACAAATAATGGCAAAGATGAGGGGCGAGGGGAACCCTCATACATTGTTGGTGGGCATGAATAATCTCATTGGAGATCAGTATGGATGTTTTTAAAGAAGTAATGAGTTGAAATATCATGTGATCCAAGTATGCCATTCTCAGAAATATTCCCGAAGAAAGAAGTAAGAGTAAGGTTACCACCCATGTATACTGCAGCTCTATTCACAATAGCAAAAAATGGAATCAACCTATATGTCCAACAGTAGATGAGTGGATAATGAAAATGTGGTCCATATGCATAATGGAATACTGTTCAGTCTCATGAATTAATGAATGAAAAATGAAAAAATTGAAAAATGGATGAATTTGGAAGAAATAATACCAAGCCAAGTATCCCAGACATGTTCTTCCTTATAAGTGGATAATAACATTAAGCCATCAAAATGACATCCCTAAAGTGAAACTTACAAAATATTTACAAACTATAAAAGAATGTAATTCGTGGAGCAGAGGGGAAGAAGATCTGGAAGAGGTAGAGATGAAAGAACACAAGCAAGTAGATTAATAAGATAATTATGGAAGAAAAGTCTTAAACGGAGGGAAGTAAGGGGATAGGTCTTAATAAGGAGTAAGGTAGGAATAAATAAAAATTCAAATGGATCAGGAAAAGTTATGGACACTGAAAGATAATACAACTCTGGTAAGGTGAATCCGGAAGAGCAAACTGTGCTATATAAGACATATGAGTAGTCAATTACTCTCTGAATGGATTTTCATCCCCTCTTATTGCCAGTGAACTCAAGCTTAATACTGTAAACCTGTCCAAATAATAGTAGAAGGGAAGAAAAATAGACACTAGAAAGGAGCAGAAGTCTTAGCTTTGACTATAAAACCTTTACGGTAAACCACTCTCTAAGCACCTCTTACTTAATCTTTGAATAACAAGCTTTCAGAGCTCAACCAAGGTGCACCTACTACAAAGGAAGACCAGTGAGGCAGAAAACCTCAACTGCCCAGAGTGCAGAGTATCAGTGGCCCTAGAATTCTCAGCCCTAATCAGGCCATCAAAACCTCTCCCCACACCAAGGCTCAGGGAACCTCGCAGAAGAGGGGGAAGCACAATTTTAAGTGTCTAAAAATGGGGTGGTGTGCTTCTGACCAACACTAAACCATGACAGGGATGCTATACCCAGGAGCTCACTGCAACGAGAGAGAACTTCTACCACCAGATCTACACAATAGTTGACATATCAACATTTCCCAAGGACTATCGAGGATTTCAGAAGAAACAACTGCACAGGGAGGGTGTCACTAGGGCAGGGACTTGACAAGGAAAGAGGAACCTCCACACTTATGACTTTGCTCACTGAAGAGCAACATAAACTACAGCAGATATTTGACTTCTTTACCAATACAGATACTCCAAAGGGAGCCCTGTAGGAGGGTGGGTAGTACATGACTGGATTGAAGAGGGGAGAGGAGATTGGATTAAGGGGTTGGGGCAATGACATAAACCCATTTTGTTTGTATATGAAAATTCTCAGTAAAAAATTAAATACCATTATGTTCTTCAAAAAAGAACTAACTAAATAAAACTAGTCATATGATGAACAGGATATTGTCCTGAAGTGTTATCTCTCCTCCAAAACAATAAGCTCTGAATTAAACATAAGTTGCAATGTGTTCTAACTGTAACAAGAAAGGGAAGATGCACCAAATGGCCTGTCATCAAAACAAAGTAGATAAGAACAAAGTATAAAAAAAAGGTGCTGGATGCAGATTAAAAGAAGAAATGAAAAATTCTCTTTCTTGGAGAACATGGTTGCAGCAATTCAACTAATAGGCTAATTTCTGGGCCAGATGCCAGAATGGTGAATTGAAGTAAAGAAATTGCAGGTAGAAATTAAATGGTCCCAGGTCAGTCGAGTCTTCTAACATAAACCCACACAAACATCAACTTGACTGAAAAAATAAATCCAAATTTGAGCATATAAGAATCCCATGTATTAAAATGAAATTAAGTTAATATGGTTTCCAAAGACTGTCAGTGTGTATACCATGAACCTCATTTAAACCCATGATATGAGAGATAGAAAGTAACATATTTCTTTCCCTTGGGACTTCAACTATCATGATGTTTAGATCCAAAATAGATGATAAAGTGGGGACAGGGTGATATTGACTAAAAAATGGTGAAAATGACATAAATTCATTATATTACTGAATAAATCTCTGAAAGAATAAAATTACACAAAAATATATGAAAGAGAGAACAAACATGTATGCTATATTAAATAAAATTTGAATCTGCAAGTTTTACTCGGAAATACGTCAAGAGAACTTTCTTTTCTCGACAAGACAGAGCTGAGAGCAGGTGGGGGGGTCCTTTCTGCCTAAAATCAGCAAAGTAGAGAAAGACAATCAGAAAAAAATACAACCAGCATTCCTAGTCCAAACATTATCAGAAAGTATTTAAAAGCAATTGTCAGTCCTCTGAACCAATCAGAACTGGAAAAGGTTGAGACTCAGGAGAGATACATCCTGAACTAGTAGATGACTACTGCAGATACTTTAATTATGATTACTGAAATGGACATGGACATGTCTAATGATGGGCTTTCATAAAGGTAGCACCTGGAATCCAGGTTGACTTTGCCTAGTATTGAGGCAGAAGTGACTTTTTTTTTTTCGTATAAAAATGTGTCTGTATCTTAATAAATGTCAGTGCTCTAAGGTTGCAGAGTTTATTTTTATGGACATTATCTCATGTGATTTTCTGAACTGAACATTATGTTAAGCAAAGCAATAAGTGCTGCTTTTGAAAAATGTGTGTTTGGAGAATCTGAAGCCAATAATGTGGCTACTATTTGCTGAATGTTTAAAAACTGCTATAAAACAGTATACATAATTTAAAATGTCTACATAAGTTCATTATATTTATTATTAAACAAAGTCAATTAGATAGCATCACTTTTGTACTGTTCATGAGATGCTGAAGAAATATGGACTCAGAATTCCACCGCAGGCATTCTCTTTCCAAAGCAATGCTACCAAGCCAAAACCTCTGTGATCTTTGTCAGGAGTGGCAAAACTCTCACAGTCTGCAATTAACAGAACCAATAAGCACACACTTTTTAACAATTCCCATTACATCCCAAAGTGGTCACTGCAGTGTTACCTTGGTATGTTCATTTTCTACTCCTTAACCTTCCATCCACTCCTGGAGCCTTGATGATAAAGTCAGTAGGTAATTTAGTATCTTTGAGGTACAAATTTTAACATGTCACATATTTCTAGAAATACAGGTATTTTGTTGAGTAATAATTTATGTCTACATACTCCCATCACACATAGACATAACAACAACAAAAAATGCTGTTCTTGTCATAATGAACCACCATATGCTCCAGATAAATAAATATGACTCCTTCTGTGGTACTAGCTTGACAATTGAAGGCTCAAGTTCTTGGCACCTTAGCAAAGAATTAATTAGTAAGTGAACTGAACTTACAGAAGAGTGTCTAATGGATGATGGAAAACCCAGCCCATACTGTGGATTTTCTCTGGCTGGTAGGCAAGACAGAAGGACCTGACTCTAGGAGCTGGATTCACTGATACACTTGGACAAACACGTGGTCTGGAAAGTGAGGTTTGTTCTTCTCTCAGCAGTCTGTCGATGTGTGTGGCCAGTTCCCTTGGCCCCTAGTGCTGTATAAGCTCTATTGTGACGCTGGACTAAGGGATTTAACAGAACTATTTTCAACCAGAATAAAATGTCTTGTTTCCATTTTCCATAAGCTGTTTTGTCATGAACTGATCAGCAATAAACAGAGCAACTGCAGCACCCTCTAATAAGAAAATAGGATACCTGAGCTAGAGGCAAGGGATGCCTCCATGTCTGCCCTTTCTTAACCCTAAGGGTGTTTTGCTAAGTGCCTGGGTGGCCATAAAATGAGTACTGATGGCAAGTCCTTGTGGTGTGCACCCTTGACAATAACACCTTTGTAACAAGGTGTAAATGGAAGTCTCCACTCCGTGGCCTCCTCCTTTCCCAGTCCTTCAGCTATCATTATATCAGCATCTTTCTGGAAGAAGTGAGTTTATAAATTCTACTAGATGTCTAGCTTTTTGCCATGATACCTAAGCATAAAAATTAATGAGTAGGAAAGCAACTTGTTAAGAAACAATCTCGGTCTCAACATGGTTGTCCTGAAATGTGCAAGACTTGTCAATGAATTAAAGGTGAGGTTTGCTAAGCTAAACTTCACAAGACTTACTTTAGTTCTAGGAAATTAGCATATCCGATACTGAGAAGATGCTGAATACCATATTCCCTGGAAGTTTTGTACTTAAAACTTTAGACTTTTAATTTTTACAGTGAGTCTCTAAATTGTCTCAGGGAAATAAGTGTGGCTAGCTCAGTCTTGAAATTCTAAATATGAGTTGTTTACATTTTAATGAGCATCACTCATATAAAAACACTATGTGGAAAATTCTACACATGTGTGGAATCTATATTGGAATTGCTTACGTGTGTCCCTCCTGCAGAACAATGCAGGGTGACAGTCTTATAAACTCCCCATTCTGCACCTGCTCCTGACCCAGCCACCAATACTTGCACTCTTCCTCAACAGAAATCACCTATTTTCAAGTCTTATAATTTGTTGAGATAATCAGTTGAGATAAAACAGATAAAAGCAGGTAATATTTGTGATTTTGAGCCTAATTTATTTTACTTGATATGATACCACACTTATCCATTTTCTCCCAAAGAATGTGAGCACGCACACACACACACACACACACACACACACACACACACACACACACCAAATCTTTTTGATCCATTCTCTTTCAAGGAAGAAGGGAATAAGGTCAAAGGCAGACATAGGTGATAACCTTCAAAGATCAGTGCCTGGTAATCTATATCTGTCATGGAGGTCCAACATCCTTCCAAATTCACAGAAAATATTGCCACTAGCTGGGGACTAGAACTCAGACTTGAGCACACAGGAAGACACTGCACATTCAATACACTCATAAGCTGATTCTGACCCCGAAAGGTACATAGCCACCTAGCAATGCAAATGTATTCAGTCTAAATTCAAGAGTGCCAGCCTATATTCTCTGTTGTAGGAAATCTGATCTCATGAAGCAATTTTTGCTGGTAAATGCCATAGTCTAAATGTACGCTCTTCTGCACAGGCTCATGCATTTGAATCCTCATTTGATGTCAATGTGTGGGAAGGTCGCAGCATTTTTAGAACCTTGAGGTTCAAGGCTGAACCCTGATTCCTTAGTCTGGTTCTTTCTCTCTTTGCCTCCACGATGATGTATTGTGTCCTGAACCCTTCTTTCAGCTTTGGCCTCCCAGCCCTGCCTTCTGCTGCAAGGTTACTGACCTGATGTACTACCTCACCCCTCTAGAACCACATGCCCAATTAATCTCCTTTTTCCCCTGAAGTTGTGTGTGTGTATTGTTTCACAACAACAGAGAAGAGTAACTGAAACAGTGAGTTTCGAGCTTAATAGGGAGTTTGTTGAGTTTTTTATTGAAAGAGATTGCAAGGTAGGCTGTATCGTTAAATATGAGCACATCGAAGCAAAAGGCGAATTGTATGTCATTTTTGTCGTATAGCTAGTGAGTGGTTGGGATACCGTGAGAATACGAGAGAGCCTACTTTAACAACTGTTGCTATCAATCTGCACAGAACATGAGAAGAGAGATAGAGTGGTAATGCCGTAGTGTTCTAGGACTGATGGGACTAGGGATTCTTAAAAACACATCTGGAATCATTGCCTCCAAAAAAATGGCAGACAAAAGGTATAACCCCTTTTAATGCCCTGGATAGTTGAATTCAAGAAATCTAGTTTTAGCTGTCAACTTGACACTTGTGATATAAGCCTTCAGGCACACCTATGAGAAATTATTTAATTAAGACAACCTGCAGAGGATTGTCTTAGTGTTATAATTGATGAGGTAAGACCCAGCCCATGATGGATGTGATCATTCTCTGGACAGTTGGAGAAGACGTAGCGGCTCCACAGTAGGCTTGTATTATAGAAGGCATCATCCATCCTTGCTTCAACTTCTCACTGCCACAGAGTGTGATCAATCCCTCTGCCCTGCTGGTCAAATTCTAATATCATGATAGACAGTAATATGAACTCCTGAGCTCGAATGAAGGTCTTCCTGCTCCTCTACGTTGTAGCAAACATGCACCAGGAATATGAACCTGAGATAACATTCCTCCTCATGGCTCCCTAACTTTAAAGTCAAGAGTAAAGTAACTAGAATGTTGTTGGATGATGAAGTCACACATTTACCCTTTAAGGACCTCCTCACACTTTCTTCATGGAACCGCTATTTGGAATTCAAGTGAAAGTATTCAAGGGTTGGTCCTTATATCCTCACTCATGCTCCTGGACTTGGGCTTTATGATGGTAACATTGTAACAAATGCATTTCTCTGATAATTAACATTGCTGAAAATCTTTTCATGTACCTGTTGGTCATTTGCATATTCCCTTCGGAGAAGTATTTATTAATTTCTTACTTCATTTGGTAAACAAACTATTAGGAACATTTTGCTTATTTGTCTTGCTGTCATTTTGTCCAAATTAGATGTTTTGAAAGCAAGTTATCATGAATTATTAACCATATTGATTGTAAATATTTTCTGTCATTCAGAGGTTGCCACTTACTCCAATGATTGTGCTCTGAGATATGCAAAGTTTTGCCTTAATTACCACTTTTCTCTCCTTTTAAAATATTTTTATTTACTTTGTATATGTATGTGTGAAATAGAGAGAGAGACAGATAGACAGACAGAGAGAGAGAGAGATGGAGAGAGATTAGAGCAAATGGACAAATTTTAGAAGCTGGGTTCATCATGTGGCCTCCAGATATGGAACTTGAGTTTCCAGGTTTCAGGAAAGTGCCTTTATCTGCTGAGCCATCTTGGTGGACCCTAGTTCTTTTTCTGCCATGTAAACCTTAATATGAATAGACAAATGGATAAAAATCAAGAATTGTGTATAGCTTGTCATGCATATTGTACAGTTATAAAAAAAAACCTTCAATATTCCAGCAAACAGATACCTTTTGGCACATTTTGCTAGGTAAAATAATCAGTGATAGAAGTTGCAATGCCTTGTCAGTCACCTTATGTGGATGTCATAGTTAGATACTGGTGTCAACTTGGCAATTTGTAGCTGGAAGTCCTGGGCACATTTACAAGAATAGGTACTTGAGTTAAGTGAGCCCTAAGAAAGCCGGCAGGAGATTGTTTAACTGATGGGGAAGCCTTGGTGGGAAGTAACCAAGGGAACTGGATAAGGAGTTTGGCATCCATTGGCATGTTTGGTCAGACATGCTGGTCTGGAAGGTGAGGATTGTCCTTGTCAGCAGTCCTGTGGATTTGTTGTTGCCATTTTCCTTGGCCCTTAGTATGTGTGAGATCTCCAAGCTGCACACAGGACTGTAAGTGGACTATCATAAGAACCCCTTATTCCCTTAGGCATCCTGTAACAGTCTGGATCTACAATGTCTAATCCATGGAAAGAGTAAACACAAAGGCTTTTTCCAGGAACTGAGGAGAGGACAATGTACAGTTTCCAGTGAATTTTTAGTTATTTGAGATGAATATGCTTTAATATCCATTTTATAATGTAGTACGTTGGATAAAGCAATTCAGCGAGGGAAGACTTCTGGGAAACATCTTTATTACTGTGTTTTTTTGCAATGAATGCATATGGTCCAAGTTGAAATAACAATGTGATGATTTTCAGCATAGAAACTTGATTAAGAAGATGAACTTGAGTGTCAGAACTCTGTTACAATCCAGTTCTTAACACACAATAGTGCTTTATTCCTGGGCACTTTGTACATAAGGTCTCCAGGTTACAGCGATGCAATGGGAAAAACAGACTTATGTTCACTCTGATTCACTGTAGGACCAGTGATGGAGAGGCTAAAGCCATCGGATATAATAGACAGCTAATATCATAGCAAAGCCAGCTAGTCAGGTTTACTCCTTTCTCAAAACTTGGTCACTCTTAAAGTTTTACTTGTTGGAAAAAGCTACAGAGCCATTTACCATTTTTAACTTTTGAAGGCTCAAATTAAAACATTGTAGAAAACTATAACTTTGCATTAATCATTGTGGGTATACATACACTTGTGTAAGACCATATGTAGCTTAAATTTGGATAATTTGAAGAAAAATGTAATAATAAATTCTCGAATCAACAAAGGGATGTGCTGGTACTGCAGAACGAGCCTGTCCCTGTATCCTGCATTTCTCTAGGACATTGACTTTATTCACAGAGACTTTCAATGCCCTCATCATGAGGGATTCACACAAACCAGATGTGAGCTGCACACCCAGGACAGCCAATGCTTCACTTTCTCAAATCCTGCACACACAATTTGAGTTTTGCTAAGATTCTACATGTATTAAACATCATGTAAGCTATGGATGAGTAACATTGAAAATGAAATTCTGCCTACTTAATAGAATGAATTGTAACTCCTTGAGAAGGAGGTCATGTTATTATGTTGGGTAAAGAAGCAATTACACTGTGACAATTGGGGGGTCTGCTTCTCCTGGCCATAGAGGAGGTGGTTTCATTTTAGATATTTTCATTTTAGATATTTAGTTCGATTGTTTCGATATGGACAAAATATATTCTCTGTCACAGAAATAAAGGCACTTAGCTCACCAGATCTCCCCAAAATATCTTAAATATGCACTCAGTTTATATGTTTACAAACTGAGAAAGTTGTTCCTTATTTCATTTCACAAAATGTGAATGATGAAGATTATTGCAGAGAAATGATTATCTCAAGTTCCTAATGCATAAACATATAAACAAAAATGCACATGCCCAGTTACCCACCCCAGCCATATATGTCTGTATTATTTTATATTATCTTTCTCCACCTCTGTGTGTCTCTTTCTTTGCTCTGTGTGTGTGTGTGTGTGTGTGTGTGTGTGTGTGTGTGTGTGTGTATAGAGAGAGAGACATGCTTGTCTGGCAAGTAAGGATTGTCCCTCTCTCAGCTATTACATAGAGATGGTGTGGCCAGTTTCCTCAGCCCCGGTGTTGGTGCATGTTCTCCTGGCAAGCTGGACTGAGGACTGTACCCCTTGTTCCCTTAAGCCGTTTGATGGCGATTTATCAGCAACCACACAGGCAAACTGTAATATACAATATATACATCATCTATAATAACTATATCTACATTGAGAAAGCAGGAAAAAGAGGAAAAGAAAGAGAGATAGAAACAGAGAAAGGCAGAAATCAAGATAGAAAGAAAACTAGCATTCAAGTAGCTTATATTTGAAATACAACCAAAAGAATATAAAAAAGGATGTATTCCTGACAAGTTGAACTCATTTTGAGGAGAAATCATTCATTCAAATGGAATTAAAAAACCTCAAAGTGTTTGCATTCCAGAACTCTACATTTCAGGGATAAAAATGTTACGTAGTTATTGATTCCTCAGGTTATTTCTACAAAAGACAACTCATATTTCCTGAAAAGCTGCTGTGTACTTAGCCTCTGGAGTAGATTGATGCACAGTATTAAACAAGATAGGAAAACATGAATGAACAAGAAAGGAGTGGAAATACAGCCAGTAAATGGTTTGGTTTGGAACAGACATGGAGCAGACTGGAGGACTCTGATAATTCCTTGAAATAGTGCTCTATCCCATGCAGACTTCACTTTTCTCTTCGTTGTTGAGTGACCACTATCTACCTCATTCTAACACCTACGGGCATCTTTCTGCTTCCTTTTTCCATGTGTCTCAAACCATTGATCTTCAAATCACCCTCATAGTCTCTCCATATATCTCCAGGTTAATAAAATTTTCCCTACTGCCATTGTTATGGTCGCCATCATTTGACTTCATACAATATCAAAAGTGATAGCCTGGGTTGTGTGATTTCAGTTTTCTCATCTCTATAGATCTACACCTTTGACATGATCCTGGCATGAGCTGAATAACCTTCTTTACATCTTGATTTTTCTCTTGTTTATGGAATGAATTTTTGCCCCTGAAATATGGGAGGACCTAACCTTCAGAAAGAAGGTTAGAGAAAGAGGTCCTTCAGAAAGAGGTCTCCAAATTTCTTTCTGTGATCATGAAAATATTTTTATCTGGGACTCAAGCATTCAATCAAAAAAAATTAATCCATTGGTGAGAAATGCCTATTAAAGCTAAAGGGTTAATATTTTTATTTTCTTATTTTATAATGTAGTTAAATAGCCACATGTGGTGAGAAGCTGCCATGTTGTATGTATCCTGTAATATTTCATGATTTTTCCTATAATTTCCTAATATCCTTCACTGAAATAATACCCATTTTCCACATTGATATAAGAAGAAGCAGAGACAAGTAGAACAGAAAAGTTCCTCTTCATCCTTGCCTGAACCAGCTATTTTCCAACTGACCTGAAATGCAGAACAATGTATTTTACTTTGAAGATAGTGTTTCTTGCTTTACTCTGGAAACAAGGGTAACTTGTCATTTAGTGTATCTAACTGATATGCCACCTTTAAATGGTCATACTTCTTGAAGTTTCTACAGAGAGAATTTCATTTGCTCTCTTAATCTGCAAATCTAGTGTCCCTATGGACTTAGTTTCATTTGCTATTGTTGTGATACAATACTGTCACAAAAGCAACTTAACAAAGGAAGGACTTATTCTGGATCTCAGCTCAGGTGTACAACCAGTTGTGATGGGGAAGACCAGGCAAAAGAAGCAGGTCACAAGTCATCTCCAGTCAGTAAGCTGAGACTAGGGAAAGCTGTGTCCTAGGGAATGGAACCACCCATGGTGAGCAGGTAGACCCACCTAATCAATATGCTGGAAGAAAGTCCCCAATCCTCTAGGCTACCCTACGATAGGTAACCCCTCTTGTATACCAACAGGTGTGTCTCCTACATTGCTGTCAAATCCTGTTAAGTAGACATTTAACATTAACCATGCCAACTACTTTTTGCATTTCAAGTATCTCTATAACTACTCTGCCTCTTTCAACAGAATCAGAAACTTGTTTTTAATCAACCTATCTATTCCTATGTGCTTATGGTATTTATCGTATCTTTAATTCCTTACCTTATATTTCTCAGGTAGATTTTATTGATATTTGGAAAACTTTTTCCAACCACTTCTTTGATGATCATTAAGGTTTCCTTAGTTTTGTTCCTATGGAGCCGTTTCATCCTCCTTTGGAAGCTTCTAGCTTTGGCATTATAACATTTACAGTTTCCTGTCTTTCTCTCCTTTTAGTACGTTAATGTCTTGAGAGAAAGAAATGTGCTAGGTATATACAAGCAAGTAGGGTGTACATAGGATATAACTAGTAAATAATTCATTAATTTTGAATTAAGATCCTTTTGTGCAAGTGTTAAAATGAAGGCTAAAATTCTAGATGTTGGAATCTTAATTTTAATGTACCTCCCTAATTATGGCTATCTCCAGCCATGCCAGACATAAGGGCAAAGTGACAAGAAGACATACCAAGTTTTAAATCACAACAGAGCACTAAGTAAGGAAAAACCTGTAATTTATTATCGCACTTAGTGGCACACATTTATATCTGACATCGCCTCAAGCAAGGACAAAAAAGAACTGAGGTTCTATAATCAGAGCTGTTATTTTTTAATTATTCCAAACTCGATATGGAGTTTGGAGTCATAAGTTGTATCCCAGCTTCTTCATCTGCAACCGAAGTTCGTAATATTCTTTATATAACATCCATAGGAAGATTAAAAGAAATTTGTGCAAAGAAGAAAAGAAATCCCTGACTGTGCTTGATAAAGAGTAGGCACAAAGATGTTTCTGTTGCTAGTATTTTCCTTTGGGCAGTGGAGAAAGACTATTTAGGGAAGGGGAAATATGCTCAATGGTTAATGTTCTTCCCACACAAGAAAAAGCACTGGAATTTCAATACACCAGGATCCGCATGTTATGGTTTGAATGTGAGTTGTCCCCCACAGACTCATGCATCCTTAGCTGCTGTTAATGTTTGAGAAGATCATGGAACCTTTAGGAGGAAGAACCTTGCTGGAAGAAGGTGGATCACAGTAGGCAGGCCTTAAAGATGGAGAGTCCCAGCTGCTCCTTCTGTTAGTGTGGTCTTTCAATCTGCACTTGCTCTCTCTTCCTCCTTCATGATGTCTACAGCAATCTGACTCTCCTGACATTTCTATGACCTGTCATAATAGATTGCGTCTCTCCCCTGGATCCTTAAGCCAAATAAATCTCCTCTTTCTCCCTTAAACTGATTGAGTATTGTCTCACAGCAGCAGAAAGAATAACTGCTATATAACATGAATGTCAAGAGGGCAAGACTACTTTTCTGTAATTCCAACCTCATATAGCAGGAACTGGGGATTCCCAGAGCAAGCTGGCTAACCAGACAAGTGCAATCAGTGAGCATTGATATGATTAAAGTCCTTGTCTTAAACAAGATGCAAGAGTGATCAAGGATGATTTCCAGTAATCTCAGACCTCCACATGCACATGCAACATGTTTGCTCACACATGTTCACATGATGTATGCACATGCATTTGAATGCATATGTATATATATATACTCCTCCCTCCCTCCTATTCCTTTCATGTAAAGCATGTGTGGGAAGGGGGAGTGATTTACTATTCCTATCTTTTTTTGAGTACTTTGTTTCTCTGAAGTCACTAGCCGTTTGACTGCTTTTACCAGCTTTATATTTTCTCTTATGTTGAGAACTAACTTTAAACTTTTCTCCACAAATACTTTACCTGCCAGTAAAGCAGTATAAAATCTTTTTGTAATTGTCTGTTAAATCTCTCCATGAAATACCTCAGCCTTTGTTTTCCTCCATGAATTGCATTCTTCCTTTTCACTTTCCTGTTGTAGTACAGTTCTGCTTTCTCTCCTTTCTACAGAACAGCTCTCAAGTGAAATGTGAACTATGGGCAGAAATGTCATACAGAGTTTGAAGCTTGCAAATTCTCATACCCACATATGAATCCTGTTCTCAAATGTCAGTTCTGCTGTTTCTCATCTTCTTCTCTCAACGAGCATAAGATTGGAAGACAAGACACCTGGGCATGACTTCAGGCTCAGTGCTGTGTTTATTTATTGGTTCAATATTTAATGGTTCACATTCTGGCTTCTGTTTTTCCATCTGCTACACTGAACATAATAATAGTGTCCCACTCAGAGGTTATGGTGACGGATGAAATGAAAGGATATTTATGGGAATACCTAATATATCTCAGGTACTCCGTAGACATAAGCCATGAGTCGGATCTTATTTATAGTGTACTTGCTAGGTACAGAGCCCTATATACCAACTGCAGATCTAATTCCATCCTTTATTTGATGTGAACATTTGATCCTTGGTATTTTCAAAGAAAACATCACTGCTCCTACATTGGACAAGTTCTGTGCTGCTCAGACACCTGGCCTAAGTCTTGTCACCTATACACAGACAAGAAGGCATCTAGGGATGACCAAAGATCAATGCTGTAGCTGTACTTATTCTCTCTTGGCAGTACACAGTACATGTTACCATGTGTACTTACCTACTGCATGTGTTTGAAACTATAAAAGTAGATATGTTCAGATATATTATGGCACACATATTTATGTCTATTTTTTACACAAACTTTTATACAACCATGCTACTAGATTCATTTCTGTATATCTTAGATGAATGTATCTACATGTATACATATTTATGGATTAAATTGTCTTCAAACAAACTTTAAATTCATCATTTATTTGCACATAAACTATCACTTACTCACTCATTAATTGTATAATTGTATTGTCTTCTTTCTCTTCCTCATTTCCTGATCCTTTCTGTTATTTCCTTCTGTAGCCAATTTGTAAATGAATTGCTTTTATTTATCTGATTGAATGACTGTTTCTTAGAATACATTATGTCATAAAATATAAATTAATTTGTTATAAATTTTACTTAGCTAGTTTATTGCAACAGAATTTATTGGGATGTGAGTGATTGTGCCAGAAAAAAACATGCTCAGTTCTCTCACAAGTTATATCATCCCTAGAGGAGCTCTCATTGCTGGTTTTCATTCTGAGATACACCGAGCCTACTCCTTCAGCCAAAATTGACATGTTTTTAATTCCATAATAATGCTGAGATTTGCAACAGATGAGAGATCTTTGATCAGTATTCAGATGTTTTTATTGTGATTCGAGGGTATAGGCCATCCCAGGACCCACTGTGCATTCTTCTGTGAACAGTCTCAATCCTCACACGAATGGCCAGTGCTTCATCAATCTCACGTGTCTGCACTCTGTGTAACCCACTAGGTGAAACTCAGCTAAAAGTTCACCATCCTGAACTGCCTTTGGCCTGGATAATGAATTTTTGCCAGTCAGTATGAACACTCAATTTATGCCCCACATGGCTTCCCATTATTTGTGCTTCTCAACCAAGAATGGCCTCATTCCCATCTCTCAACTCTCAAATAATCTGTTTTTGTCTCTCTGATAGGTTACATTTCATAAGGAACAGAACGCAGCATCTTCATTCTACCATGCCCCTCATACTTCGTGTGTGTTGGTTGCCACTCACATTGCTCGTTTTGCATTGCCAAGGAAATGACAGGGACTGAAATATGTGCTCACATGTCACCTTGCCCTGTGGCCTCTAAGGGCAGCAGTCCCAGCACACCCAGGAAGGATCTTTAGTGTCTAGTAAATGTCTTTCACATGGGAGGCTCACTAAATATTTTGTAGACATCTAGAGAAACATGTAAGAAAAAATATATAATGAATCAATATATGGCTCTGAAAGGTGACAGGAGAAAAAATTAACTTGATAATTCATGTATTAGCTAGTTCATGGGTCATGTTTCCTAGGTTCACTTGAGTTCTACTGAAGAGAGGGTCTTGTGAAGACTGATGCTGAAAGACCCATTGTGCAAGTGTCCTAGCTTGCACCATTTTTCCATCTCTCAAGAACACATCACTTTAATTTTATAGTCATTCTTTAGCAATAAAATGGTTTTTATGGCTTAAAGTGTTAATATTTCCTTGAAACAGTCAATCTTTGACCTTTTCAGAAAAGGGAAAATTGTCTTTTCTAAGACAAATATTTGACAGCCCTTTTGAATTACAAATAACTCTTGAGAAGGTCTGCACAAAATTTTACTTAAGACAGGAGTCATTTTCCCCGTCAAGGAGCACAGTGGTCCATGATTTCCACTGAAGACATGACTGAATGAGAAGAAAATAAACTTTGCTGAGTAAATTCATTGTTGCCGTATTCCCCGATGGGCCAGCCAAAGGGATGAGGGGAAACGGCAGGGTTTCAGGGATTGAGGTGAATAGATGAGCCAGTGACAGGGTTACTACCAGACCGCGGAAATCAAGTGAGGAGCAGCAGTGGACGAGATGCCGCAGATTCAGAGTCATTAAGGGCATTTGGGCTTATATAGGGTCAGGGTCCAATCAGGTGTTGCCATCCCTTCTGGGGGGGGGGGAAGGACAGCCACCAGACATTTAACTGTTTACTAGGTGCCCATTTCAGGTGCAGGTGAGACGGCCGCTTCCCATTGGTTGTTCATCTCTCTGCCTGCATGGTCCTCTATTGGGACCCTTCGGGGCATGTCTGTACGTCCAGGCTTGTCCTGAATTCGGGACCTCCCTGAATCAGTAGTGCCACATTTCACCTTTTTATTTATAAATTTTTTCAGTGGGGACCATGAAAGCTGGGGTGACCCCAAGCCTCTTCAGCTGCGTGGAATATAGGTGATCGTGCCTGGCTTAGGTTGGTCACCATCCTCGTGTGGAGCCTTACCTGTCATTGACTACCAGTCATGAGACCATTGCAAGGAAGGAATCATCGTCCCAAAGGGGAACTCAAGGTGGCAGAGAAAAGCAGGTTTTCATCATTGCAGGGGCATGAGTAGATGCTGTGGATGGGGCAGGCACAGAAAAGATCCAGAAGAGCTGGTGAGACACAAATCAAACCTAACAATTGTAAATTAGTAAGGCATAGCTTCCATGGAGGATAGCCAGGCTTCCAGGGGGCCTTTGGTGGCCTCAGGAATGTCTGGAGCCTGAACGGATGCCCTGAGGACTGGAAAGCAAGCTGAGACCTTACAGCTTTCCATTTGCATCTAAATAAGACAATTAGCACTAAAAGGGGAACTCCAAAAGTTAACCAAGTTATCAATCTTACTGGTGAAAACAAGGCAGGAATCCTGTCCCATAATTGTTTGTCAAAGGATGCAGCAGTAATAATTTGAATTTTAGGCCTGTTCATTTTTGATATGTCAAGGTTTTGAAACATTCCAGGTGCCATTAATATTGGCCGGCAGGAGGCATATGCCATCCTGGACTTCCCTCTTATGGACCAGGAAGAGCAGTGCCCAGGACACATTTAAAGTGTGTTTTTTTTTCTTTCTTTTGCTGCTGGGAAGGGAATTTCAGGTTTTTCAGCTTGGGTGTGCCCGTTAGTCCCTTTAGGCAGATGGATCTTCAGAGAAACTCCTTAAGTAACTTAAGCCAAAATCTTGCAAGGAAAAAGGAAACATGAACCTGAGTTGACCCAAATGCACCTAGAATTTCCTGAAAACAGACTATGCTGAGTCTGGCATTTATCCTTCTTTGTTTTAAAGGAATGAAGTCTGCCTAAGGTGCCAGCTTGAATTCCTGTTCTACCTTAGTAGGAGTACACATGGGAGCATGGAATTAGAAAGTAGATTTGTCCCCAAGAAAGTGAGCTTATATTTACCAGGAGAAGAAAGAAATTCCAATGAACTTTTTAGAAGACAATTATATTTTATTGGGCACTAGATTTGATGGGATAAAATTCTATAAAAGAAGTCAGAGGAATGAGCAAGTTCGACCAAGCAATATCATAGTGGCTTTGTTATTTTGGAAACACATGGAAAAACCTTTAAGAACACAATGGCATTGTCATTTGTCATCCCATTAAAGATCAAAACCAAGCAAGAAAATTTTTCATGAAAGAAAATTTACAATCTATCAGAAAAACAATTGTGATCGATATAAAACATAACTAGTTAAGGCCTTAGATGTTACCAAAATTATTTGTTCTTATTTTTAAGTATGCATACATGTATTTAAAAATGGCATGCCAAAATTTTTATATCAGCGTGCAACAGAAATGAAAAAAATTGAAATGGCCACAGACACAAGACACACATGTAAACACAGAACATACAAACATACAAGCATATGAACATTTTACTAGCAACTGTACAATTTACCAGCAACTGTCTTAAAATTACCCTTGAAAGCTTTATCAAAGGTGGATTAACATTTAGGAAAACGTTATTTAAAACAAGACCTCATATTAGTTAAGTCCAGCAACTTATCTTAATTATGAAAAACATCTAGCAAGGAGAACATTCTTATCCATAGTCTGGTTCCCACATATTCTCTGGGGGGATCCAAGGTGTTAAAACCACAACCTCATTCCAGAATTTCTCTAGGCTAGCAGCCTTAACCTTGAGGCCTCTATTCTCTAGGAGCGGTTTTAAGACATGTATCTAGGGCTCCTTACAGTGTGAGGGGAGGTTTTCCATTTTTCTAAAGAACAGAGATGAGACCAAAAGAGGCACAGATGAGACAAGGAATGTATTGGGCCCAAATGTCTTGTGCTTGGTGGGGGACGTCCAGAGTTTGTTACTACCCCCGGGCTCTATGCACATAAGGTGCCTCAGGTTTAGGCTGATCAACGTAATGAAGCCTGGGCTCCAAGTTCTGAGGGCATCAGCTTCTCATGTGAATTCCCTGGGAAAAGCCTTCATTTAGAGGGGCTCTTTGATCGTGGAGAAATCAGAGGAGCGATTGGGGCTCCTTGATTATCAGCAAATCAAGTGAACGATTGTGTTCCTAAGGACAAGCAGAGAAATGGAACGAGGAGGGGACCGTCTGCTCACCTTAAGGCAACATAAGCACATGGAACACAAAACCGAAGGGGCCACTCACCAAACTTTACCGGAGTGGGTGTCTCGTTTACACCAAAGGCAGCCCCACGTTGGGCACCAATTGTTGCCATATCCTGGCTGGGCCAGCCAAGGGGATGAGGGGAAAAGACGAGGCTTCGGGGCTCGAGGCTAATGGGCAAGCCGGCAATGGGGTCACTACCAGACCCTGGGAATCAGGTGAGAAGCAGCGGTGGTCAAGATGCTGCAGATTCAGAGTCATTAAGGGCGTTTAGACTTATATAGGGTCAGGGTCCAATCAGGTGTTGCCATCCCTCCTCGTGGCGGGGAGGGGGGAAGGGGGGGAGGGGGGGAGGCAGCCAACAGTCATTTAACTGTTTACTAGGTGTCCATTACAGGTGCAGGTTAGACGGCTGCTTCCCATTGATTGTTCATCCCTCCACCTGCATGGTCCTCTATTGGGACCCTCAGGCGCATGTCTGTATGTCCAGGCTTATCCTGAATTTGGGAGCCAGACTAGGGCCTCCTGAATCGGTAATGCCACAAATTCTGGCCTGAGAAATGGTGGATGATGTTTAGCTCCTCACATACCAGGCATGAATCATTCACACCTGTCTGTTATTTTAATAATCTAACTGGTGTAATCTTCTTCAGACCTAATATACCCTTGGTCATGAATTTATGAACTGCATCCAACGTGTTCAAAGTATATGCACTCACTGCAAATGCACATATATATGTGTATATATATTCATAATCAGATATTCACATTCATGCATACTGAAGTTTAACTTGGTGCTTGAATGCTTAACATGCATGTAACCTAAAAATTAACATGATGCTTAGCCATTTGTTTTACTGAGATATTGGGTTGCTATTTAATTGAGACTACAGTGAACTTATGGCAAACCAGTGACTTTCTAAGATCCCAATGAAATTCTAATGATGAACTGCACTGTTTTCAAAGCTATTACTCCTAATTTAATGATACATTTGGTTGTATCTTTATCTCAGCGGATGTAAAAGTAAAAACTAAAACAGCTGAAGAGATGGCAGAGTGTTAAAGTTCTTGTTGTGCAAGCATAAGGATTGGAATTGAGATCCTTAGATGCCCCATAAAATTCTGGGTTGATGTAGTCGCCCAGCTGCAATTGCAACCTCTGAAGATATATACTGAGACACCCCAGAGTATTTCAGCTATTTGTCAATAGCTAAGTTTGATAAGAGATCCTATCTAAATACCAATACAGCTGAAGAGTGATTGACGATTAATCCTGGTATCAATCTTGGATCAAGTGCATGTACCAACACATGTATATGAATCTGCACACACAAGTACTCCCAAACCTGCATACATACACACACACACACACACACACACACACACACACACACACACTATATACACATGCTCATCAAATATTGAAAAGAAATGAATTACTAAAAACATAAATAAACAAAAGTAAATATTTGTAAATATTTTACTTGTACAAACATTTATCTTAATCCATATGTCTTTACAACATTGTTATCAAGTCACATTCTTGACTGTTATGCAAATCAAGTAAAATGGATCAAATCACAGATTGTCATGAAAACTGTTTATATTCATGGAGTTGAATGCTAGATTCCAATCACATGAAAAAGCTTTAACTGTTCCCTTTAACCAGTTCTTTCGTGGAGCCAATGTCCTCACCTGCATGGGCCTACTCATGACATTTTGAATCTGTTTTAAGCCATTTTATAAGCACTGACTACATTCTTCAAGAGAAATGGTACTAACATGCAGGACATTAGAATATAGAAAGTGGAAACATGGGTGGACTGTAGCAGAGAAAGGAAGGTTGGACTCCAATCTTGGTATCTCTCCCAAGAGTCACTCTCAATGAAATTATGGATATGCAAAGGGCAATATATAAAGCTTCAGCAACCTATTTATACTTGAATCAATGCACTACCTCCTATTCATGCATCATAATACCATTTGATTTCTGTCCTTAGTTTTAGCTGTTCTCTTCCTAATCAAAATTTCTCCCAAGAGATAAGTGGAAAGTCCTAAATTCCTACATCTGAACCATCCAACACAAATATGCAAAAATAATGTGTTATGGAATTTATACATCAATATTTTCTTACTCTTTTAAGCTTGTTTGATGAGGAATGATCACAATGAACAGGTCATTTTTGAGGGCCCAATCATGTAAATCTCCAGTATAACACTGGTATATCAAAAGTGAAGCCTCAAAGCAAAGTAATATACTATAATGAGATGGAATATCTATAGTTCAAGAGTGTATGAAGCAGATATAGGATGCAGAAAAGCAAATCATAAAAAAGCAAAAAAAGTTCTTATCTAAATATTTCTTGGTAGAAGTCTTAAACTGAATAATTCTAATTTTAGATATCCAGAAATACAGATATTATTTATTCCTTATTAGCTCAGATGTCTATAATTTAGCAAGTGTGCTAACTATCAGAATAGTTTTGAGGTCGACATGTCAATACATGCAAAACCTGTCATAAATGAATGATATAGAGTATAATTAACACAAGTTTAAAGATGGTTAGCATAAATTTGTGAATTACTAGCATACACGAACTTAAGTATTCAAAAATATAGTAAACTTTGTGTAACTATTTTTTATTAAATGACACCAACTCTTGTATTATCCATTCCCTTGATGCACATCTGCTCACAGAAGAAAATGTTACCAAAGAAAATCAAAATCAAACTGACAACAAATAAGACTATATGAGAGAAGTAGCTATAACAATCATATGATACAATTTTGAAATGAAGAATTTGAAATATCAAAATGAAGGCATCATTTTCAATCAAGCTAAGCAACTACATCCTCCAAAAGATGCACATTGATTTTTACTTATTGAAAATGAAATTCTATCTACTTAATGGATTACAGTCTAATTCAAGGCCATGTAATTATGGTGGATAAAGAAGCAATTACATTGAGGAATTTGGGGGGTCTGCTTCTCCCTGGCCACATAGGAGATGGTTTCATTTTAGATGTTGTATTTGATTTTTTGACAAATTAACTCTGAGTCATTGACCTCCCTGAAAATGTTTTAAATATGTCCTCGATATATATGTCTGCAAATGGAGAAAGGCATTCCTTAATTCATTTTACAAAATTGCTGATATAAGTGTGGAATGATTCAGGTTATCACAAAGAAAGGACTGCATTTAGTTGCCTTTATTACAGGTGAGCAAAGTGCTCCCGGTACTTTGCATTCTGGTTGGCTGTTGTTGTCTATTTCACTGCCCTTCCACTGCCCTAGGCTGTATCCTGTCTGGGTGTTGAGATTCTCTCTGATCCAAAGGTAAAATCATGGTGTTTAAATGTGCTCAGGGCCCATGAATCAGCATAAACCTGAATTTACATGAAGGAAAACAGAAGTGGGAGTAGTAGGAATTGATTAGACATCAATCAGAAGGAGCACAAGATGTCCTCCATCATCAAAGCCAATTTTATTTCAGCATATATGAGTATTTACAGGAAAAAGTTAAAGAACAGCAGTGCCAAATTCTTTATAGGATTATGTTAAACATATCAACTGCGGGCTAGCAAAGATAAGTCAGAAGTGACATCTAATTACTCAATATGCTTGTAAAACTAGGAAAAAATAAAATAAATTTTAAAAAAATTTAAAAATCAAACAATTACAAAAGAAATGACTACATTCAGTAGGTACTGATTATTGGTTTGTTAGTTTGACCCACAGTAGTCTGATCTACTTTGACCCACATTTCCAGTTATTTTAGGACTAGTTAAATTTCATTAGACATATATGAAGATTAAGAATCTCAAGATCATCAACCATTCAGTTTTTCATAAAAGAAGTACATCTTGCTTATCAAAACTCAATTGCTTCCCTTAATTTGATACTGAGTTCTAGTTTCTCCTGTCTCATGAGCCATCATTAGCTAATATATCTGGATGTCACTGTATACCTCTCTTAACAATACTATATGTATAGTCCTGTTGGTGTGAAGTGTGAGTTTGGTGAAGTGTGTGTAGCAGGAATGCATTTTTAGATGATTCTTACTACAGATGAGATTATTTTTCAACAATAAACAACATAACTCTTTATGCTTGTGTTTTCCCACCATATGCTAAAATACATTTTATTATATTATATCTCCATATTTTTGAAGTAGTTGTCATCATTGGATTTTATAAATGCAGAAGTAATCTCTATTATCACTGAAATCTACCAGTCGTCCCTGCTTTGACATTGTAGATGGTCAATATGTATAAAACTGGCTTGCTTCTGGGTGTTTCTGGGGCAAAGCATTGATCTTACAAAGCCTGGAAGGTAAAATACCCCAGACCTTTTTTTCTAGGTATTTGTTTGGGAATTAGAGGCTCCATTTCCCCTTACAAGTTCTTGATCACTTGCACCAATAACTGAGACAATTATTGTGCAGGTGACCTCAAGGATCACAGTCCTAGTTCTTGGGTAGCAGTCAACTTCCTGTCACATTAATTCTGACATATCTCTCTAAAACAGGGGCACCCTGAAAAGTCATTGATTGTCAGCTTCCTAAGTGAAAAATACGGCGTGGGGGAAATTTTCTGCTCTGACTCCATATGCTGCTGTTGGGGAGACTAATCACATTGGCTGCTGATGCACAAACATTGTTCTCAGGATTACATTCTCACACATTCAACATCTGGGCAATGACTGGAGAGCCCGCAGCAATAGTCTTCCTAGCAAATTAGGACATGTGGTTGCATGACAAGGACACTGGACATTGACCCTGGTGCTCAAATTGCAGTGAGACATTTGTGGGACCTTGAAAGAGTGCTTCCAGCTTTCAGTTCTCTCATCTGCAAAGTGTGCAGAAGGCCTTTGACATTCTGTGAGAGCTTTTGTGGTCATATGTCTAATGACCCATTTTAATTACAAATCTAAAGTGATAATCATTTTACCACCTAGTCATCACTCACACGCTTGCCATCACTCATGAGGAGCAGTGTTGGAACCCAGCAGGGCCCTTTCCTCTTGAACTAATAATCCCTGATTTATGAGATACTTACGAGTTTGCATCCATTATCTGGTATACTTGCTTTGGATAGTGTGGGACTTGTACCAGGGACAGTCATAGTTAACAGGCTCCTTTCTGCTACATGTGTCACTGTTTTGTATGTATTTGTTTCTAATGTGACTTGTAATATCTTTCGAATCACATGTCCTGCCAGTTTTGGTTTGAAAAATTGCTCTAATGTGACTATATCAGTCAGGGAAATGTGTGAAGATTGAAGAGGAAGAGAAGGAAGAAGGAGAGGGGAGAAAGGAGAATGAGATGGGCATCACATTTCTTTATTTCAGTTGCTATGGTATTCCTGCCTTATCTCCAAGGAACCCGGCTAGATTTTCTTTCCATGACCATTTCTCTTTACAATTGTCTTTTTCTCTTTTTTAAAGGATAACATAATTTATAAATGTGAAATAAATTATACCGAGAGCACTTTCAATGTCCTGACACCTCTTGATATGTCACTTGAAGTAATGGCTTTCAAATTCCAATTTTTCCATTTTTGGGTGACGGTGATACTCACCCACTTTTAACCTATGTTTCTGACTCTCACCAAAATGGCTCCTGACTTTTTTCCAAAGAAAGCAAAACAGGTAACATAATGAACATGCAGCAGGGGTAGTCAATGCACTGACGAATGCAGGAACACAGTGGTTGTCTTAGACTCATGTGAGATTGCTGTAAGGAACACATGACCCAAATAATTTAGGGGAGCAAGGGGCTTATAATCCCAGTTTATGATTTCATGCTCTAGCTGATCATAATAGTGAGAGAACCAACATTATCTTAGAGAATTGGCCACATGGTACCTGCAGTAAGAACAGAGGAGTTTGATCTGATGCTTTAAAGCAAGCCAGTTTGCCAATGTCCCAAATTATAATCATCTATCTCATTAGCTAATCAGCCACTATGGTCCCAGCCACTATGGGCTGAATCTTCCCACATGAATTAGAGATCATTCTACAGAGTTGCCCTAACTAGACAGTTCCACGTAAGCATGCTTAAGGGCTCAGTTCACAATTATCACATAGACAGCTAAAACTATCTTCCACGATGGTCAAAGAATATTGTAAAGGAAGAACCAATCTGAACTGAGACCTTGATGATGAGAAGGAGTCATTCTTATGCAATCTACAGACTAAGGAGCATTGGGTAAGGGAGGAGGTAGGACTTACTCACTAAGAAAAGCATTTGCCAAAAACATGAAAAGAAAAGGAAGCAAGCACACTAACCTATAACAAGCAAGAGACTCATGTTTTAAAATGATAGCTTCAGGCAAAGACCAACCAAGGGTGGGCATCAAAGGTCTTAGACAGTCTTGGAGTTTTATTAGAGTTGTAATGGGAAGTCAGGCAATATTAAATCATAAATGATAGAATGGAGGGTCTCAGTTATTTGCTCTTAGTTATTTGTTATGACCTTTAGGTATTTCTAGTTGATACCCTATTGCTGCCACAGAAGATATTGATGTCTATTAAGAAACTCAATGTATTACTTCCAGTAAACATTTTGAAAGGCATGGCACACACACAAACATCTGTAAATATAACAGTTGGCTTGGTGGCCTGTTAGTTCCTGTTTATATGTGATCTACCAATCAGAAAGATTAAATTCTGATGATCCCTTAGGAAACTCTCAGGTACCAAAATTATCTATTATTTCTAATTCACATGTGATCCATAAGGCCACAGATAGGGAAAGGAGGGCTTTGTATTTTGCATGCAATCCCCCACTATATTATTATCAGTATTAATATACCTTTTTAAACATGTACCTTTTGGGGGTATAGCTTGTCAGGGGTATAACCATGACAAGCCAGGCAATGTGACGTGGGACTAATGTATAACACTTTGTTTTAGAAGCAATGGTGGGAGAGAGAGAAGCCAAAGGCTTGAAGCTTTGATATGGGAAGCTGATTAACAGGAGAGACTACAAATACTGGAATCATTGACAGTTTTTCTTTTTTTTGTTATTTTATTTTTCTAGTTTTACAAGCATATTGAGTACTTATCCCTGCTTCCCTCCCTCCACCCTTCCACTTATCCCTCTCCCTTCTCTTTTTCAATCCATCCCACTCCCTTTCAGCCTCCTGCCTGTTTGCTTCTATGGACCTCAGGGTTCCCTCTGGTTTTTCTACTCTTTCTTTTTTTTCAATTTTTTTTTTTTTTACTTTTACAAGCATATTGAGTACTAATCTTCTGCTTCCCTCCAGTTTTTGTTTTGAAGCAAACAAAACCATAGGAGAAAAAGGTGAATGAAAGAAGTCATTGGAGAAAGTTTGACTAAAGACAGAGGGATTCTAAGAATTTGGCTGGAAGGCTTGTAGCCTCCAGAAGGGCGGGGATAAAGAAGACCAAAGGTATTGTCTCAAGAAGGAAAAGGGAGTTTATCTAGGAGAGCTTCAGAAAGGAAACCAACTCTGATTAGAGACCATAAATGAGACATGTCAGTGAGAGTGCAGAGATGTCTCAGTGTGTGTGTGTGTGTGTGTGTGTGTGTGTGTGTGTGTGTGTGTGTGTACAAAACTACACTTAAATGTGTGTGTCTGTGGAGGCCCAAGGGTGATACTGGAAATCATACCGGATTGTTTTTTCTCTTTATTCCCACCTTACTCTGGGGTTTCCCAGGCGTCACGTTCAAGTGTGGAGAATGGAGTTTACGGTCTCAGAACCTGTGAAAGAGTCCGGAGTGCCTGGTGGTCTGCCTGCAATCCTAGAGCTTGAGGGACAGACATAGCGGATGTGCAGACCAAGCTGGTTAGTTAGACTAGTGAGCAACGAACTGTGTAGTTCAATGATGAGAACTGGCCACAATACATACATTTTAGAAAGTTTAAGGAATTTCAACCAATGTCCACCTCTAGCCTCCTTGTGTTTGTGTACACAATTGCTTATACACCTGCATGCACACACACATGTGCACTCATATGAGAGCATACCTACACACGTGTACACACACATCATCACTACCAACAAAAGACCATCATTACCACTACATACACATAAAAAAATCCCAACAAATATAAGAATCTTATATACAGAACAGATGAGGTTTTGCCCCTTTAGATCTGTATTAATTTCATTATTCTCTGTTATTTGTAACTTATGGTACACACACGCACTGGTTCATATGAACTGGAATTCATGCATTCACACCGAATGCACTTGGCAGTTAAGTACTGAGTCATTATGGAATAATCCTCTTATTAGCCAAACATCTGAGTATAACATTAGCAAACCATGCACAAAATCGCGGACCTCCCAAATACAAATGAGACATTGCCCCCACCATGCAGCTGACATAGGTCAAGTAGAAGCTGGGACGAGAACTTGGTAGTGCCATAATATTTAGATTGAAGAGGGAAATCTTCCAGTTCAGTCCTATTCTAGTGCAAGTACATGAGTTCATGGTCAATTCCAATTAAAAATAAACACCCTGCATGACTTCATCTCTTTCTCAATGGGTCAGGCATTCATTTCATTGAGTGGTTAGTGCCAGCAATTCAATTAAAGAGAGGAAAGAAAGAGCTCTGCCTTGCAGTAAACTTTGGTATTTGAAATAGCTTAATAAAATGTACATAATCTCAAAAGCATTTTTTTTCCCTTCCGATGTGCGAGTTTTAATTACTCCATTTTGTATTAAGGAACTTGTTAAAAATGTCTAATTGCCACTTCCAACTGAATGATGTCCTAGAATTCTGGGGCCATGCTTGTCTGCAAAACACTTTGGTCTATATTTATAGGTCTTGCAGGGAAAAGCTGCAGACGATTAAGAGCAGCAATTAGTCTTGAATGTCTCAATGTCAAGGGAGGAGCAGGACTTTGGGGGAGGAAGACAGTTTCAGGGCTGGGGATGAGCCTTAAATGACTGTTGTAAAGCAGGAGACATTAGGTCAGTACCTCTTACTAGGTCTTCCTTTCATTTCCAAAAGTTCAAGTTTAATTAGCTAAAAGAGATAGAAAGCATTTTGATATGCATATTAGCAAGCAAGGAAATGATAGGATGTCTGTATAATTATTATTTTTTCGTGACTGTTTTTATTCATCGTAAGGTAAGACAAAGTTAGATAAAAACAGTTTTAAAAGTCTTACATAAATTCAAGACTCTTCCGCATCATTGTATTTTCTTTCCATAAGAGGCTGTAGTTTGGTGGTAATAGCCCAAAGGAGATAAAATAATTTAATGACAAAAAACCCTTGAAACCTCTTTCCATTTTGAACTGCTTCCTGGTGGTTTATGGCCTCCTTGGAGATATTGTGGAATAGAATGTGGGAGCCACCACCACTACCCAATATCAGAAGATGCAACAGTGTGGAGTAAAGGCGGAGAGTTGGCCACGACTTCTGAGTTTGGGTTCAGTACCCTACGTGGTAGGTCTCCAAGAAAGTCTGCTATATATGTGATAGGTTCATCCATGCTCCTAGTGGAAAAGTATTTGGGGAACCAGGCTTCCACCCAATGAGGTTTGTGTTGAAATACATAAATGGCTAAGTTCATAAGGAACTAACAAATCACTAACCTTACTGAATAATTCCCTGACTAGTAAGAGAAGTATAGTTCACAACAAGTAATCAAAGGTATAGCTTAGTAGGTAAAATGGACTAACTTTGCAGGGGACAGTACATGTATACGTGAAGTCCAACGATCAGCACCAAATGGACTACAGACTTGGTTGTAAGCACTGCTGTTTGAGTATTTTGCGGCAAATGTCTAAGAACATGGCAGGAGCATGTGGCCCATTCTGAGCAGAGCACTGAATGTTCACATTACATCTGTCTCTTTCCCCATTAGAAAGTGAAACTCCCAGGAAAGGGTGTCCTGTCGGCCTGCTTTGCCCCCTGCATTATCTGTCATGAATGTGATTTAACTAACCAATGACTATTTACCTAGAATTAATCAATTCATTAAGATGCTACATTCATACATGTCACGTTGTAGATTCCAGCGAAACTTTTAAAGAGTGAGTAGAGTCCACTGTCATGATACAGGGCTGAGCAAGGGCTTAGAATGGTACTTGCTGGCCTCCTTCCTCTCAACATCCGTTCAATGTTTGTGTGGACTTAGGACATTCACCACTTTTTTTTCCCAGCCTACACTTCCTCTATAGTTTCTGTGTCTTTGTGTACCAATTTCTTCATTTGTGAAATGTAAATGGTGCTCAAATGCTGCCTAAAAGGTAGCTATGGCTACTAGAGTTGATTACAGCTGATGAATTTTGAATACTTAGTACAAACTATATAGCTTGATCCATAGAACAGCAAATGATTTTCAGTTCTCAGTCAGGAGAAGTTTCCATCAGTTGTGAGTATCGTGCAGATGGGGTGTTAGAGCTCCGTTCCTCTCAATCAGTGCCCTCCTCTGGCATCATCCTCTTACCAGTTCATCCCAGGCTCTGTGACAGCAGGAGGAAAACATTGCTCCTCCTTTATAGTTTGAGTCTTCCTGACCAAACACATCGCCTACCACACAAATCTGAGCCCTTTGCTAATAGATTAATGAAGCAGGGAGGCCACCCAAGGCGACTGTGGTTCTGAAAAGATTTTACTGTGAACCCCTTTAATAACGTAGGTTGTTTTATTATCACTTCAAGAGCCGCATTCTTGCTTGCAGTGTTACAGACTAACAGGATATTTTTTTTTCTCTTTAACAGGCTCTTGGCTGCCACAGTACTATAAAGCACATTCACTGATGTTTGAGAGAGGCTTTATGGAAAAGGGAAAAAAGCAACCCTCAAAACAACACTGAGTCAACACTGTGGAACTTCGTCTTCAAGATACTCAGTCCATCTAAAGCAAATAGAAGCACAAGGCACACATAATGAGAACGTCCCTGGTCCTCGCCATTGTTTACTCACTCAAGTGCTCTGCAGATGTCTCAGGGTTCTTGCTGTTTGCCATGCCTCAGGCTACACACTCTAGCTATGAAGAGAAAGACACACTCAACAACTTCAAGAAGCCAGAAAGCAACATCAGGACAGATATAAGTACTTGCATTAGGAGGTAAATGAAGCAATGGAGATGAGAGAGAAAACAAAGCCTGACTCAGTTTCCCAACAGAAAGTTTCACATAGGAAGTGAGGGTCAAGTAAGAATATGGAATGAGTATGAACTTTTTAGGTGCCTAGGTTAAGCAAAAAACCTCAGCTGGAGTAAGCAGAACTAGTGACTGTAGTGTGTGAAAGCACGCATGGTGAGACCTACGCAGTGCTCAGCATCACTGCAGTGTGTGAGATCACAGCACAGTGAGACCCGCACAGTGCTCAGTATCGCTGCAGTATGTGAGATCACAGCACGGTGAGATCCCCACACGGCTCAACATCGCTGTACTCTGAATGAGGTCATGGGAAGACCCACATACTTTTCAGCATCACTGAAGCACTAAGGAAAAGCCAGACAGCTGAGGTAAAAGTGATACGAGCAGCTAGTGGAAAGATACCAAAGTATCAGTAGCAGAAAAGAAATGTGTGTTGCTCCTGCCAGAGTAAGTGTGTATGAGCCTGGAGGTGCTTCCATTTTTGCTTTAGTGACTATAGGTCTGAGTACCCAAAACCACCGGCACAAGTTAGTTATGTCAGGAGACAGAAACCAATGCAAGTGGATGACAATGGTGAGGGAGGAAGAAAGTACAAATACACATTGAAGGAAGTTGAACTGGTGGGATCTGGTTATGAGTTGAGTAAAGTGTGCGCGCGTGCACACACACACACACACACACACACACACACACACACACACACCTTGCAAGATGTTTCTGTGCTATGCATAAAATAATTCCTTTAACTCTGCTCAGTGCTGAAGATAAGAATGTTGCTTCTTGCTCAGTGACTTGAGTATACTTTAAGTTTTCTCACTTTGGCAAAAAAGTCTTTTTCTTTCCAGGTAGATTGGTCTCATTTTCTACTAATATACTCACTGTAGAAAGTCAGGAAGGAGGTCAGTCCTTTTACAAACCAGGATCTTGATGTCTATATTGCAAATCTCTAAAAATATATTAAGAAAGCAAGACAATTATCAGCTTGAGCATGGCAATGCCTGCAGCTATACAGGTGATGACCACAGCATGTTTTCTGGCCAAGGATTCTGCTGTTTATATGTGGGCAGCTTCGCCCACATTTTTTCAGGTCTTATCATCCAGCCTAGCAGGTCCTTGGTAATTATGCTCTTAAGACTGTCAATACACAGCTCTGTCTCTTCATCCATTTGAGGTCAATCCGGTCTAAGAAAAAATAATTTGACAAACTCAGGGCAGTACTAAAATCTGTTCTAGAAATCAATTAATTCTGTAGGAAGAATTTCCTACTTGGCAGGGTACCCGTGACTCTTCAATGCTGAAGTTGCTAAATATATATGATGGAGAATGCACATTCATGAAGTTTTGTGAGCCAATGCCTGTTGAACTATGGGCATGAATCTCATGTTGTATTGTAGAGCAGAGTTTAGCTATGAAAATGGCAGAGAGGTTTGTACAGCCATAGCTAATATGTAATAAAGAAGAGACTAAGCATTCTAGTATACAAATAATGTGATTTTGCCTTCTGAAATTACAGAAAGAAAAATGGCCATGAAATTGGGGGAGACCTAATAGAGTGCTTTGGAGGATGCATAGGTTATATTAGGTAACATGCTGAGCTTGGGCTCCTTTGAGAGCTGGCATTCAATCAATCTAAATACCTGATTGATATTTAGACAGGAAAGAGAATATGACCATCCCGAAAAGGAGAAAACAAATGTTAAAGAAAGAAAGAAAGAAAACAGGTACTTAATATTTGAGTTTATTTCTCCAATGGATGTAACACCGACAGCTTGGTAGTTTTGTTAGTTTGTTTACATTTGTTTCTTTGGGTTTCGTTGAGACAGAATGTTTGCGGATAGAGAAATAAAATCATCACAACTCCTACAAAGTATAGAAATTGGACCTATTTACATTCTTGTCTCTGCAAAGTCCTGGAAATCACTATGGAGGTCTCGTGATATTCTGAGATGATTGGCTGTCACTTGTTAGCCTCCACCTCTTCAGAAAGGGATGCCAAAAAGGGCAGGGCAATTACCATAGTTCAGATTTCTGCTTGCAAGCATAGATCCTACACTCAGTATATTGGTATATTGCATGTCATAAAAGGCTAGTTAGACCTACTGTGAATTGGTCCCAAATGTCAGGCTATATAAAAGTTATTTGTGGTGTGTGCGTGCGTGCGTGCGTGTGTGTGTGTGTGTGTGCTCGTTTGTGAATATGATTTTCTTAGCTGCATTTAGACAGCTCAAATGCATTTTCAACAAGGACTAAGGTTGGAGAAGAACATTTCAGAGTGAAGTTATATGAAGTTTGCTTCCTTGGTATAACCCACATGCCTGGGTGACGTCATCATTTCCCTTGGTTCTCTCTGCCTTGTTCTAACTATTATATTAATTATTATACTATTGTATTTTATATTACAGACACTGTTTATATTTCCTCTTTGTTCTTTAAGTATCTTCAAGTCAGAGTATTCATTACCTAGCTTTTTTTTTTTAGAAAAGTAAACTGAGCTCTGAATTGTACACTGTTTGTGTCTCTAAACCCCACAAAGAGTAAGAAGCAAAGCAAGAATTCTTTTCAGATATAAATCCATGTTCATATAGACACACTTCAAAGCTTTATTTCAAAAGGATATTGTGTTTTAGAGAAAAAGAATGATTGCTCAGTCACTCACAAAGTGCTCAAAGATAAAAGCTCTGCATCTTCATTCACACACATTTATTTGCGTTTTCTAAACATGAATCATTATTTATATTTAATTCTTTTACTGGTAGAAATCACATTTTGCTTTTTGTGCCTAGCTGCAGAGTCGGCTCATTTTGCCACATTTTGTCTTTGCAGAGAGACACTGTGAAACCAGAACTTCATCTGTATCAATAGTCTCTTGCCAACTGTCAGAGATTGCTGACAGTGGATCAATTTTAATCTACAGCTGATCTTGAAAGGCCATTTAAATTGTGGTAATTAAGGAGCAAAATATGAGGCTGAAAATGTAGCAAAATGTGGATCATTTTAAACTAATGAAGTACTAGAAGCCTTTCTCTGCAAGCTCAAATGATCTATGTGGAAATTCACTGCAGTGTGTATCATTATTCCGGGAGAGTTTGGGAGGAGCATTTGGTTCTGGTGACAGATTAGTTTGTGACCACATGGAAAGCTCCTTGTGATGGCTTCCTGTCTTTTGTGCACTCTCACTCCACTTATAGTATTTTGCTGTGTAATTCCCCAAAGACATCATTACATAGAGTACAGCTTATACCCACTACATCTGCAAGACTCCCATGTACTCAGATCCCATCTGGGCTTATAGTTGGTCCTTAAAAAATACTTTAATCACTGAAAGACAGAATAACTCTATCACTAAAAAAAAAGAACATAAATTATTATAGAACCATTCATAATACATACCAAACCCCCATTGATGAAAGTAGAATAAAGGAAGCATGTGTAACTCAGGGTTTCACCCTATGCATTTAGCAGTTCATATTTATTCATAACCATGACAAACCCTTGGCATCATATATAACTGATATGGGATGACTCCGTCTATAGTGTAGGTAACTGCTTACCCACTCCTGAACAGGTGATAAGACAGAGCAGAGAAGTATTGGCATACTTCAGTAGTTAGGCATACAGACTTTATGAAAGAAGGGAAAGTATGAACTTCTCTCAGCTCTTGGGGGAATGTGGTATGGTCAGTTCCCTAGCTCTCAATGTGGGTATGAAATATCTTGTAACGATGGCAAAGAGTAACCAAGAATCATAAGCAAGGATAGAACTCTTTGGGCTGGAAAGATGGCTCAGAAGTTAAGACTGTGTTCATGGTGGTAGCATGTACTTCTGGCCCTGGTGGGTGGAGCTTGGGAAATCCCACCTAAGCAAAAGGAGCTAGAAACAATCCAGGATGTTTCCTTTGTCCTCCACAGGAACACACAGAATCCTTTGACACACACACAGACACACACACACACACACACACACACACACACACACACTCACACAGATACTTAGATCCCCCAAAATAAATGAAGTTTAAAAAAAGACAACAGAATACAACTCTTGTGGTCAGAGTCCTGTATTCATTCTGAAATGGCAGGATGAGGCTAACACAGATGTTATAATGTAAATGTGTGTAGATACTGTCAATTTTCTTGTATATAGTTACAAATTATATAAATATATGTGCATATATATAATATGTTCTGTTAATTCAACACTGTGTCATCCTGTGGCCGTCTTAGCTGTCCTACTTTGTTTTTCTTCTTGTTTCTGTGACTTCATGTGCACTGTACAAATAAAAAAAATGTTATTAGTTTGGATAAAAATCTTAGTAATTTAAGTGTTAACTGTTTCCCCCAAGCTACCTATATTCTATGACCTGAAGAACAAACAAACTGGAAGGGACACTGAGTTCTTTTTTTCTCCAATATGCCTTCTTGGCATTGAGATGTTTTAAATTATTAACAATGTTTACTCAGAAGAAAAAAGACAGAGGATTTCAGACCCTATAATGAGCAGAACAAAGTGCAAAGATCAAATAAAGTCAAAGAAAAAATCCAATAAATAATAAAAGAGTTTGTAAATTAGCATTTGTTTTTGGAGTGTCTTGCATTATAAAGTCATTGATCAATAGTATTTAAAGAAACTTTTAAGAATGGATAAAACTCTTCCCCTTGCCCGTGCACCTCCTTATGTTCCTTCATTATGGCTACACATACCATCTGCACTTTAAAGGTGTCTGGAGATGCTCTACAAGGTCAACTTTTGAATATTTCTTTTGCTACAAATCTTGACCTGCTCACCTAAGCAAGATGAATAAATATGTGTATGTTCCACACCAAAGGTCACTTGTACTTGAATTTGAAATGTGTGTAGAACACACCACAGAAAGCATAATTATCAGGCAAGACTAGGACACACAGTTTTAAAAGAAAACTTTAGAATTAGATGTCTAGAGAAAACCACAGGCAGCCCAATCAGGGGAGGGTGTAAATAAGGGTGTGGTAAATCTCTTCTAGCTGTCAAATACTGTAGATGGGAAAACTTGTGAGAATATTGTGACAACCTGCCTACTTTCTAGAATATTCCAACTCCTTAGAAAATCCCAAGTCATGCTCTAATTACTAAACAATCAAGAGTACCTTATTCCTAGCAACAGAAAAGAGTGTCCTGTCCTTTCTCTGTTGGATGCATAGAAAATGACACCATCGTATTGGGACAAAACATGCTGCTTTCGGAAGCAGCAAAACTGCAAAAGAAAATCAACAAACCACAATCCAGAACTTCAGAGACTCTATATCATCCACAAAGAACTAAGCCAGCCTAATCTCCCCCCATCCTGAAGCTCAGGGACATCTGCGGAAGAGGGGGCGGTAAGATTGTAAGAGGAAAAGGATGGGGGGAGCAATGATTTGAAGAGTCTCCACACTAGATAGGGCTGAAGCAATCATAATAGGACTTTGCATGCCCTGCGCCATGTCCGTCACACTATTGACTTCATAAAGTCTAACATTGGCTAAAAGCACCAAGATCCTTGGAGGCAAGGGATTGATGGCCACAGTAGTGTTCCTATGCTTAAGTGGAACACGAGAAAGGGTTCAGGGAAATGCCACTGGGTCCTTTTACGTCATCAGAAAGGAGGACCAAGAGGAGAGTTAGGCATACACAATAAAGGACTCTCTGGGAATTGAGGGGGGGGAGGTACTGGGAGATGGGGAGGGAGGGAGGGGGAGGAGGGGGTTCGGGGGAAGGAGGAGGGGGGAGGGAACTGGTCTACCTATTAAGTTTGTATGAGCGGAAATAATAATAAAAATGTTATTAAAAAAACATGCTGCTTTCAACATTAACTGACTTTCAAATATGGTTTAAATTCCTGCACCATAAGACATTTCTCATCCTGTAAAACTGTACCAGTTCTTCAGCAGAAATATCCTTCCTCAAATGAGATCACATACAAATATTACAATATTTTTAAAAATTGAACTGCATACCTTTGTTCTTGAATGACATTACCATCGCTAACATTCCATTCATTCCAGGGGAACTATTTTGGGGTAAGAAATAGGGAAGTGAGTAGGGTAAAGGTAGGTGTATTTCAGGACAAATTTCAGCAAGGAACAATGACTTGTGTTCAAAAATGTCATAATGACACTCATCATTTTATGCACTGACTAAAATCTTAATGCAATTAAAAGATAGCATTTGGGTTTGTAATATAAAAATCTATTCAGCTAACACAGTTGCACTTTAGTATTGCAATTAGATTTATTGACTAATAGATCTATATGTATTCATCTGGAAAAATGAAACAAAACACACCTTGTAAAGCACTTTTCAAAGCATGAGTCTACTTTCATATAAAATAACAAAATTACATGTTTCTATAAACATAAGATAAATGGAAGAAAACAAACTGTGAATGGTGTTGGTGAAGCTGAAGAGAAGGGAGAGGAAGGAGGAATTTCTTATGTCACAGACATGAAAAATGCCTTTATATTAACCACTTGGACATTTTTAATTTTTCTTTTTTAATATGGTCTTCATTATAAACATATATTACTTTTGGACTTGCGAAAACAAATGTTAACATTGAAAGTATTATTCTTGAAGGACGGGCTACAAAGATCATTTAAATCAGGAAGCATGACTAGTGTGATAGTTGATGAGTATCAAGGAGAAAACCAACAGCTTTCTGACTGAACTCAACACTTGCTTGTCAGAATGGAACCCATTCTTGTTACTGTTAAGTAGAACAAGAACCCAAAAATGGGAAGCAAATAGATCAATAGGTAAAACACAGCCAAGGAACCTATACATAGGAAGATAGTAAACCAAATTGCTCTGTAAATAGTTGCTGTTATACCCATAGAATTAAAGAACACTTGACATTCAGTCCAGAAGACTTCTTCTGTAACAGAGGTAGGAATCTCAATACCCTGAAAGGATGCCGCCTAAGGCAGTAGAAGAACAATGAAGTGGACAGCAACGACCAGGCATTATGTAGAGTATCGGTGACATAGCAAGGCTCACCCAGAATCAGGCCAACCTAATCTATGCCCATCCTAAGACTTTGGGAACTTCACAGAAAAAGGGGCAGTGAATAGTAAGAATCGAAAGAGGGGAAGGTTCACCATTAGATTATACATTTCATTCAAGGCAGGACTGCTGAATCCAGGAACTCTGCAGTGGGACTTGTCCTTACCAGACCTGCATAATAACTGATACACTAACATGCTCCCATGGACTATCAAGGAACTCAAGAGAGATGGGAGCATACAGCAGAGACCCTGGGGAATACTTCCGAATGAATGAAGGGAAATGCCCCTTGTATGCCATAATAGGCCTGAACCCTCACAGGAGGAGACAATCCATAAAGGCAGACAGGCAGGAGGGTGGGAGGGAGTGGAATGGATTGATGAAGGGAAGGGGGGAGAACGGGATGAAAGAAAGCAAGGATGAGTACCCAATGTGCCTGCAAAATTAGAAAAATAAAAATAAATTAAAAAAAAAGAATTCAGAAAAAAAAAGCAGCTAAAGCCCCAGACAAGCCACAAAGAAGAACAAGTCAGGGGTGGGGAGAGGGCTAGAGAGTGCATCTCATTTCTACTCAAGTTTCTGCAGTAAGAACGTGAATTAATGTAACTGATGTATAACATGATGCAGTTACTGTGGGCCAGATCCACTAAAAAGAGATGCTTACTCACTGCCAGGAAAAAGTGAGGACAGAGTTCACTGATGCCGAGTTTGGGGGTACTTCTCTTGTATTTGCTGATGAAAACAAATGACCTGAATGCTTCATCCGTGCGGTACACCTCACCATGAACATAAGCGACGCAACAGTAATGATAACTCCCAGTTGCTACTCACTAGCACTTTCCAGGATACTTCCGGAGGAAATTTTTAGACTGAAAGACATAATTCTAGACTGAATTAGATCAGTCTGCATGTAAATGGAAGCAGTAGACTTTACTGACAGAAATTATCTCTAAACTCTAACCACCTGAGGAATGCACAGAGATTGCAATGTCTGAGTGGGATGATTCCAAAGGTCAAAACCAAGATATAATTTCAGATGTATCAGACATCAGCATGACATAAGTGTTGCACGTACTGAGTATCCTGACACTTCATAATTAATAGAAAATGTCATTATTCTCCAAGAAATCCTTCCTTCTTAGGCATGAATATTTTAGTGATGTGATAATTACCATTGTGTCAATGAAAGTTGATGAAGTGGTTCAAAATTAGACAGAATAAGAGAACAACAAAAAGTGTCCCTATTTTTAAAATATTTGTATCATTTATCAATATGGAAACTCTGATTATGTTCCCTTACTTTGATGTATAGTTTATTTTGTTAAAATGTGTTGCAGACAGAGCTAAATCTTTTCAGACTACATATAATCTTCTTTCCAACTAAACATTTCACTTGAATAACAGAGTAAAATGAAACCAGAGAAGTGAGACAGTTTGATGATTAGTTCTGTAATACAAAATTGAACTGAAAATCTAAACTTTATCCCAGCTTAATTATTCATTGACCTATGGGTTTCAGAATGTTTATTAAATTCTGTGAATCTCAAATTCCTATGGTACCCGTGGACTTTAAACAACAAAAACAAAAAAGAGTCCATTGCTTTCACAAGAAAATGTATATAAGTTGAAAAGAGTGCTTACTGCACCTATGGAAAGCTAATCAGGAGACAGAGCGACTGTGACAGCTGTCAGGACACAGTCATACCCAGTTCGTGTGTAGGATGTATGGATGTGTGCATTGTGAAATAAATGATGTGGAGCACTTATGCATGAAAACAGCAGTGTCATAATTAATCTTGAGTGTCCGTCTGACTACACCTGGGATTAAGTCAGAGATTAGCTGTCAATCCTCTTGAAGAGATTATCTGAATCAATGTATTAGCACCACAAGCCTAAATCTGTTTGGAACCTCCCAGCAGCAGATCAGTTTGCTGGCGGACACATTTTCCCTCCTGTCAACATCAGAACTCACCTTCTTCAACCCTCCAGGAAGGATGTATAAGCCGCCTCCAGTGTTGCTTCCATGTCCTCTTCTCCGTAATGGACTGTGTCTCGTCTCTGGAGACATAAACCAAATACTTTTCTCCATCAATTTGTTTCAATCTCCTAGCAGCATAAATAGTTAAGTGCAAGGAACAAACACCATGGTAATGGACCCTCTTCTTAGAAAAGAGCCATGGAGTGAGCAAGAGGACTTTTCCAGCTTAAAGAAGATCCAGAAAACAAAAATGAGACTATAGGAAAATGAATAGATTTCTGACTATAGAGCTGGAGTTTCTTCTGATTGATGGCAGGCCACTTAGAAGCGTGAAGGACTTAGCACATGCATTACCAACAATGAGTCCAATACATGTGTATATGAAATGGGCCGGGACACTTCCATTTAACTTTAATTCTCCTAGGTCAGGAGTGAAATCAATGCAATTCAAAACAAGAAATGAAAAGTGAAGATCCAATCCAACCTGTGACATAACTTGATAAATTATCAAACTGGGCATGCACACAGAATAAGTTAATGGACTTCAGTTGGTCAGACTGCAGCAATTAATATATTTAACCTACATTGTCTTATTAGAGATATTTGTGCATGTGCATACACACACAAACACACACACACACACACACACACACCTTGACTTATGCACACACTCAGAACTCTGACACCAAACCAACTTAACATTACATGTGATGATGTTTTAAAGATCAACAGCTATCCCTGCTTTTGGTAAAGAGCAAAGAACAAAGGCTCAAAGTGTTTTAGAAAATGTCCCAAGAAAAACAAAGCAATGTCAGGACTTAAACATCAGCTTGTTCCCTTCTGGTACAGTTGTGAATATAATTAGTAAAACTTGGGTTTTAGTGCCAGACATGTGCGTTGAATATTATGATGAAGAAAACAGGGATCAACTGAATAATGAAGTTTCAACAAGTATTTACATCTTAGTATCTAGACCTCAAGTTTCAGAATGTAAAAACAATGGTTTTGGAAATGGCTACTTTATCATAGGATTTCCTGGAGAACGTTGGAGCAATTATCTGAAATCTCTTGAGAAAGAAGTAATTTTGGATTATTCCCAAATAGGTACTGATGGAACTATCTGCAACAAATGGCAATTACGCTAATTGAAGCACTCAATGTACATTAATTAATTAAGTCACTCTGTAGAGGGGGACATTAATGAGGAAATCAATTTATCAACAGAAACTAACAGAAGGAAATGGCATGACATACTCAAGGCCACGGAGAAGCCAATGGCCCCAGCTTGGTGTGGAAGCAGAATTCCCCAGAGTGTAGGATCAGCCATCAGGTTTTCACATGAAATCAAGACTAATGAAACTTCTGACAGATCTGCTCCTCCCACAACCCCATGTCTGGATTCCATTAGCACTAAGATCCAAGTTCTTTCATTGAGCCTACATTTATCTCAGTAGTTATGCTTTCTCCTTTTCTCCATCAACCACAAGTATACCCTGGCTGGGATACTAAATATTAAGGACTAGTAAATGATTATCTCATAGCAAGGATACTTCCCTCAGGAGACTTATATTCTACATAGTGAAAGGCAGTTATAACAACACTCTCAATGTGAGAAAACAATCTTCTAAAATAAGCACCAATCAATGACTTCTCCCCTAGTCAATGGCTTTCCAGGAACTGGAAACCAGAGACAAACTCATCCGTAATCATTTAGACTTAATCCTTGGATTAAGACCTCTCTACCATTTTATCTGTGTTGATTCTTATAGATCTTCAAATTTGGCTTATTGACCAACTTTTTAGAAATTTCCTTAAGTATATAGAAGATAGTAAATGTTCTGAAGCCACATAATATACTGTTGGAGAAGAAAATGAGCATATTCTGTGGTTTCTGATCATGTACTATCTTCTGTGTATTAAATTGACATGTACTTATAAGAGCTTGTCTGAGTGAATCACCCTAATCTATCAGCATCATTGACTTAATTGTGAAGAATACCAAGCTGTAAAAATGAAAAAGCAGAAATTTAATGTAAAAACAACAACAAAAAAAGATGTCTGTTTTATTTAGAAGTCAAGGTGGTGGTGGGAGAAGACAGAACATGGGCTAGGCTTCTTTTAAGTCACATGGATTGGTCTAGACGTAGGTAAGGTAAGAAGTAGACAGAGAAGTGAATGCTTTGAAGTTCAGACCTGGGTTTGACACTGAGCCAGCTAGTCGGCCTCATTCTGCTACTTATTATGGAATTTCTCTATTCATTGACTTCTTCATTTCATTTCCGTAGTAACCGTAACCATCAACGTCTTGGTTGATATAAGTGTCCATTTAGTCAGGTAACTGATTTTGACTGATAGATTTTCTTATAATTCTGCATGGTGATTATCTCTACCTTACTATTTCTGGAAGAGTTTTCACAGATAATTGTGAGCATCAAAAATCCCAAAGGGAACAGAGTTCTGATTTGAATGATTTCAAAGATATAAATCCATTAAAGGCTACAACACCCAAAACATAGTCATAGTAAACATGCGACTTTGTGAACTACACACTGGCACACTACATCAGAGAACTCAGTATGGATGCCAGGCCTCTTAAACAGTATCAAGATCAGTTGCCTTGCCCTGCTTCAAGATCTACTCTCTTCCATGCCAGTGTCTCTGCTTACAACCCCCTCATAGATACTGACATCTTCCTTATGGAGACCAGAAAGCACCTTTGCTGTCAACCTGTCCTTATTTTAGCTTTAATCTTAGTTTCCTTTTCATTCCCATAGCAATTCCAAGAATGCTCATTTTCATCCATGTTTCTGTAACTCATAACAGTTTCTACTGCTCTCAGAGTACACCTACCTCATCTCTATTAGGAAAGCTCCTAAATGATCTAAATAGTTTCATTAGATATTTTTCAAGATCTTTGGATCCAAAACCAAAAGTAAATTAAGATAAACCAGTAATAAAATGAAAGAAGCTTTAAAAAGAACAGGTTAATTCATCTGACCTACTTAACTAACCAGAAATCTCAGTAAGTGTTCCTAAACCTTACTATTTTATAAGCCATGTGATCACATTACATCATCAGATGAATTTCAACGCTGTCCTAAGAAACAGAGTTAGTGACATATGCTGGCCTATATGCAATGTGTGATGTTCTGTCTTGGCATAACAGGATCTGATCCACCTTTGTCCACTGATGTGAAAATCTAAAGTCTTCAAAATTCATCTGCTGAGTAACTTAGTTATGGAAGCGAGACTCTTAGAGGGAAATAATAAGCAGAGTTCTCACGTGGCTTTCAGAACCCTTTTCAAGTCCCAATAACACAGCCTTCCAGATGCCCTGCTAGCTGGTTCCCAGCCTTAGCTTTTCCAGCTGCTGTGTTCCGTCAGCAGAAATCCCTCTATTTAAAGAATTCTGATCAATGAAAAACAATTCAGATTCAATTTTTTTTCTCTTAAATCTTGGCTAGCATTCAATATGAGTGAGTCTAAAATTCCCAGTAGGGCATATATCCTGAATAAAGTATGAGGAACTTTCCTGACATAAATGGATACAGGGCCTACAAGCGACCATCCCACTTGGGAGCACACAGTAGGCCATCCAACTTGTGAGCATAGAGAGCCCCCAATCCAGGGGAGGCCGTCTATATTGTGTGCACATGAAACCTGCCCTAGGAGAGACCTTCATGTTGTGAGTACTCACATATGGAATTCAGCGTTTTGGCAGGCAGAATGTCAGGCCATTAGTCATTCAACTGTCTACAGGTCAGAACACTGAATGTGGAAATAGGATGGCCTCCCATGGGCAGGGCTCTGTGTGCTCACAATGTGGACTTGGTCTCACAGAAAATGGCAAAACTGCTGTTCACTAGCTTTATCATGTATTTTTAACTATGTGGAACTGGAAGCTCAATCATAATTATCTGTACACTAAATGTATTTTCTTTTGCTGCTTACATATTATTTTATATTGTCCAATTTAAGAAATTCAGACATAAAAGCATGGAAGTGGACATGCTAGGGACATGAACAGGGGAAGTGGGAGGAGACAGCCACAGCCATGATCAAAGTGCATTGACTAGATGTATGAGATCGTAAAAGACAAAAAATAAAAACAAAATTAATTTAAAATAAGCCAAATGAAACTAAAAATCACGTTGAGAGGGAGGGACAGAAGGGTCAAGGATAACCACCATTCATGTTTGCAATTAAGAAGGATAAATATTAATAAAAATCATGTAAAAATAAAAAATAGAAAAAAGAGGACAATTTGGGCAGAAAATTTACATATCAGAGGGCCAAAGACAGGATTATAAATGTGACATTTCTGTAATAGCAGTTATTAGTAAAAGATTCATATTCCTATAGATTAACTCCAGTGGTTTCCTAAGTAAATAATAATTACCCTATCCTCACTAAATCTTCATCTTTTTTCTCATCTTTCTTTTTTCTCTTTTATTCTCTTTACCTATTTTTTCTTTCTTTCTTTCTTTCTTTCTTTCTTTCTTTCTTTCTTTCTTTCTTTCTCTTTCTTTCTTTCTTTCTTTCTTTCTCTTCCTTCCTTCCTTCCTTCCTTCCTTCCTTCCTTCCTTCCTTCCTTCCTTCCTTCCTTCCTTCCTTCCTTCCTTCCTTCTCTCTCTCTGTTATCTTTTTCTGTATTGGGATTAAAGCTAGAATCATGTACATGCAGACCATTGAAATACTAATAGCTGTATTCCCACCCCTCTTTTTCCTTCCAATTTTGGTGTCTTGCTGTGTCGATCTAAGCAAACCCTGGATTTGTAGCACTTTTTCCTTATCTCCTGAGAGACCGAGATTGAGTTTTCTTAGACCTTTGAGGGGACTACAGCATCCAGGCTCTAACCTCAGCTCTTAAAAGACAAGCTTAATTTTGGCAAAGACTTTTAGGACAGGACTTAGCGTCATCAATTGCTAAAAGACTGGGAGAATGGCTTAGTGGGGAAGGCACTTACCGTGGAAGGCTGACAATCTAAGATAGAGGCAGATGTCAGAGAATAACCTAGGATCTCTGGTCAACTTGCGTAAGGTACATGGAGTAGCATGAGTAATAGCTATGGAAAGAGAAAATGAACTACCAAAAGTTTACCTTTGACCTCTACACATTTGCTGTGGCAATTACACACACACACACACACACACAAGTAAACAGTGAGACCCACAGGAAGCCCTTGGTGAAAAGGAGGGAGGGAGAGTAAAGGCGTATGGGAGAAAACAAGAGGATACAGACGACATATTTTGATTATTATTATTACCAATAAAAAAGAGAAAAGAAATAAATTTAATGTAAAAATATCTCATTTCTACAGATGATACAAAATCACTCTACATGACACATATTTTACTCTCATTATTAAGTACAAGGCGCACACCCCATGTGAGGCAGGCATTTGGACATCATGCTGCAACACAGATTCTGAGATTTAAAGTCTCTTTTTTTGCTTTTTGGAACATGCAGTTAGCATTCTGGAAGCAACTTTGTGGCAAGGAAACTTTTGGTATGGTTGTTCCCTGAAGTAAGGTAATGGCTGTCAGGGTTTGAATCAATGTTCCTGTTAACAAATAAGTTGACCTAGACTTTAGGTCAACTAGGATCACGCAGCTAAAGTCAGATACAGAGGCACAGCTTTTGAATTCAAGCATTTTTTTTAAGTTCCAGAAATTTAAGCATTCTGCATAGTTTCTTAGCAATAATTCCAGTTGAGTTAAAGAGTGTCAAAACTATATGTAACTTTTTATCATTTTTATGCTTATGACTCTGTGCTAATGGAAAATGTAAATTCTTTGCAATTTACAGAGGATTTTACATCAGTGGCAGAGTCCCATAGAACTGTTATCTTGGTTTCTCTTAAACATTTATTACTAATTTGACACTAGTGATATTCTAATTAAAGTTTATTGTCTAAGTTGACATACAGTATTGCATAAAACAGCAAGAATGTTTATTTTCATTCCAAATTTCCAGATATTTTATGGGTGCTTTGTAATAAAGGTTGGAAATGATTCTGCTTATTTGCTTAGGAAACCAACATTTTCATCATTTTTTATTCTGTATTATCATTTAACATGTTATTGTTTTCCGCAACTAAGTTTTGAGATGCTTTTTTTCATGCAATGAGTCTTTGTTTAGGCACAAATGTTATGTAAACCGAGGTTTTGACTTACTTAATCGCCATGGCAGAAGATGTTAGATTTTTTTTTTTTTGTAGGCAAGACCCATACTGAAAATGGAAAGATCGAAACTTCCATAATTCAGAAAATGAACTGAAATTTGAAAATAAAATGATGTGAACTTGAAGCTTTTAAACATAAGTCAAGTGTAATTAAGTCTTTAACCATTTGAGCAAATATAGCAATGTTATTTGTACCTCTGTCTCCACTTTCTCTACACCAGGCCTCCTGCTTCTTCTGAAACTGAAGATTAAAACTAGGAAATTAGTATTGATTTCTGAGTCTACCTTGGACATTCTGGTTTAATTGACCATCTGGCTTAATTCATTAATGGGACCAGTGATTGTGTGGCGTAACTCTTGGGTGGCATTTGCTTGTTTTGTCTAGGGACAGATCTTTAAGAACTATAGTCTTTGTCTCCCATATCAGGTCATATGCTTCACTGGATTGCATCATGAAGATCCTTTGGAAGCTTAAGAGAAATGTGTAATATCAGTTCACCTGTCAGACTTAATGAATGATAATAATCACAGTTCTCAACCTGCAAGTGATTCGTAAGCACAGTGAAGTATGAATAGAGCTCCAGCTAGTGTCCTAGTAATCATTATTGGAGTACCTTCTAGTTTCACTCAAGTCAGTTTTTCAACTTCTTTTCTATCAAGCATCTAGATTCACCATTTTGATAGTAAGACTAACCTGAAAGAGATGGATCAATTTCTTTTGAGGTGAATATTTAAGCGTCTTCATTGTCAGGAAAGGTCTACCTTCTGCTAACCACTCTCTGATGTCCAGGATCTAGCATTTCATAAGAACACTATTTTGCCTTTAGATGTTCTTTATAAGCCATTGCTCTACTTCTAAAATTGTCTTGCCTCTTAAAAGCCTATGCCACAGAATACTAGTTAAGAAAAGTGAAACATGAAACATTGCCAGCAAGATGATGCTAAAGAATCAAGAAACAATCCTCTAATGAACATCAAAGATGACTCTTGAGTTTGAGTTCATCCATACTTTGCATTCACAGAAATCCAACTGAGCTTGTTTGCCTTTCATTTTATTAATCTATAAGTACAGGTCAGCAATCATCCATTTCAAATTAGATTATATATATAAAGCACTTGGTCCAACCTGACCTGCTTGTAGTACCTTATTTAGTGAGTATGAAATCATCTGGTCAGTTTGCAAAGCATGAAGGTACACAATAAGTGTCTAAACATGGAAGTGCCAATCAAAGAAGAGAATATTAATTAGACACCCGATTCACAAAGAATTTGATAAGCTGTATTTTTTAACCACTCCTTAAAGTGATGAACTCAAAGCACTCCTCTCTGAAGCTTTATCCTGACCCAATTCCTTTGTTCTTAACATGAGAGGAAAAGTGACTAATTTAAGGAATATTCCTTCCTTTAGGAACCAAAAAAAAAAAAAAAAAAAGGAAGAATGGAAAAGAAAGACAAAACGCCCCTTCAATTCTCTTTTGAAAGATCTGCAGAGCACTTAAAATATTTTATGTATCATATTAAATATTTCAGCTATATTGGAAAGGTTCATAAGTCAGGGTGAATAGTCCTGCAATTAAAATATATAACTGAAGGAGAAGGGAATCTTTTTTTTAACCTACTGAAATTTAAAGTTACTTAATTTTTGATTAGACTGTATAATATACCTTGGAACTCCCACAAAGACCTGCCCTACATCAGAAATATTTTATTGGACTAAAAAGCCTTTTATTCTTAGCTTTTGGATGGTAAATAATATATAAAATGATAAAATAAAAATGAATCATTTCATTTTAATAACCTACATGAATAATTATTGAATCAATAGTTCACAGTACTCAACCTGCAATTGAATGCATTCAATAATTCAGTTCAATAGTTCTATCTGATGTTTTGCACCATTAATGTGGTGTGTATACTATAACTGATCCATCATCATACTGCTAACATATTTCAAATCTATTTCTTATCTTGAAGTGATTTATTTATTTGGCAAAAACAATAAAATTTGACCCCTTTAGGAGGACCACATTCACTTAGCAAAAGCTCCATTCCGTTCACTTGTAACAAAATTGTTAAACTCAGACAAACACATTTTTGGTCTTTTCATTAGAAGCATTTCTTAGAAGAATGTTGTGTAACACACATCTAAGATTCATTTATTTTTTACATCTTACCTGTGATAGTTAAGCTTGGGTGTCAACTTGACACATCCAATGTTGACTAAGATAAGCTGACATCATATCTGAAAGGATCAACTGAGGTCACCTGATAGGAGTATACCCACCCTAGATCCTATCAGAACCTCCAAAGTTCTCATAGGATCCTCCCAGTACTGGACCATATAAAAAGGAGCCAAGGAAGAGAAGAGATGCTTCTTGCAGCTCTGCTAGGAATTGCTCTTCTTTCCTGCCGCACGGTTTCTTTGATCCTCTACCCTTCCACTAGACTGAAGACTCTAGGAATTCTCTAGCCTTCAGCCATCACCCACTTGACTACGGAACTGAGCAGCTCACTACTGACAACCATTATTGGACTACTTGGCTACTGGCAGCTATCATTGTACTACCTCGGCCATATCTTTAAGCCAACTCAATAATTTCCTATATATACTAATACATTACCTTTTTAGAAATTGAGCTTATATCATCATGCTTTGCAGCATCATTAATCTCATGAGCCATCTAACCAGCCCAACATATTTTGATCACAAAATAATTTCAAAATTAGTAGATTATTGTTTTACATCAATGGAAATCATTAATTTTTCAACCTTTTCAGTTCCTTCAGTTGGCTTTCGATCAGGTAAGACCAATTGCTTCCTTGTTCTGGTGGATCCAAGCTTAAATCCCAGGCTCAAAATGATATTAATAATGAACTATTACCACATTTGTGACAGAACCTAGACTATGGGCCCACTGTGAAGGTTAATCTTAGCTGTCAACTTCACACTTGGGAGGTAGGACTTTGAGTATTCAGGTTGAAGAATGTCTTCATTCAATGGTCCAGTCCTAGCCAATAGTAAGTTGGACCATTCATTCGGCAGATGGATAATGAAAGGGAGAACTAGTTGAGCATTGACTGGTCAGCAAGCAAGCAGACAACACTGGTCCTTATCCTTTGCTCTGTCTATGCTATTGCTGGATGTAATGGACTGTATTCAAATGTGATTTGAATGAATTTTTTAGTTTGGGTCAAGTATCTATTACAAGAAGTTGCTAGGATAAAAGAGAGATTTTTTACCAAAGAAGTGGGAATTGCTATGATAAGCCTGATTATTTATCTTTTGTGCCTTTTTTAACTGTTTTGCTATTGGAAATTGGATTAGCAAGATTCTGCATGAATAAAGCTATAGAAATGCTAGCTGTAAAGCTTAACAGGCCATTATTGGTGGGAGCTTGGAAGACAGTAACATGTAGAGGAATGCAAAGGAGGAAAGCCCAGCTCATGATGTTTTGGAGAGGATCAAAGACTTAGTGAATCTGAAATTGATGATGTCAACTGATTTGTATGATGCAGATGTCTGGGTGGTAAAATTTGACGTTTTAGTTGGCAATACACAGAGTAGAGTAGCTGAAACTACTGGAGAAATCAATGTCACTGCACTGGGACAGAACCCTAGCTCCATGCAGGCTCAGTCTGGTCAATATCCAAATTCCTTGCTCCTCTGAAGCAGCTTCCTAAGAAAGTTTCCTCAGGCTCAACACGCAGAAGTCGGTACATGGATGATCTGGTTGCGCCAAGCTATAGTTCCACCTTGTACCACAACTTGATGGCATTGTCCAGGTAGTCCTGGCGGGGAAGGCAAAGGTAGAAAGTTGAGCAGGGCATGGGATCATGAATAGCAGTTTTGGCCTGGCACTGTGTGTCAAGTTCAGACTGCCAGAAAAGAGGCCCTGAGAAGCTATTGAATGCAAAGTCTAAAGCTGCAAGGGAGATCTCAGGATATTTTTCTTCTAAGTCGCTTTTGCTGATCATTTGTATCGATGTGGGAAAGACTTTGCATGCACACATTGTTGCATGCATGTGTGTGTAATGCGCATTCACACCACAGTGAATATAATCCCTACCATGAGGCTCGATTTCAATTCTCTCTGTCACTGACTTGTATGTGAACTGGAGCCATTAACTTGGTTTTATTACTCTCCTTGTGTTCTCAATTTTAAATTCAAAGTCACAATAGCATGCTATATACAGAATCCTGAAGAATTTTATGAGTTTACACACACTAACTACTTCAAACAATTTCTAGCTATTAACTATTGAACAAATTCAATACGCAATTAACCCAGTGGTTACTCCAACAGAATAAGAGTTATTATTGATAGAATTTAGTTGTTTGTAGAGACAGGTCTGCTCGTTGTGAGGCCTTGGAAATTATAATCATTGGTAGTAATAGCATTGAGTTAAGTAAGACCAATCTCACTTGCATTTTCTTTCTCAGTAGCTTGATACAATCCAGTCCAAGGCTAATGCAGTCTTGCTTCTGCCTGTGCAACCTATTGCCTGGGTCAGCTGTGCTGGGTGCCCACACAGCTGATTATCAAAGAACCCTATGGTGAGCTTTATCCTCTGAATCTTCAATGTTTTGATTGAACTTATTTGCCAAATTCTCTCTGCTCTACTTCCATGAACTCAGTTCACAAAATGTTTCAGGGAAAGGGAGATAAAAAAGTATGCTATTGTTCTTTCTCTTTATACAAATTGAATGTGAGGACCAGAGAGAAGTAGTATTAATAGGTATCACACAGTTCATTAATAGAAGGGATGAGTCCTTGGATCAAGTCTTCCAGGTACAGGTTGCAACCTTGTCTTGCTCTTGAACTTTCACACTGATAGTAACAATTAAACATAGTGTTTACATTCTTGTGGATTTTAATTTAGACTCAGAAATAATCTTCTATTATAAACTTTGGATGGAAAACTCAGAGTTAGCTTAGTGGGTATACAGTCTTAGTGAGAATATTTGATATTAATAATAAGAATCAGAGCTGAAGATTCACTAAGCAGTGCTATCTAAAAAGAATAGCAGATTCAAAATTCCACTGGTTTTTCTTTAGGAACATAAAGAAGCAGGAATGTGGTTTTTCACTCTCTTCCACATTGGCAAAACACCATCACCATTTTCTGAAACTAAATCAATTTTTATATTTCACGTGACTCCTGTGCACTTTTATTGTTTCTTGGAGAACAATCTCATGTCTCATGACATCCTAATTGACTGGACATAGTCATTAAAGTGAATGATGATAATGATGATGATGATGAAGATGATGATGATGATGGTAGTGGTGGTGGTGGTGGTAGTGTGTGTGTGTGTGTGTGTGTGTGTGTGTGTGTGTGTTATCATCTATTGGCAGATCCTTTGAAGAAAGCTTTAACAGCTTTTGTAGAATACATGCCGGTAGGCAACAGAAATTCTTGAAAAGTCATGAACCAAATCATGTTCATGCACTGTCTAAGGAAGAAGTTACTGTAGTATTGACTGCCACAACTGTGCACCTCAAATAATATCCAGAAGAAAGGAGAATGGACAAAACCATCATGGATGTCTTATGTAGAATATTCTCTCAGCTGTAACATAATCCCCTCTCTCCTTGTTATGGTGTGGCCCTCCTTCCCCTTCCCTCCTATTTATAATCTTAGTAATTACTGTAGGTATTACAGAGATTTATCTTTGAGTGTGTCTGTAAGTGGGCTTGGTACTAGGATCCACCTATTAGGGAGTACATACAGCACTCAGTTTTCTGTGTTTGGGATACTTCACTCAATATAATTGTTTCTAATTCCATCCAGTTCCCGGCAAATTGCATTACTTCATCATTTTTGATGGTTGAGTAATATTCCATTGTATAAATGTATCACATTTTCCTTATCCACGCGTCAACTGTTGGACATTTGGACTGATTCCATGACTTTGCTATTGTAAACAGTGCTGCTATGAATATGGTCATACTTGTGCTATTGAGGTGAATTTTTGCTGTATGGGGGGTTATTCCTAAAAGTGGAATAACAGGATCATATGGCATTTCAATCTTTAACTTCTTTAAGAATCGCCAGATGGCTCGCCAGAGTGGTTGTATAAGCCTGCATTCCCACCAGCAATGTAGGAGAGTTCCCCTCTCTCCACATCCTCTCCAGCATTTGGTTTGTTTGTATTGTGGATTTTTGCCATCCTGACTGGGGTAAAATCAACAAACCATAATTCAGAACATCAGAGACTCTATATCAACCACCTGGAACCAGGCCAGCCTAATCTCTCCCCATCCTGAGGCTTAGGGAAATTTACAGAAGAGGGGGTGGTAAGATTGTAAGAGCACAAGGATGGGAGGAGTCATGATATGCAAGATACTCCACACAAGTTAGGTCCGAAGCAATCATAATAGGACTTTGCATATGACCAACACATTACTGACTCCTCAAAGTTTAGCATGGACTAAAAGCACTAGGATCCTTAGAAGCTAGGGATTAACTGCCACAATTGTTTCCTAAAGAGTTCTAGGAAATGCCACTGAGTTCTTACACCTCATCAGAGAGAAGGACCCAGAGGAAAGTTTAATATACACATTAAAGGACACTTCAGGGATGTGGGGGAGGAGGCACTGGGAGATAGGGAGGGAGGAGGGGGGAAAAGAAGGAGAAAGGGGGGAGGGAGCTAGGGGGTCCAAGGAGGGGTAGAGGGAGGGAGGGGACCGGTGTACCTATTAAGTTTGTATGAGCGGAAATAAATAAATAAATAAATAAATAAATAAATAAATAAATAAATAAATAAATTTTAAAAAAGAATATTCTCTCAGGATTTGCCTAGTGTCCAAGTGGTGTGGGATTCAATTTCCAGTGCTGAAAATAAAGGACTCATGGAATATTTTTCATGAATATTTCTAGGAAGCTAAAAAATGGGTTTAAATTAAATGAGTCACAAAACATAAAATGTGGTAACATATGTGAACATATGTCATTGCACAACCGAGAAAAAGTAGGTTCACAAGGAGGACTGAAATCTGTGTTTTGTTTAATGTTCATAAGTTATCTATTAACATTCCCAAAATACAAATTCCCAACCCCTTTGAAACACTACCTCAATCCTTTAGTTTCAGTAAATGTTATTGACAGCTATTCTATTGATCAAGACAAAAATTAGTAGTTGCTGCTACAAAACTTGTGGATTTTAACTGTGACTGGTAAATATAACAAAACTTGTCAGTGAAACACTAGAAACTCTTATTCGCTTCCCTTATCTGTAGGGCCATTGCTTCAGTGAAAGTTTCCATTTTTTGAATAACCTTTTAATGATCCTACACTGTCCTTGCTACCTACCAATAGTCACCTTTGCTTTAAAGGTCTCAGTTTGACATAAATTACTCCTCTGAGATCTTAATTCTAACCAGTTTAATGATTGAGGCTGCACTGCTGTAAAATCATCATCACATTCAAGAACAAGTACATCTCATAATTCCCTGAATGTTCTTTTTTCTGTGTTTTCGTAGCCCATCTCTCTGACATCTCATAATTTCTCCCAGCTTTAGGTCTGTCTTCTGTCCTATAGCTGAGTTGCTGTTCATCTAGCTACCAATTCAAGGCACCTAAGCTACTCCCGGGTCATGATGATTATGAATAATACTACTGAAATTTTAGTTATTGTTTTTTTAATTATCTTTATTGACTATAAATCAATTGTAAGATTTCTGGATCATTGAATAAATATGCATCTAATTATTAAAAACTTTAAAGAAAATTAATGAAGTTTGAGAATTCTAGTCCTCAAAATGGCATGAATTCTACCATCAAAGGCTCATAAATTTCCAAGGAATGGATTGGAGGACAAAAATCCACTGGAGTCAGAGATGAGATAGATGGTTTTGAAATATTATTTCCAAAAGCAGCACAAATATGTTAAGTATCAATCCATGCTTAAAATATTTAGTCCCTAACATATTTAGCAATTAAAACACCTACAATGTGTGTGATCTGAATGACTAATGTTCAACTATGAATTGATGAGAAACACATGGGTTTTATAAATTTCCCAAGTCCAATGAGCTACCCTCAGGTTGGAAAGGGCGAACAAATAATTCAGAAATATGTGCATGGAAGTTGCTCCTAATCCCCAAGAGGAAAATACCAGTCTCAGAATCATACAGTGGAGGGAGGGCTTGGTTGGGCATAATATAAACAAAGCAATAGCAGAAAAACTTGGATATGAATGGAAGAACAGAAGGTGGAAAGAAAGGGAAAAGAAGGGACAATAGAAAGTGGAGTATATGAAAGGTTCAGTCCACATGGATGATGACATCGAAAAATAAAATTCATTAAGAAATGAAAGTGAAAAATCTGCTGTCCACCTGTTCTCCACGTTGACTGTGCCGTGTTCCACATATGCTGGTGAGGTAAGAGTTCAGTTTATTTCACAGCCTATGTCATTTTATAATAGCAGCTCAACCCAGCTATAAAAGCAAACACTGGGTTTTGAGAAGTGAGTGTTTACAACTGTTTGAAAATGCATTGTCTTTAGAACTGAGAAATGAATAGAGAATGAATTTTTTTTTTTTACTACTGGCTGCTTTTAATGTATCTTTTGCACAGATTTTTTTAAAATTGTATTTTCTTTAATCAGCATTTTGCTGGTTTTAGACTCATCCTTGGTCAGAGGAAAGAGTTGGTTATTGTCTGTCTACTCTTGTGACAGCTTTGGGTGACTGCCTCCCTGTTTATGAAAATATATGGAGAGTAATAGGAGCATCACAGTTGTCTTGTAACTATTTTAATAACCATTACTAACATTTCTTCTGTTGAAAGGAAGGTTTTTGAGACCTAATTTTACTGATTATTTTACAAATGGACTCCTCAGTTTGTAAAATAAAATACACTTACTTTAATAAGTAACAACTTGTGAAGGAAGTCTGCCCACTTTCTAGTAATAAATGCTTTTGAGGTGAAAGAAGAAAATTTCCAGAATGTCTTAAAGAGAACATTGCTAGGGTATGGACCATAAGGCTCATGCCAGTGAACTCTCAAAAACAAAGCAGAAGGATAGTGTTTAAAGTTAGGGAAAGGTGGCATTTGTCTTTAAGCAATTCATCAAAGTGTGCTCTAAGTTTTAAAAAATAGTTTAATTTTTTGTTTTTCTAGATTTTCGCTAATGAATGCAGTGAATTTATGATACTTTAGCACCTTAATATTCAACCATATTCCCCTTCTTATTCCCTCATTCTCACTTGTCTTTGATGTGATGTTTCTGAGAAATGGTTAGAGGATGAATTATATGTCAGTGAGTATACAATTGAAAAAAATTGTCTTCTTTCCCCTCTCACACCATCATTAACCCTGAACAGTCTCTTTGAAAGCGTGAGGTCTCTTGAGACATTTTCCCTTGCATGGAGAAACATTGACAGGATAAATACCTTGCAGATGTAATGGAAGTACTTAATAGCTGCAGTAAATTAATGGATGCAACAACCTATCATATCCAGAAAATAAGGTGTAGCTACACCTGTGCCCTCTTCAGGCTCTTACAACCTTATTGTTCCCTCTTCTATGATGTTCCCTGGTATACCTCAGATGTCCTATTTAGGACACAGTCACTTATTTCCTACACTCTGACAAGTTGTGATTTTCTATAATAAACACCTTCCATTGCAAAAGGAAACTTTTAAGTTAATGTGGAATGTTATCCTCAACCTATAGATATAATGATAATTGCTGGAAAGGCATTTTGAATTAATATGCTTACAGCCAAAAGTTGATAATTTGCACACCAAAAGGTCTATTCTCTCCATGTTCATAGGTTCTTTTTCTGGTTACAGTAGCAGCAGTGTGCTTTCTGCTGAGAAGCAAAGTTTAAATCAAATCAGAATGTGATTGATTTCCCCCTTGACATTCATGCCATTATTTCGCTGATGGTTACCTCTTGCCATGGGGGCCTTTTTTACAGTTTGATGATGCTTTTTTCCTCCTTCAGCATTTGAATAATACTTTCTGATACTATGAAAACTGGAAAACCAGGAAAAAGTTTAATATGAATTCAGATTGGTTTTCTTTACCATTTATTTTACTTGCTTTTTACCTGTAACAGAAATTGCAATGAACAACTTTTGAAATTTAGAAGCAGACGTTTTTCATGAAAGCATTGTAAGTTAAGTCTGAACATTCATGCTTGCTTGCAATATAATGTGAATGAAAAGAGACAAGCTGATGAAAATAATATTCTCATCTTAAGTAAATAATTAGCATCAGAGTTTGAAAATGTGAGAGATTCTAAAACTATTCATGTTGAGAAGAAGAGAGAAAAATCTTGTCCTGGATCGGCATCGAGGTCATTGGAAGATAATCATCTGCAAAGAACACAAGGGTATGACTAAGAGATCCTTAAAAGTATCATCAAGCCACTGATCCGTCCCTGTGTGGCTGTAGAAGCAGAAGTAGCCCCAGCTTGCTCTGAGGGGGCAAACACTGTCTCTGCGTCATTGTGTCCTATAACTAGTTAAGTTACATGGCTAAAAGCATGCATGTATGACCTTTTAAAATAAAAGAAATCTAATTTCAATCAAGGGTGAAGTTTTTTTTTTTTTTTTTTTTTTTTTTACGTCTGGGTGCCAGAGTTTGGGGCCCTCAAAAATGTGAGGAAATAAATCGATATCTATTAAGCTGATAAATTTATGAAATTTAATGGATTCAAATATTTCTTCCAAACAGATAATTCTACATTTTGATTCCTGGCTAATGTGAATGGATATGAAAGTAGACTCTTTGCAGAAGAGTCCATTTTCTCTCATGTTAGCTCTTGAATTTTATGGTCTGTCACCCTCACGTGTACTCTCTGTTTCCTCACTGGGAAATCAGTAATTTTAAACTTTTTAGGTAAGGTTCTCCCCTCAGACTGCAAGGTCCTTCACATTTGACCTGATGTTTTCATTGCTTCCGAAGAGGGAAGGGCCAGTGGTTTGTGATCCCTGAGATTTGAGTTTACTGTTCTGTCTTTGCAGAAGTAAGAGTTTAGAGGTGAATTTAATTAGAGTATCTTTATGAGGAATTAAAGAGGCTCTTGAAAGACAGGGATGAAGATCCAGTGAAAGTCAGAGGTTAGACGTAACCTGCCACCGGCCTGTGGGCCAAGCACAGCCAAAGGCAAGGAAGATTAAATTGAAGTTTGAGGAGAGTGGCCTTGCTCGCTCTGGATTTTGTTCTTTTGATGTCCAGAGTTAGAAGAGAGAAGAATCCTGCTACTTTAATTCATCCAGTTTGTAATAATTAGTCAGGGCAGCCCTATGAAGCCCAGTCACTTCATCTAAAGTTGTGCAAATCTAAGTTTTGAGTCCTGTTCTGTTAGACTTCTAGATGACACTGGCCCTAAGGCATGACCTTTCTTCAGACTCACCTGCTGTTGTACAGATGAAGGTAGTGACCCTTTAACATTGGAAGAAGGACAGAACTTAACTAACACAACATAATTTTCAAGTTTAGTTTTTATTATAATTGCACCTTAATGGATACTTTTGGCCATATACAGACTGGACATTGTTATCAAAATTGAGAAAAGACATGGTTTGCCCACATGTTGCTGAGAACATTTAATAATCAATAATCAATGATGACAATTAGTGAACAGTAAAAAAGTACCATGGAATGACTGAAAGAATATTCAAGGCTTTTAATTTTTCTGTAGTGCCAAAAATTTTAGATTCATCCCGGAGTCATAAATTAGCCTTTGCATAGACACTACTAGATGTGATAATAAAATCACGACTGGTTTATACTTGGGGAGGGCTAGAGACAAAGGTTGGCAATCATTCCTTTTTATCACTTCACTGCAAACTAGGAGCTAAATAAAACAGATGTGTAGGCATTCCGACTGGTGCTGTTTAATCCCTGCCTGAGTGAAACGTAATAATCTTCAAGTGGAAAGTGCTGAAGGGTGAGAATGCGGTGCTGAGGACATCACAAGCAGAGGCTGCCAGAGTAGTAGGATGCCCTTAGGATGTCCCTGGGGAGGGAAGAACCGGCTGCTTTCAGGTCTAAATTCCTTAAGGTTGTCAGATGGTTTCTTTAGCTGCAATGTCACCACTGCCAAAAACTTCTTGTTGCCCGCCCACTCTCTTCAGACACAGACTGCTTCCTTTTCCTAACACGGAATTCTGTTCATTGTCTCTCCATATCATCTGCTTCCCCCTTGTCATTCCTCCCCACCCTCAGAAAAGCCAAGGGCATATAAAGACACCTTCCAGATCCCCACATATCATTTCTCTTCAAGCTTCCATTTTCTGTCATGTTAGCTCTTGAATTTTATGGTCTGTCACCCTCACGTGTACTCTCTGTTTCCTGTCTAGATTCACTGGGAAATCGGTAATTTTAAACTTTTTAGGTAAGGTTCTCCCCTCAGACTGTAAGGTCCTCCACATTTGACCTGATGTTTTCATTGCTTCCAAAGAGGGAAGGGCCAGTGGTTTGTGATCCTTGAGATTTGAGCTTACTGTTCTGTCATCTCGCATCGGACACTTGGTGCCTCCTTGTGACAGAAGCCACAACAGTGGCCCCATGGTATCTAGAGCAAGCATCCTGAAGTTGAATCCTCAGTCTTCTCATGAGGCTACATTGTCTTGAGTAAGTTATTTCAACCTTAATACAGTCTTTTTCTCTTTCTTTTGTAAATTAAGATTAGTACCACAGAGGGACACTGTAAAAGTTATTCATATACATATTTCATTTATCTCATGTCTTACCTATGCATTTGTGTATTTATTGCATGATAGCATGTTCATTCTTAGTACTACTGTTATTAATATCCTCTTAGATTTAGTGACTCAGATCCAACCAACCAAAGGGTTCTGAATCAGGGTCTCTAAAGTCGACAATTCATTTAATATATTCCCACCAAGTTCTATTATTTTATCAAATATCTGTTATCTGCTCATTATGGCGCCTCCCTGTGAGAAGAGAATGATTGCCTTAGAAACAATTCTGCCATATCATACATTTAAAAAAAATAAAGGAAAGGGGTTGAGATGTAAGACAAACACTGGAAGTTCGCTAGAAAACAAACTGGGAAGTAGGACTGTACTTATAGGACTTGCTGTGAGGTTTCACTGCTGTACTGACTCTGAGAAGACAAGGGCAGTGGGAACATGTGTGGCAAGAAGTTGAACCAGATACACATAGGGGCCAAGGCATTGCTTGAGGGGACTGGCGTGCTGCCGCTGCACCATCTTCAGCTGAGAAAGGGAATTTGCCGATCTGTCTCATCTTTCTCTCATGGCCTGGTCTTTGGAATCAGTATAGTCTTAGAATGGATTATTCACATCTGAAGAAATACGGAAGGAGACCGTGAACAAGGGAGACGACGAATCGTGACTTCTGGTACAGCACCTGCTTCCTTCAGAATCCCAGGAGAAGCACAGGAGCTAGACTTGGACACCTCAACAGGTGACTGTATTCATCTGCTTCAACCGTATGAGTTGAAATCTGACAGGATCAATTGGAGTCATAATTCATTTTGAAATTCCCAATGACTTGGTGTCCTCAGCCTACTCTCTGCAAACCATGTCGTCTTGACATAGTCAATGGTTTCATTGTGTTTCCTAATTTGAAAAGTGAGTGCAACATAATAGAATTTTTTTAAAAAGCAACAGTCTTACTCATAGATTTAGTAAGCAAAAATTTACTGGTTTGACTCATATTTAGTTGGTATCCATTGCTATGAAATAAGTTATCTTAAGTTTAGTGTTTGGTGTAAGAAGATTTATTGCATCATAATTTCCTGTTTTTGCATGTGCATAGATGCCAGCGTGGGAGTGTGTATGTGTGTGTGGCAGAGGGCATTGCGTATACCCGTAGAGCCCCAAGGGTGATTTCAGGAATTATCCTGGAGTGTTCCACCTTTCTTTATGCTTCACTCTGGGATTTCTCAGGATCCACCTTCCAGAGCCAGAAGAATAGATCTCCCCAATTTCTGCCTGATATATTTACATGGAGTCCGGGATACCAACTCAGATACTTCTACTTGTGAAGCAGAGTAATCTCTCAAACTCATACTTTATAATTTCTGTGCTTCAGGATTCTACAAAAAGATCAGCTGATAACTTCTACCTGAGGAACTTGGATGCTGTGGCAATGAAAGTGTTGATCTGATCACCAGATGTCCTACTGACACATGTCTACCTGGTTCGCGTGTCTAAATATTTCCCCTAGATCTGAAGGGTCCACACCCAAGATGTCTTGTTCAGGCACCTCGATTCGGCTCTTCAACACAGCAGACCCAGCACTGATTAAGTATGTCGCTTTCCCTGGAGATAACCAGGGAACATTGAAGGAAAGAGTGATTTTATGACTGAGAATTGGAAGCCAAGTTCCACCACCCTACAGCATTTTGTTGGTTACTTCAAGCAGTAGCTTCCTGCAGGCTGAGGGATAGCTAGAGGTAAGCCTCATTGGAATCCACTTTGAATCCTAGATAGAGAACAAGGGACTCTTAGTAACCTAAGGATAGAGGCATTTGGTTATAGTGTAATTTTCCTTTTATTGGTAGGAAGAAAAGAACTTTGGAACAAAGAATACCGATATCAATTTTTAAAGAGAAATTATCTCAAAGGAAATCATTGGAAGTAAGCAACTTAGCGTTGAACAAATGCAGCACAAATCATATTGTTTAACTCTCTTTTGTTTGCTTCTTAAAAAGGTATACTTACTTCCTTCTGCTTTTGCATGTTAATGGGTACAATTCATATACATTTACATTTGCTTATTTTAATAAACAATATTGTGAGCAACTAATGTATTGATAATATTAATGAGCAAAGGTTAGTTTTATATGTTTATACGTTACTCTCTGCATGCTTGAAAGTTGTTTATAAAAGCAGATGCTCTATAGTGGGTGAATTTCATCTGTCAGTGGGTTTTCGAAAACCTTGTCTCAAACAAAATTCTTGGCAATAATACTTCAAATCATCCCTTGTTGAATATACCTGTTTTTCCTTGTTATTTGGATAAGGGAGTACACTTTAATTTACAGCAGAGAAAGGTTTAGTTTTCAAGAGAGACATAATTTCAGAAAGAAGAAAAACAATGTATATAAAAAGCTATTTACCTCATTAATCATTTTTATTAAGAATCTTCTTGTACTCAAATGAGCTGCCTGTTATGTGAGAAAAGGCTAAATGTCTAAATCCTGCTTTAATGGCGATAAAAGATATTATTCATACTAACAACCCTCAGGTTATCTTTTATGTGAATATAATGGTTGCAGTGATCTACTTTTGGGATGTAATAATCCAGATTTTCCACTCAGCAAGGCATCTTATTCATTTAAATTTACTGCATACATTTAGAAATATGTATCAGCAGTGAACACAACCTAAATTGCCAGGTTCGACACTGAAACATGAACCTAAATTACAAAGGAAGCTAAATATAAAGGTGGTTGCACTGACTGTGCTGACCTGCTGAGCTGGGAACAGCAGGTAGAAGCTGCTTCATCGCCAAAGCCTCGAGTTTGGACTTCAACCTCTTCTTGTAGTGAGTGCATGAAGGTGACCTTGGGAAAAGATTGGACCCTGGTGTGTGTCCTAGATTTATCATGTAAATATTGCATTATTAAGTCTAAAAAAATGAACTGTATTGAATACTCCCTATAGAGGCTAAAGACGTCAGGTTGAGCAAATATTTGGGCAACTTATTTTCTTCATGAAATATATCATTAATTTCAAAATATGCAATTGCTTCATTAACAAGATATAAGTATCCATAGGATAGAAGTCTATTTGAATGAAGAAGGGAATATAAGTAACATGCATGTAATGATAACACACAGAGAGGACCGTGGATACATCTGAAAAGTGGATACATCTAGGTTTCCATAAAGAGATACCACGAGTTTCAAGACCTATGGGGTCATAGGCCAAAGCACACATAGAGTTCAGATGTTCTTGCCTAAAGAAGGAAAGACTCAAGGCTTGTCAACATTGGACTTCAATGTATGTAGTAGAAAACAAGAATGTCAGACTGTGGAGAAGAAATTTTTCCAAATCCTTGGATGTCAAAAACTTCCCAGGAAAAAAAAAAATGTAAGAAACTGACCCAGGAAAGAATACTACAGTAGGTGCCTTTGGACAAATAAGAATGAAGCTCACTGAAACAGAATAAGAACCTTTGTTCACCAGGAATGTGAAAGGTCTGTGAAGGTCAAGAGACCTAAGAAAAAGCAGAGCCAAAGGAAAGATCAGAAATTCTTGTCGGTCTTCCTGCCTCAATTCGTTCGCCCCCCTACAGTGCAAGAACATGACCATCCCATTTTAAAAATGTTTAAAATGAAATTGAGAGCAGATCCGTTTATTGCCATTTCTTAAATGATGGTTTTTATGTATTCCTAAAGTGAGGCATTTTCAGAAGACACACAATCAAATGCTGTCAAGCAGGAAATTGAGTTCAGTCCTGAAACTCCGCATTTGCTGGATGTTCTACCTTCTCAATAGGTCTAGCTTAGAGCCTTATTGTGTTCAATAGTTGTAGGCTGGGGCCGGATCACTGCTAATCACACTTCAAGTCTTACATATTCAGTTAATTTTGGGAAGACTAATATCCTCCAGTTGATAATCTTTAAGAAGTCTAAGCTTTGCTAATGTGCTTGGGAGGGGAAACACTTTCTTGACAAAGGCAGTTGTGAACCTCCAGGTATGTGGTGATTCACAAAGCTATTCAATATCATATGCTACTTATGAAAATGAAGCACTTACTATTATCCCCA